>PVIA01000954.1:0-333638 GCA_004024845.1 Tonatia bakeri
TATGTTAAATGACCATGCCATGGATTAGCTGCAAAGCTGCCCTGCATGTTCTTGCTCTGTGTGCCCCTTCCCCCAACTCACACCTGTGGTGGGGGGAAGAGGTAAAAAAACATCTTAGAGTCTCTGGACACCTTGAGTTCTGGGCCCCATTTCAAATGTCCATTTGGGGTCCCCCCCCTCTTGGCTGCACCCTGTAACATCCTGACCTGGCTGCGCAGGACAGAACAACAAACCTCCCGCTGTCATAAGTACGAAGCCGAAAAACTCTCCTCTGGCGGCTAAACCACTGCCCGTGGAAAGAACGCCTTCCTGTGGGTTTACATTGCCTCGTTTCCCATCACGTCCAGGCCGGGGAGCCCCCCGCCCCCCTCCAAGGAGCTCCCCATGGCCATCGCCAGGTCAGACCCCAGAAGTTAGGTGCACTTCTCCTGAACTTCCGGAAAGGCTGCGTGACCCTTGAGAGCCAGGTCACGCTGATTTTATGTGTGTTTCAGACCGTGGGACTGGGAGATGGCTTGCTCAGCAATTTCCTGTGGGGGAATCTGGCTCCTCCTTGAGCTTTTGAACAGTTGTAAAGGGCTGTGATCTCCCGAAGGAGAGCACCTGGGTGTGCTATGTAGTTGTGAGGCAGACTTGGCCTTCGTCTCTAGTCGTATTCTAGAAGGGATGAGGGAAGGCCATGTTCATCACCTGTTTTCTGCCTGATCCCAGGAGACACGTGCTTGGGTGTAAGTCGGTCAGAGGCCAAGAGTGAGGAAAACCGTGCATTAGTTGAGGGCAGCAAAGTACAGCTTTACTTGCAGGGGCCAGCCTTGCTCTGGCCAGTTAAAAGCAATTTAGGGAAGGAAGACACTACCACGGGAAGCCTGGAGCGCATGGCAGGAGCTGAAGAATCAGACATTCCTTGTCCCCAGAGGAGATGGTGCCACGTTCCTGTATTTGCATAGGGGGGGACTCGCGAGGAGTTGCCTGTTAGGACGTGGTGACCATCTGTCTCCCCTTTCAGGTTTCCAGATGCTTTCGTGACGTTCAGAGCCTTCCGGAGCAGGTTCCCCGAGGTGTCTGGGTACTGTTACTGTGCCGACAGCCAAGGGCGTGAACTGGCTGAGACAGGTGAGCCCAGTCTGAGGGGAGGAGTGGCACGCACTAGGCCCGAGAGCCTCAGCCTCTTCACCTGCAGGGCAGAGGTCGCGGTGTGGGCCCCCTCCGCAGCCAGGCTGCAGTGGGTGTCTAAGAGGCAAGGCTAGCCAGCTTCCTTCCGTCTATGGTGCTGTGAATGGAGCTGCTCTGGCTCAGGGGGAGCCTTGGTGTGCACGGGAGAGAGGCGCCCCCTTCTGGCAGATGCAGCTCTGAGTTGGCAGGTGGAAGACAGGCGGGATTCCTGTGTCCTCTCTCTCTCGTTGGTGCTGCTAGCGCTGTGAGCAGCCTGCGCAGCCGCACACAGCAGCCCTGACTTGGGAAACCGCATGAGGCCGGTTCAGACCTGATGCACACTGACACCGGTGGAGGCCCCGCCCCTCTCGATACCCATTTAAGAGGCAAGATCAGGACTTCCCTTCAGAATGGGGCGTGCCTTGAACCGCTTGCTGTCTTCCCCCAGGCGTGGAGCTGTTGCTCGACGAAATTTACGACACCATTTTTGCTGGCCTGGACCTTGCTTCCACCTTCGCGGAAACCACCCTGTACCGGATATTGCAGAGACGGTTCCTGGCAGTCCAGCTATTGCTTTCTGGCAGGTTCCGATGTGAGTAATAAGCCGACAACATGTGTGCGCACCTCTGCCAGGAGGAAAGTATTTGGGTTTTAGAGTCGCCGCCGCGGTCTTCGCGGGACAGTTCTAGCCAAGTGGGGGTGGGAATGCAAGTACGTGCTCCCAGCGGACAGAATGCCGCCTGGGAGCACAGCAAGAGTGATCCACTGACTTCTCTTCGCTGCACGGGTTTCCCCCAGGCCCCACCAAATGTGAAGTGGAGCGGTTTGCAGCGACCAACTTCGGCCACCCCTACGTTCCCAGCTGCCTCCGAAGTGGGGACTACCAGGCCTCGCAGTGCCAGAGGGCAGGGCCCTGCTGGTGCGTGGACACGCAGGGAAAGGAGGTCGCTGGGACTCGGCGGCAGGACCGGTTGCCATCCTGCGGTGGGTTTTCTGTTGGGGCTCTCACTCCGGGATCTGGGAGCTCTGATACCCCACGGGCCCTTTGAGCTGGTCATGATGGAAAACGCACGTCTCATCATTAACTTCTAGCACGTATCTTGTCCTGTGTCAGACATAGTTTCCTCCTCAGGGAGCTCAGCCGACACCCAGGGCCTCGAACATAAGAAGAAAGGAGGGTTAAGTTTCAATGTGCCAGGAGAGCAGTGCAGCCCAAAGCAAGGCGGGGTTGATTCTGTCTCCCAGAGCATATGAAAAGGAGACATTCAGGAAGGCTTCGTGGAAGAGGTGTTGCTTGATTCGTGTTCTAAAATAAAGATGTTTCCCGGAGGAGGAAAATAAGGACAGGTGAGCTCTCTGTAGAGAGCAGGAAGAACAGAGTTATTAGGACGTAGACAGCAGACTACGTTGATTGGCTAATGGCCACTGGGTCTGGGAGAAAAACAGGGAAATACTGCTGGGGCATCCTTAGGCTGGGGCTCCAAACTTGAAGATGGGGGACAGGCAAGGCTAAGACATTGAGGTCTTTCATATGAAAGCAGAGGCTTAGGGGCTTCATCCTGGGGGCCAGGGGAGGAGGTTGAGGGGATTTAAGCTGGCAAGTAGCCTGATGGGGTTTGTGCGTAAGAGAGTTCGGAGGAAAGACTGCAAGGAGTATTGAAGGTCAGTGCAATGTCCTGAATTGAGCTCAGGGACCATGGGACGTTCCTGCCGTAATAAGGTGTCACAAAGGGAGTGACTTAGGACAGCAGGAATGGATTTCCTCCATGTCCTGGAGTCTAGAAGTCCAAAATCAAGGTGTTGGCAGGGCAGGCTCCCTCTGAAGCCTCCAGGGGACCTTCCTCCCCAGCCTCTTCCCAGCTCGTGGTGGCTGCTGACAGCCTGGGACACCCCTTGGCTTGTGGCCGCATCCCTCCAAACTCTACCTCCTTCACCTGTGTCTGCCTCTGCGTCCCTCCTCCTACGACGACATCTCCCGTTGTATAGGGTTAGCTGCCGGCTCTACTCCGGTGTGAGCTCATCTTGTCTAATTGCATCTATAACGACCCCATTTCCAAAAGAAATCACGTTCTGAGGTCCAGCAAGGGCAGGAGTTTGGGGAGACACTCTTCAACCCAGCACAGGGACCACATGCTGAGGAAAAAGTGGTGGGCTGGGGAGAAGGGTGCGGGCTTGAGAAAGGGCGCTAGGCGTTCCCGTAGGGCTCGATGCAGTGCTGCCAGTAAGATTCGCAGGATGGAATCCAGGGGCGCTGCGGGCTTCCTACTGGGGCAAACTGGGAGGAGGCAGCAAGACTTGAAACCGGTGGGGAATGCAGGTCTGTTTGTAGCCTTGACGACTATAGGTAGGCATTGGTGTTCGCTCAACAAATCCTTAAGTCATGTGATTTCTCCAACCTGACGCGTTGGGTATTCTGCACTGTTTGCTAGTAGCTCTCTGCTAAGTGTGTGGGTATGGGAAAAGAAAAATTTGAAGTTCTGCCTTGAAGGTTTTTATAATCACATCATAATTCTATGAGGACCTACAGAATATGGTGCCCTCCAATTTTCAGGTGGACATGAAAAGCTATAGACTTCCAAATTAAAACAAAGAGTGCTCCCACCTGCACAGATCCCACATTTCTCCTTTTTCTCTCTGGCATGTGAGTCCTGTGTCTGTGGAAACGAATGCTACATGGCACCGGCAGCTGGGTTTTTGCCTTTGTGACACCGTGCACTAGCGGGGGTGGGGGGGGTGTGCTCTGCTTTGGGAAGGCAGTGCCCTGTGGCTCTTCCAAGCCTTCCTGTAGCGGCCATTGAAGGGGGGCCTGGCCTCGTCGAGGGGTGTGTGACGTGTTCTGATGCTGCCCTTTCTCCCTCTCTGACCTCACGTTCCCGTTCTTTGTGGCCCTGTTACAGAGGAAGTCGGCTGACTTCCTGTTTGGCATCCGTGTGAACCGAGGGGAGAGAATTACTCTAGGAAGGTGGGGCGGTGGGTGGTCGCAAACCTCCAACAGTTACGGCCCCGCAGAGAGAAACAGAGCTGACTTACTTTCACCTACGAACTGGGACACCGGAATTTGAATTTAAAATAATTTTTCTTCATGTGACTACAGTTAACCTGGGGTATTTGGATAGAATAACCGGACCGTGTTTGGAGTTAGATGAGTTGATTGCTATTTAATTAGTAATTTCAGGAAAAGGCCGAGAGGCCTGGAAGAATATGCTAAGTGTGTTTGCCAAGTGTGCACCATTATATTATAGGAGATACCATATTTCCTGTGGTAGATAATAACATTACATATTACAGCATAGAACAATATTTATTATAGGGGATACTAAAAGCATCGGAAGTATGCTTTTTATCCTCAGAGAGACTATAAACTGGTTAGCCGAGACCAGACTACCCACAAGGAAGAATTAGGCAGCCACACAAACAGCATATAATGAAGCATTAAAGGCCGTTGAGAATTCCGACAAGAGAATGCTGGGAAGCCAGCCACACGGCATTAAAAAAACAGGGACTGTTGGTGTACCAGTCTCTTAGTGCTGTGGTGACTCATGGTCACACACTGGGCAGCAGGAAATGGAAGAGATGTCTCCCCTCCGAGTTCTAGAGGCTGGAAGTCTGGAATCCGGGTGTTGGCAGGGCCGTATGCCCCTCTCTGCAGGCTCCGGGGAAGACCCTTCCTCACCCTGTCCCTGTCCTGGTGGTTGCTGGCGTTTCCTTGTCTCCCAGCCTCTGCCTCTGCCCTCATGTGGCTTCCTCCCTGTGTGTCTGTCCGTGTTCTCTGTGGCCCCCCAGTCGGAACACCAGTCACTGGGTTCAGGGCCCACTCGAATCCAGCAGGACCTCACCTCAACTAATCACATCTGCCAAGACCCTGTTTCCAACTCAGGTCTTGTTCTGAGGTTCCGGTGGACATGAATGAATAATGGGGGGGGGAGGGGTGGCGGGGGAGACATCATTGAACCTCATAGTCAGCACTTGTGGTCAGGGGTTCAGAAAGGAGGTGATGTCGATGACTGTGGCCTTGGCCGGGGTCACCACTAGTGAAAGCCTGGAAAGTCACGTCCACTGGAAAACTCATTCCCCATAGTGGCCTCCAAGGACGTGGCTCCGAGTGAAAGCTAAACGTAAAAAGATACAGGGGAAAAAGACAGAATTTTTTGACATCTTACTACCAGACAGACCTGAGGGGCTGTCTCAGGGCTGCTTGCGATGTTAAAACCCGTTTTCCTGTTTGCTCTGTCTGGCGCAGCTGGGGACCGGTCCTGCACCTCGGAGAGGCGGCAGGCCCTGTCTCGACTCCGCTTCGGGCCCACGGACAACAGGCGCAGCTCGCCCTGGGCTCCCGGGGAAAGGCAGGCATCTCGGGGAGCAGCCAGCTCGGCCACGCCCTGCCCACCCCAGATCCAGGAGCTCTTCGTGGACTCTGGGGTCCTGCGCCCCATGGTCCAGGCGCAGAATCAACAGTCCCCGGCCTTGGGGACTCTTCTCCAGGAAGCCGTCCGAATGCTTTTTCCCTCCCGCGAGCTAGCTCGTCTCGCCCTTCGGTTTACCACCAACCCGGAGCAACTCCAGCAGAACCTCTTCGGAGGGAAGTTTTTGACAAACGTTGGCCAGTTTAACTTGTCTGGAGCCATTGGCACAAGAGGCACCTTTGACTTCAGTCAGTTTTTCCAGCAACTTGGTCTCCCGGGCTTCCAGAGCGTGGGAGGGCTGGTCGGCCTGGCCACACCCCTCCCTGTGGCGTTGGGTGCGAGTCCTGCCGTGGAGACCCCCGGAGCCACGCGGGAGGGTGGTGCTGTGAATAAGCTAGTTGTGGGCAGCTTTGGCTTTGAAGTCAACTTACAAGAGAACCAAAATGCCCTGAGATCCCTTGCTACTCTCCTGGACCTTCCAGAATTGCTCCTCTTCCTGCAACATGCAATTTCTGTGCCAGAAGACATAGCCAGGGATTTAGGGGACGTGATGGAAATGGCACTCAGCTCGCAGGGCTGTGAGCAGGTACCTGGCAGACTTTTTGTCCCGTCCTGCACGGCAGAAGGAAGCTATGCGGATGTCCAGTGTTTTGCTGGGGAGTGCTGGTGTGTGGACTCCTGGGGCAAAGAACTGCCCGGCTCGAGGGTCAGAGGTGGGCAGCCCAGGTGCCCCACAGAGTGTGAAAGGCAAAGGGCTCGGATGCAGAGCCTCTCGGGCCGCCAGCCTGCGGGGTCCAGCCTGTTTGTGCCTTCTTGCACCAGCCAGGGGAACTTCTTGCCTGTCCAGTGCTTCGACTCTGTGTGCTACTGTGTGGACGCCGAGGGCCAGGCCATCCCCGGAACTCAGAGTGGACCTGGGCAAGCCACGCGATGTAAGTCTGCTGGGTGTTCGGTCTGCTGACTCGGATTCTCTCTGGGGGCCCTGACACGAGGTGTCACAGAACACAGAATTCAGGCACAGCTAGATTTGGAAATTCTGTTCATGGCAGAATGTTCTGGTTAATTTAAAAATTGCCCAGAGAGGTCTTGATCAGGTTAACCGTTTTAAGGGGTGAGGAGGCAGATGTATGTGTCCTTCAGGCTTTGCCGTGTGCACATCTGCCGTGGTGATAACGGTGGGTCTCAGCGGCACCCGCTCAGTGACAGGAGGCTCCCTGTGCCAACGGGATGGCCTCTGTGGCTGCATATATGTGTTGGATGGCGTTTGGGCCATCAAGAGCTTCCACCTTGTTCTCCTGTGCTTTTAAATGCCCCGACCTGACTCATGCATTCGCTGTCCCCTGCAGGCCCCACATCCTGTCAGCTGCAGGCCGAGCAAGCCTTCCTCCGGGCTGCGAGGGCCCTGGCCTCCAACTCCAGCAGGCCCTCCACCCTCTCCGACATCTACATCCCCCAGTGCGGTGCCGGTGGGCAGTGGCGCCAGGTGCAGTGTGACGGGCCCCCCGAGCAGGCCTTCGAGTGGTATGACCGGTGGAGGGCTCACAATGCCGCTAGCCAGGAGCTGGCCGCTACTGAACTGCTCATGAAGCTCAGAAGCTACCGAGAGGCAGCTTCCAGAAGCTTCTACCTCTTTCTTCAAAGTCTGTATGAGACAGGCCAGCAAGGCATCTTCCCAGAGTTGGCGAGATACTCTTCTTTCCAAGATGTCCCGCTGGCGGTGTTGGAAGGGAACCAGACCCAGCTCGGAGGGGGTGTCTTCCTGGAGCCCCACCTCTTCTGGCAGATGCTCAGTGGCCAGCTCAGCCGGTACCCAGGGCCCTACTCAGATTTCAGCGCCCCTCTGGGACACTTTGACCTTCGGACCTGCTGGTGTGTGGATGAAACTGGTCAGGAGCTGTATGGAACCCGGACCGAGCCAAGCAAGGTCCCAGCATGTGAGTTAAACCACGTGAAGTATGGAATTTGTGTTTTGAAGGAAGGGTGTCTGGTGGCAGGGTGTGGCCTGCCAAAGCTGGACGTGAGTTTAGGTGCGGCCAGGTTCATCCCTTCAGTGTATGGCAGAGCAAACCAAATGCAAGCCAGCTTGGGCTGCTAAAAACAAATACCATGGACTGGGCGGCTTAACCCACAGACATTTACGCCTCATGGTTCTGGAGGGTGGAAGTCCAAGATCAAGGTGCTGGCAGATTCGGTTCCTGGTGCCAGCCCTTGTCCTGGCTTGCAGGTGGCCACCCTTTGCTCTGGAGCCTCATGGCAGGGAAAGAAAGACCTCTGGTCTCTTCATCTTTTTATACCCACCCACGTGACCTCATCTTATTAACCTAGTCACCTCCCAAGGCCCCCGCCTTCAAATCCATGACACCAGGGGTTGGGCTTTCGACACGTATGTTTTGGGGGCACACGAACATTCGTCCATAAGGCTGAGGGTCACAGAAGGAAAGCAATTTCCCCACGTCTACACGGTCAGGGGTTGGCAGAGCTAATGGAGGTCTGTTCTAAATTTTCATATAATTATTTACATCAGGGCCTCAAATGTTAACTGGGTGTCTTCTGATTACAAAGCATTGGCTTGGGCCTGGTGATGGCTCTCAGAGGAATATGACCCGGCTCTTACCCTCCATGACTAACACTTTAGTCTCTCTCGGAGATCAGGCGCACGGTTTAATGAACCAGCACCCAGTGCAATGGTCTCGTTACCTATAAGGATACTACTGGGTGCTTGGGACCTCAGGAGGTGCTCCTGCCTTCACATTGCCTTTATTTTGCTTGAGGGAACTCAATTAAAGGAGCGACTGGAGAGGTGCTGAATGGGGTCTGCAAGTTCAAGTCTGTGATAGTGGACTTGTGAGAAAGCTTTGGTGTGTGAGGCATAAACAGCTGAGGCAGACGGCATCAAATTAAAATGCCTCATTGCCAAGTAGACACCCACCGTGGTTTCAAACCACAAGCAGCCAGATTCAACACGGTTATCAGCTCAGACTCTCCCCAACCAGCATAGCTAATGTGACAGGTGTTATTACAGGTGCACTGAAATCTCTCTGTCCATTCGTGGTGATGTTCAGCATCGCCCACACCTTTCTGGGTAATGTTAAAGTTAATCAGACAATTTCAACATCAGCTGAAACTCAGGCTGTAACAGCCAGTGGGTTTTTAGAACACTTTGTGACAAGCACGCACAATGGGAACTGGATGCCCTGGGCCTTTGGAATGGCCTAGAGACCCCTCTACTGGGTTCTCCATTAAAACGTCGAGTTCTAGAAATGGGCTGACCCTCAGAGTCAACACACAGATGTCGGCTGTCGCACAGGTTAGACCAGATAGTCTGAGTGAACCTGCTTAGGGCAGTGCCTGGTGTGGAACAGACATTCACGATTACCAGTCCTCTTTCAAGGGTCAGTCCTCCATGAGTCTCGAGTGGATGAAATTGTGGAGACAAAACAGAGTGGTCCAGGTTGTGGAAAGAGCTAGTGAGAAGGAAACGGCTGAGGCAGACATGTCTGTGTGCATGTGTGTGCATGAGTGTGCACATGTGTTCATGCTTCGAAGGGGTCGGGGAGCCACGCATGCCGATGCACCCGTCTGTGGTATCTTTATGCCCCAGGTCCTGGCTCTTGTGAGGAAGCAAAGCTTCGAGTCCTGCAGTTCATAAAGGAGACGGAAGAGGTGGTCTTGGCGTCCAACAACTCTTGGTTCCCTCTGGGGGAGAGTTTCCTGGCGGCCAAGGGCATCCGGCTGACCAACGAGGAGCTCGCCCTTCCTCCACTGTCCCCACCCCGGGAGACCTTCTCAGAGCAGTTTCTGAGCGGGAGCGACTACGCCGTGAGTCTGGCGGCCCAGTCCAGTGAGTGTCACGCACGTCCGTCTGTGTCTCTTCCCACCTCTCCGGGGAGCAGGAGCTGGGATGGCTGCTCTTCAGTCATCGTCAGGGTTTTGCCGCCTTGGTTTCCCCAGGCCGGTGGGTTTCCATGGAAGAAAAGGCCAAGTTTTTGTGGGGCCAGTCCAAGCTGGGTTGTGCATGGCTCTCCAAGATGCCCCCCAGCCCTCTGGCAGAGCCACTGGGGGCAAGTCTCCATTGCTGAGGTGCCTGCAGCCCCCCATGAAGCCAGACACATTCGTTAATACGTGAGGGGCTCTGGCCCCCAAGGTTTGTACTCCCCTCACAGCCAGTTCCAAAGCTTCCCTCCATTTCTCAGAATTTAGGAATAGCCCAAGGGGGAAGGAAAGGAGAGGAACCCTCAATACTCAAACTTTACTGGTTTGGGGCGCCTACTACCTGTGAGCTCTTCTAGTGCTGCTACTGACTCCGGAAGACCAGCCTGCACCTGCGCGGGGCAGAGCCGCTGCTCAGACAGCCCGCAGTGCTCTCACCGCGGTAGCAGCCCCAGGTTGCGGGCACGCACTCACCCCTGGCCAGGCACGTGCCGAGCTAAGTGGATTTGACCGCCCAACAGTTTCCTGAGAACGATGCTGTAATCACTGTCTGTGCTTCTTTTCAAAATGTGGAAACAGGTTAAGTTGCAGGCCTAAGGTGACCCAGTGAGTAACTAGCACAGCCTGGGCGTACAGCGTGGTCTGCCCCTGAGCTGCTGTGCCCTGCCTGGCCACTGCCCGGCCGAGACCTGTCTCACCCCAGAGCCTCTGCTCGTGCTCCGCTGCCTGCAGCTGCTCCGGCCCAGGGCCCAGCGCCCAGCGCCCAGCGCCCCTTCCGGCTCTCTGGCTGACCCAGTTCCAACTTAAGAGGGCAAAAGATCCCTGTCTCCAAGCCTGCCCGGGCTCCCTGTCCCTTGTCAGGTGATCCCAGCTGACTTCTTGTCTGGAGTTTTCTGGTCTTGGGTGACAGCAAAGCAGTCACCTCCAGACACTGTGTGAACCAAGACAGATAGCGCCCACTTTCATGGGCCAGCACGCCCTGCTTCCCCATCCTGAGATGTCTGCTGCCACATGGGTGGGTCGGTGCCTTTGCTCCCCTCACCCTCCTGAGTGAGCACCTCCCATGTGCCAGCTCTGTGTCCTGCTTCCCCGTCACTTGTCATCGCTTTTGGAGGACAAGGCATTGCGCCTTGTCTTACTCATATCCTGGGCCTGGTGGATCACAGGAGCCCAGCAAATGTTGCTTCGCCATCTCTCCTGCTTCTGCCCTCCCCTCTTTCTCTGCTCCTCGGAGGCCTGAGGACTTTCACTTTGGGCAAGAGACCAGTTGTTTTGCATTGGGTGCATGGACAGGATTTGATATTTTTAAAGGGTGGGATTTTGCCCTGGGACCTGCGACCACTTTGGTTCGTGGGGGATGTGTAGGGAAGGGGACGGGAAGCTGTTGGAGCCACAGAGATACATTTGTTGAGTGACAGTGATGGCGTTTTCTGCCGAAGTCGAGCTAAGGGGCTCCCCTCTACTTGGCTGCACGCCCGAGTTTCCATGTGTGGTGCTGTAGACCAGAGGAAGTGGCTGCCGAAAAGGAGCAGAATGGCTCATTTTCCCAGGACCCCTCAAGATGGGGAGAGGCGTCTCTTCTGTTGCAGAGGAGAGGAAGCTTTGTGTGTAGACCTCCAGGTTCTGGAGAGTCTGAGGACCGGAGCCCCAGGACAAGGAGGGACTGAGGGCCACTTTGCTAACAGAGGTGGTAGCAGCGTGAGGGGGATGTGGGCAGAAAGGTCCATAGTCGTGCCCAGCAATGGCTTGGTGCATAATCTCCTGTGATATAAATGTCACACTTACCCTGTTAAGTGTTGGACCCCCTTCACAGATAGGGAAGCTCAGGCTCAGAGAGGTTGGCAAATTGCTCACGATCACACAGCCAAGAGATGCCATTCCAGGAATCAGGCAGAAGCTTGTGGGACTCCTGAGTCTTATCCACTGGGCCCAGCAGGTCCTGGTCTCCTCCAATGGGCCGGGACTGGAGGTGGCAGTGTCCTGAGCTTGGTGAGCTCTCTGCTCCTGGAGCCACGAGGCTCATTGCCGAAAGGGGGCGAGTTGGGAGAGCACCCCAGGGCTGCCCGGGATGTAGCCGTTCCCCTCTCCCTCATGCAAGCACTTCTTTTCTTTCGCTCACCAAATATTTCTTGAGTGCCTATGACCAGGTAGACACTACTCCACGTGCAAAATAAACTTGAATCTTCGCACCAAAGGGTTAAAGGCTGCCACAGAAGAGACAGACCTGAACACAATGGCAGGCACCATGTCTAGTGTGTCCCTGGTGGGGGATGCTGAGGGGGGAGGCCAGCAGGATGGGGGACATCAGGGGCCAAGGACGGGGTGCGGCGATCAGCTGGGCGCCTCTGCGAATCATGAGCTTCCTCACTGAGCCTGTTCCCTCACCTTGGGATGGAAGTTCCGACCTCAGGGGGTTGACTGAAGAGAAGAGAAGATTTCATGGAGAACCCAGCTCTGAGCGGGGTAAAGACCCAAATTAGAAGACTTTGGCGGAGGGCGAGAGGGCAGCTCACGCAGACGTGCTTCTGTGTTCTAAGTCCAGCCCCCGCCCCCTCCGGGTGGTGAGACAGCCGGTGAGCTGCTTCCTCCCCCATGAGATGGGGAAAGGCTTCCTCTCTCGGGGGACAGTTGTGAGGATTCAGTTCATCAGAGCAGGCACTTCGATTGGGCCTGAACCCGTGCGTGTTAGAGTCACGTCTGTCACCTAATGTCACCCACGTACTGTTACCTCCTGTACTGAAGGTGTGTCGTTGACCTGAGTGACTCCATATGGGAGTCACGGCGAGGGGACGGCAAAGATCCCTCACACTTCTGCCCACACTTTTAGTTTTGGGGACTGTCCGGTGAGTGCCTGGCCACTGTTCGAGGCACCGCTGTCTCTTTTTGGGTGGAAACGTTTGTCACCTCCACATGCTGGCTCGGGGATGTGCGTGGCTCTTCTCGGCGGCAGAGCCTGCACTGCGGCACCGTCCCAGTCAGGGCCTCACCCTGCTCCCCTGTCTCCAACTGCAGCCTTCGACTTCTACCGGCGCCGCCGCCTCTCCCCCGGGGACTTCTCGCCAGCGTCCCTTCCATGGCCTGGCCCCTACGTGCCCCGGTGCGACGCCTCTGGAGGCTGGGAGCCTGTGCAGTGCCACCCCGGGACTGGTGAGGGGCATGGGCGCCCGTGGGAGGCCGAGCAGTGCACCCCCGTCTATTTAGTGGAAAGAGTCCCGCACCAGGGCGAGTGAGCTGGACTTCAGGGCCCTCTGTGGTAGCTGGTGGCAAATCCCTTAGTTTCTCTGGCCTCTGGGTGACTCACCTGTACAAGGGGAGCAGTGACCTTCTACCAGCCTGAAGGTCAAGTGGGTGATTGCTGGGGAGGTTCGGGTGCTAAGGCCTGTGACTGAGCAGTGTTGGGCAGGGGGATGGTGGGGGGCCGTTCCAGCCCTGCTAGGAATGGGAAGATGCATAGAGGTTTGTGGGACACCAGGAGATGAGCCCTGTGCACGTCCTGAACTCCAGCTGTGGCTCTTTTCTAGGGTATTGCTGGTGTGTGGATGGGAAGGGGCAGTACGTCCCTGACTCGCTGACCGCCCGCTCCCCCGAGGCCCCACAGTGTAAGTGATACAGACCCCTCCACCCCCCTGCCCAGGCACTCAGGGCTGGTGGTGCCCGCTGTTGTCACCCACCGGCGGAGGCTCCGTGGGCCCACTCCTGCGTGCAGCCAGACCACGCTGTCCCAAGTCCCCAGGCCCGGAAGACCTCTCACAGACCTTGGTCCTTCCTAGTTTCCTGGGTGGAGAGAAAGAGTGGGGGGAGGGGAAGGGCTCTGGGTGTCCTTGCAGACCTGCTGCCTGGGCAGCCCCACCCCTTCTGTGGTTCCACCCACCAGCTCACCTCTGTTCCACAGCGGAGCCTCTCCCTGGTTTCCGACCCAGGAAATCGGCCACCCGCTTTTCATCTCAGGGATGATGCATTCCCATGCATCGTTGTCCTGAACCTCAGCTGCTTCTCCCGTGAGGTTCCAGCACTCCGTGAGGGCCCCTCCATCCACCCAGAGGCACGGCTCTGACCCTCAGCCAGCCTGGCTCTCTGCTCTGCCTCGGACCTATGCCAGGCTGCTAATAGCGTCTCTCTCTTCCGTAGGCCCTACCACCTGTGAGAGATCTCGGGCTAGTGCGCTGCTTTCCGGTTGGAAACAGGCTGCACCCCAAGGAAACCCTTCTCCGAGAGACCTATTCACCCCAGCCTGCCTGGAGGTAAGGCCCTGAGGGCCCAGGAAGGCTGCAAAGGAAGCCAGAGCCCGCTCCCACAGGGCAAGGACGGATTTTCTAGTGTTCAATAAATTTGTTTTTGTTGAAAACTCACAGGGACCAGGTCTGGATTTTTGTCTTAGTCCTGGCAGAGTCTGCTAGGTGACCTTGGCCAATTTACTTACCTCCTCTATGCTTCAGTTTTTTAAAAATCGTGTGGTCAGACCACATTTTTACCCTGCCTGGTGCTGGGGTTGTTTTGAGGGCCCAAGGAAATACCAGTCGTGAAGACTCTTTGAAAAATGGTTTATACATGTACGTGCTTTCCTTAAAGTCATCTTGGCAAAGTCAAATGCACAGTGCACATTGTATCTGAGTTTCTCAACGTCCATGGAAGACGTCATTCTGTGGCCCTCCCCGGCTCCCTGGGCAACTGTAGTAATTCAGGGCAGCAGTGGGTTTGGGAGTAAAAGCTCCTGGAGAAGGGAATCATGCTGGAATCTTAACCGCCGACCTGCTGAGTGAAGCTTCTGGCCCTCAGTTTCCTTGCCCTAAAACAGTCAGATAGGAGTGGCACCGCCTGCTCTGTGCAGCCCCCAGGGGCTTCATGAAAGCCAGGTGAGGTCTCTAGAATGGGGTCCCCTGGCCCCGCCTCATGGGGTGGTTCTGCCCTCAGTTCAGGTCGTGTGTGGAGAGGGTTTGGGTTAGGATAGCGCCTCCCCCACACCGCCTCCCGTTGTGTGCAGAAGTTTTGGAAGGAACATTCCATCACCGGTAGTTTTGGAAGAGGCATTCTTGCCATCTGCTCACCAACCCGGGGGCAGCACCAGCACCTTCCCCAGGGTGACTCGACCTCGGCTTTGTCCCAGACAGGAGAGTATGCCAGGCTGCAGGCGTCGGAGGCTGGCGTCTGGTGTGTGGACCAGGCCTCGGGAGAGGGCACCGTGCCCGTCGCAAACAGCAGTGCCCAGTGTGAGTAGCTGCTCCTCCCCCTGTGCCCCTGGCTCTTCCCATGCACCCAGGCCTGGGTGTGGTGTCCCAGGAGCTGGCTGCCTGTCCCAGCTCTGCCACTTCCAGAGCCGTGGCAGCTTCTACCCTCACTGTGCCTCAGTCTTCTCTGTAAAACAGGAGCAATATTCCCCAGCCTCAGTGGGATCTTGGGAGAAATGCACACGGCAGGGAGCTGGGATGTGCTTTGTGACCCAGAAGCACAAGCCGGTGCTGGCCCCAATTAAGATGGGCACTGGTGCTTTTGCGGAGTGACCAGACGAACAGCACTAATGACACAGAGGGCCCCCACAGGATGCCTCAGCTCCAAGCCTGGCCCTGCAGCCTGGTTCCCACAGTACAGTCGACATGCCGTCCTTCAAGTGCAAATGTGCTGATGTCCGTCCTTGGCCTGAGAGCCACCCACACTCCCCGTGGTCCCGAGGGCCGGGCCCACGCTGCTCACCACCCTCCCTGCGCACGTGGCTCGTGTATCTCTTGTTTCTCCTTCTCCCGCTGTTCAGGATCCGAGTGTAATAAGCTGTGGTCAGGCTTTTTAAGAAGGCAACACTCTTCCTCCTGGGCCACCTTGTGTTGTGGCTCTGCCCCCTGCAATATTGCCACCCCTTCCCACCCTCCCTGGCTGATTCTCAGTCCCTGCTGGCCTCTCGTCTGTAGCTGAGTTCAGGGCCTTCCTGCAGCCCCTAAACTGCCCTGTGCACCCCCAATTGTTGCTCTTATCACTCGTAACTATAGTAGTTCACTTGTTTATATATATATATATATATATATATATATATATATTTAAAGATTTTTTTATTTTTTTAATTTATTTTTAGAGAGGGAAGGGAGGGAGAGAGAGAGAGAGAGAAACATCAATGTGCAGTTGCTGGGGGCTGTGGCCTGCAACCCAGGCATGTGCCCTGACTGGGAATCAAACCTGCGATGCTTTGGTTTGCAGCCCGCGCTCAACCCACTGAGCTATGCCAGCCAGGGCTATATATATATTTTTAATAAGAGTTTATTTGAGCTGAACTGATGACATGTGCTGGGAAGCAAGATCTCAGACACTCCCGGTTGCTCACATGTTAAATCTCCCTGCAGACTCTGAGCTCCTTGAGGCCAGGCTGTGTGTGTATGTGTGTGTGTGTGCGCGTGTGTGTGCGGTGGGGTGCACAGTGGAGTGAGGCCCAGCCTTGGCCCTGTTGGAGGTCGGCGCCCCAGCGGGAGGCAGTGCAGACCCAGGAGGACCCTGCACGCAAGAGGCAGTGGGTGGCACCTGTGGGCCTCAGTGGGCAAAGACTCCATCTGGCTTGTCTTTGTGTCCAGGCCTGGGCCTCTGTGAATCACTCCAGACCGGCGTCCTCTCCAGCAGAGCTGGCCCAGACGACACCCTGGCCTGCAGGGCAGAGGACGGAGGCCTTTCCCCCATGCAGTGTGACCTGGCCCAGGGCAGCTGCTGGTGTGTCCTGGGCAACGGAGAGGAGGTGCCTGGGACTCGAGTGGCCGGGAGCCAGCCGGCCTGTGAGAGTAAGCCATGGGCCCTGCTCATCCATTCCTTCCCTCAGACTGGTGGTGGGGGGTGGGGGGTGGGGCTGGGGTGGGGGTACTCCAAAGGAGCAGGACAGTGGGGCGGTGGAGATGGGGTGACACGAGGCCGGGGTTGCCACTGATTAGCATGAGGTCGAAACTGGTGTCTACTTCCTGCAAGAGCTCAGCCCTGGAGCTGAGACTGGGGAGAGACTCTGTGGGCGTCCGCCGAACTGGCGCCCAGGAAGCTTGGGCCAGCTGGCTGGGGGCCTCCAGGTCCTGGTCTCCCAACGTCAAGGGCGAAGGAGGGGCCCGAGAGCACATTCCCAGTGGGGAGGGGTCCGTCTCAACCTGAGCTGTGGGAATTTGCGCAGGTGTTGACTTGTTTATTTTTACTTCTAGTTTAAAAATCACTTGGATATCAAATATTAAAGTATATCATAGGAGTATGTGTCAGAATATTGAAATAGATTATTACATGTTCAAATCTATTATTTAATTATCAGTTACTGATCTCTTATTTCTCATATCTACTCAAATCACAGGGCATTATAATCATTGTAAAATTCACTTGAGCAAGCAGGGCAGACTCTGAATTGCATTCCGGGACTAAAGAGAGGCATTGCAAAGTGTCCCCACAGACTGGGGCGTTGGGTCTGGCGGGTTGGGAGATGCTGCGCCAAGTGGTTCTGGTTGCTCCGGAAGGAGCATTCTTCCGCTGTTCTTGGGCCACGGCGTTGTTGCGTGTGTTTAAATTTTGCAGTCTCTCGGCAACCTCTTGGAACTGCAGAGACATTTGATTAAGTCTAGTGGCTTATACGTGTAAAGAGAATCTTCTGTATTTGTGAATCTATATTTGCATCTGTAAAGAGAAAGTGCCAGTCCTGGTGGGGGCGCTTTGCCCTCTAGTCCACCCCCTCCCGGCCCCAGCCTGCGACGTGCCCGCAGTCTCACGGCCCAGCTTTTCCCCCGATCCCTGCTTCACCCCATTCTGTGCGGGGCCGCGGTCAGGGCAGGACCCTGTCATGCTCACCTCCGTGCCCTCAGCAGCTGCCACCATGCAGGGCACACGGCAGGTGCTCAGGGGGTGTCTATGAGAGGGACTCCCTGCCGTGTGCTTCCGAGGGAAGCGGTATCAGCCTCAGGATGGAAACAGCCCATGCTCAATTCCCAGGGCGCCTGAGAGTGTCCTGCACGGTCCGGGACCCGGGGAACAGCCCGGGTGTCTCCCCCAGGAGCAGGCCTGGGGGCGCAGCGCTTTCAGGGGCTGTACGGCCCGTGTGGCTGGTCCTGCAGGCTTCCAAGGCCGCAGCCCACATGTGCAGAGACTCACCTGTTAACAGGTGCTTTTCCCATCGCTCATCCCATGCAGGTAAATGGGTAGGACGGTCCCACAGTTTTACAGATGGCAGACCTGGGGCTCAGAGGCTCACGTGCATGTCCCAAGGCACACAGCTGGCAAGTGGAGCTGCCAGCATTAACATGAGCCCCCCCCCCCAAGGCTCTTCCTTCTGGCCTCCTGCAGAGTATGGTGGAGAAAGCTCAGAGGTGTGAGCCAGCCAGACAGACTAGGATGTCTCCTCTCCACTTTCCTGCTGGATGACCTCGGGCTAGTCCTTTAACCTCTCTGGATCCCAGTTCCCCACTCTGTGAAATAAGCATGCAGGATCATAGTGATTTCTTAGAGTCACCGTTAGGGGTAACTCAAACAGTCTCTGTAAACCACGTAGCCTGGTGGCACGGTGCACAGCCTCTGGGGTCACACCCGGCTCTCCACTCGCTGCTGTGGGCCGAAGGGCAGAAAAGGTAGCCTCCCATGTTTCAGTGCCCGCATCTGTGGGGCAAGGGGTCTCCTCCAAGGACAACTACGCAAAGACCTGCGTCCTAAAATTGTCATCGTGGACAACAATGCATACTCCCTTTGTTGTTAATAACAATGATGACAGCTGACATTTATCGGGCATTTATTATGTTTCAGCAACTCTTCTGAGCTCCCTGCATGCCTTAATTAATTTTGAGTCACTCCATCCTTAGGAGGCAGGCATTCTCTCTGTCCTCAGCATTTTAGGGGGCAGGAAACTGAGTCTCAGAGAAGTTAATTAACTTGCTCTGGGGCTCTCAACTGGTACACGATTGAGCCAGGATTCAAAGCCTGGCTGACTGGCCCCAGAGCCCATGGCAGACCCTGGCAGACTGGCCCAACTGTGCGTAAGAGCCCACTCAGTCAGCCCTCTGCAAATCACAATGCAAACTCTTGGCCAGAGGCTGTCGTTCTTATCAGAAGGAAGTCAGGGCTGCACCTTGGAGTTCAAACTGAGTCGTTATCCATCTTTGAGGCCCCCGAGTCCCTGTGAATCACATGTGAATTGCAAGTCACAGAGCCAGACATAAACAGGCAGGGAGGCTGTGTCCCAGAGTCAGATAATTAACTAAATCTCCAGTCAGGTGAGACATCATCCCACTGAGTGTGTCTGCTCTTTAATTTACTCATTCACCCACTTGTTTCACCCACACTCACAGTTGGTCCACATTGTGCTGCGGTCTGGGTGAGCAGAGGGAAGCCACCCTTGTCCCTCCGTGGCTCTGTCCAGCGAGGAGACCGAGGGCAGTGCTTGGACACTTGGCTCATTGACAACTTGGGGAGCTGTGCCAGCTGCCAGAGTGTGGAGAAAGGAGGCCCAGGAAGGCCTAGGAGAACCATGGAAGGTGTTAGGAAGCAGGGGTGTCAGGCCGATAACTGAGCGTCCACAAGGCGTCCTCCAGGCAGATGAGCAGGCAGAGGTGTGCAGCGAAGAGCTGTTCGGGGGAAAGCCAGCCATTCCTTGGGGCTGCGGGGGCCAGGGCACGGGGGAGCGGGGAGAAAACGGCAGGTCAGCAGCACTCGGGGAACGGAGGGTTGACGTCCAGCTCCGCTACAGTTCCTTTGCTGGGAGCGGGACTGGATTGGACGAGGAAGCTTCCCTGACGGTCCAAGGAAAAGATGGAGGGAGTGCAGTGGAGATGCAGAGAAGCCGAGAAGTGGGCAGCCGCAGCCGTTGCTGACGCCGGGCACGGGAGGGGACCGTCCTAGTGGGCCACCGTGTTTCTGGCCTGGGACTGCTGGGTGGCAGGAGGGACCGTGCGTTGAGTGCCAGGCGCTGAAGCAAGGACAGGTGTCGGGCAGGGGGCAGCAGTGAGTTAGGACACGTTGGCCTGGAGGTGGGGAGGCCTGGTTGGTGATTGGATTTGAGAGGAGAGGAAGCTGGCTGGGTCTGAGCTGGCGATGAAGATCTGAGAGCCACCCTTGCTGAAGAGTCTGTTAAAGCTGACCGAGGACGGCTCCTCCAAGAAGAGGGCAGGGAGGGCGAGAGGGAGCATGCGCAGGCCAGGTTCTGAGGAGCCTCGCATATCTGTGGGCAGGGAGAGGAGGAGAGAGGCTGGGGAGCTCAGCCCCCTGTGCTGGGCGGAGGCCCACAGCTGGCCCTCTTTCCTCCCTCCAGGCCCGCAGTGCCCGCTGCCGTTCAACGCGTCGGACGTGGCTGATGGAGCGATCCTGTGTGAGCGAGCCTCCGGCCCAGAAGGCGCTGCCGTCCAGCGGTGCCAGCTGCTGTGCCGCTGGGGCTCCCAGAGCGTGTTCCCAGCAGGGCCGCTGGTGTGCAGCCCCGAGAGGAGACGCTGGCTGTCCCAGCCGCCGCATCCCTGGGCCTGCCAGCGTGAGTGGCCTCCCATTTTCCACACCTGGGTAGCCTTCGCATGTGCGCGGGTGGCCTCCAGGGCAGGAGAGAGGGCCCGGTGGGGCATTTCTAGAAGGAGCCAGTGTGCTTCACAGACCCCTTGGTGGCTTCTCTGGAGTTAGCTGCTCCTTGGAGAACTGCTGTCGTTTCAGGTGCCGCTGGGGTGTCTTGGATAGAGGACTGTGTTCGCAGGCAGGTGTTCCAGTGGCCATATTAGTTGTTCTGGTGTCGACCAGCTCCCAGCTGCTTGTCTGGCATCTGAGTGCGACTCTGCCACACAAGTTGCTCCCTCCCCCAGGTGCATCTGGAGCTCTGGGGCTAGTGCCTGGCCGAGCTATGGGCCTGTGCCCTGTTTGAATATCGGCAGGGCTCCTGTCCTGCTCTGCCACGAGCACACTTCCACATGCACTGGCTGGGAGGCAGCCCTGGGCTCTGACTGCGTCTGCCTGGGCAAAGGCTGGTGTCATTACTCAGCCGGGCAAGGCAGGGGCAGGCCCTGGGACTGGCACGGGGCTCTGAGTGGCTGGCAGAGTGTCAAAGGATAGTACCTGTTGCAAAGCATTCGGGGATAGAGAATGCTATCCAGAACAAGTCCAAATGTGATGTGGACAAATAAAGTGGATTGTCACCTTGAGTATGACAAAATGGCCTGAGCTGAAATCCATAGCAGTCTGGGCACAAGTGGACTTGGGAGGAGACAGGTGTGGGTCTCGAACTCCGAAAGCTGAGTGCAGGGCTGCTGAGTATGGGGTGCTGGTTGTGCACTGAACAGCCTTGGGGCACGCCTTTCCTATGGGCTGTGGTGTCTGCTCTTAACTGGCAAAACCACATGGTGTTGCCCTGTTGGAATGCAAGATAGTATGAAAGCTTTTCCAAGAAGAACACTAGGACCTCCAGTATGGAAAGCAGCCTGGTGAGAGACTGAGGCAGGCTGTGCTGGCTGCGCATGCTAAGTGATTTCAGAACCAGCTGTCAGGCTAGGAAGTACTTAGGCTCCAAGGATGACAATGCAAGATGGCAGTGCTTGCGTGTTCCAGACTAAATGAAGTAGGGTCGTTTTTGCAGGGAAAAAACCCAGCAAACAAGGAACAGCAAAGGGTCCCTCAGGGCTGTCACCTATGCCGGCTGACCTCTGCCACTCCTACAGGGCTGCAGCTGTGGCAGGCTCTGCAGACTCTAGCACAGTTCCAGCTCCGGCTCCCGCCAGGCAAGACATGTAGTGCAGACTACGCGGGCCTGCTGCTGGCATTCCAGGTCTTCATCCTGGACGAGCTCACAGCCCGCGGCTTCTGCCGGATCCAGGTAGGTGCCTGGCCTTCCCCACAGCGGGCGCTAGAACAGCTCAGGGGCGTGGTGTCAGAAACCCTCAGTGCTCAAAGGAACCTGGAGTTCAACACCCACTCATTTCGCCAGTGGGCAAACTGAGGCCCAGGATGAGAAAGTAGCTCATCCAAGGCCAATGGTGCAGCAGCAGAGGCGCAGTCCGAAGCCATCTCATCCCCGGCCATTCTCGCTACATAAAGGTGTCACAGTAGACGTCGTCTAAGCACATCTCGTGTGCCAGGCACCGTGCATCCCTTGGCATGGAGGGGCTCATGCAGGCTTCAGAGGGACCCTGTTACTGCTGCTTTGTAGATCGGGGGAGTGAAGACGAGAGGGTTAAGTGATTGCCCAGGGGCACAGGGCTGGGAAATGGCAGAGCTGTGAGGCCACGGAGTGCAGCCACCACCTGTGGAGAAAGAGCCTGGGAACCCGGGGCAGGGAGGTGGAGGTGCCCACTCCCTGCACCGCCGGGACAGATGCGTTTCTTGGCAGACCCATGAGAAGGCATTAGGGGTCCTCCCTGGGCAGAGACTGGTGCACGCCAGCTGGAAAGACGTGGGACCATAAATCAGGCATGTCAGGCTTTCAGCCGTGTGATGGGCACGGTGATTTGAAACCGCCAGAATTCACAGAGGGAGTCTTCAAAAGTCGCTCAACTCAGTAATTCCTTGTTCCACTCACAGTTTGCTGATTCTCCAGAGCAACTAGTGTTTAGCACCAAATGCTAAGAATTTTGCAGAACACATATTTTCAGAGAAGCAAACCGGAGAGTGTTGATTCTAAAACAAACAGAAACATATATTGTCCCCTTTGCTCCAAAGAAATGCACTTGGCAACAGTCCCAGCGCTCCCTGTTCATTACCGACCCAGCGGTGGGGGAAACTGTAGTTTCCTTTCTCTGATTACTCCAGCACGCCGATCAGCGGGTGCCATTGCCCTCCGTGTATGCAGAGTTTGCTGAAGGCTGTAGAGAGTGTCGCCCAAGATTACATATTGCTCAGTGCGTCCAGGTCCATCCAGGCTCTTTCACACCTGATTGGAAGCGGAAGGACTTGGGACCCATCCGGGAGGCAGAGCCGCCTGGATGGCTTAGTTAGTAGACACTGCACTGTGGGGAAAGGGAATGTCGGGGGGAGTAAGGTTTGGGTTCGGCTGGGTGTAGACATGGTGCTGCCATTTGCTGAGATGAGAAAGTTAAACCTCACACAGTTAGAGGTGAAATATCCCAGAATCCCCAGACCCGAGAGAGGAGCCCCCTGAAGACAGATGGGTAAGAAGGCAGCCAGGGCGGGGGCCAGGTGGCGGGGGCTTCCAGGAACAGGTGACAGGGTGTGACTATGAGACAGAGGGTCTCTCAGGTCAGGGGCAGGTGTTATTCAGAGGTCAGAGATGATACACAGGTTTTCAAGTCGGATGGGTCTGGTTCAAAGCCTGGTTCCCCCACTTCCTTCCTGCATGATCTGGGCCTTAAGTGGCCTCGTCGACCCTCACGTCAGCCAGCTGTGCAGTGAGGCCAGGAGCACCTACCCTGGAGGGTCGGGTTAACTGAGATACTATGTGCAGCCAAAGCTCTTGCTTGGCACACTCTGCTGAGAGGTTGAGGTCACAGGTTCTGGGTTAGCAGGAGTTCGAATCCCAGTTCCACCATTTGTTAGCTGTGTGACTGTTCGCAGTTCCTCAGCCTCTCTGAGGCTGATTCCTCAGCTGTAATGGGCAGTGATGACAATTCTGCTGCCACAGATTGTTTTAGAGACTAAACCAGCTCATGTGTTCAAAGCACTTTGCACAGGGTCTGACTAGTGGAGAATGCTCAAAAACGGAACCCATTGCCAGGCAGGCACTTAGCCATTTCCCATCCAGGGACGACAGCATGAACATCATATTCATTCTGGGTGTGGTGCGGTGTGTGGCACGTAGTACAGTGTGGTGCCAGTCTGTGGCATAGTGTGCCATGCCGATGATGTCCTGAAGCACAGGGTGTCCCCCAGAGCCATCCCCCAGGTGCCCAGAGTGCCCCCTCTCCAGGGTGAGCTGGTGTGGCACTCCGCACCCATCGCCACCCACCCACTCACCTGTCCCGAGGGAGCCTTGTAGTCATGACATCCAGGGGGCACTGGAGGCGGCCATGCCCAGGTTGGGAGAAGAAGCCAGGCTGGGTGGCCATAGCAGAGGAGCCTGTGGGTGCCTGTGGGCTCTGAGGAGGGAGGGCTGTGTCCCTCCTGGGTGTACCTGTTGTGAGGACATTTGCCGAGTCGGCTGAGGTCGTTTCGCTCTTGAACTGTGGTACCACGGAGTAGGAACTTCGGGCTTTTGTAGCACAGGACACTCGGTTCTCACTCCACTTAACGTCTGTAAGCTGTGTGACCAAGGCCGGTCATTCACCGTCTCTGAGCCTCGTGTTTCTAGGTGGGGTAAAGAGGGTTAGTAATGCTTCACGCCCCGAGGAGGGCCGCAGGGGGGACTAAAGGAAGTACCGGTTGGTTGGCAGACTGGCCCCCATGTGGAGGGCAAGGAGAGAGGAAGAGAGAGAGTGAGACCGCTCCAGGTTGGTAGGCGACAGCGCCCATAAGCAGGGGACTCACGTGCCTGGCTTGTCTGAGGCGGTGGCAAGATGAGTAGGTCTCTGTACCACCCACCAGAATCTTCAAGGTTTATGCAGAGACCTTCATGGGGTTCAGTCTTGTCCACCTCAAGGCTGTGTCCTTGAACCAGTTTCCACTGTGGGGACGGTGGGCAGAGCGCACGTCCCGAGGATGAGGGAGGGAGGAGGGGCCTCCGATGGCCCGGGTGCAGCTGGCAGGTCGCCTCACCGTCACGCCCTCTTGATGACGTCCTCCAGCAGCAGCATAAACTGAGTCTGGGCCTGCCTCGGGCTCAGGAAAGCCGGCTCCCTGCTGCGTTCCTGAGCTGAAGCATCTGTCTCCGTAGGTGCCGACTTTTGGGACCCCTGTTTCCATTCCCGTCTGTGACGACTCTGCAGTGCGGGTGGAATGTCTGACCAGGGAGCATTTAGGAGTGAATGTCACGTGGAAATTGCGGCTCCAGGATGTCCCGCCAGCCTCTCTGCCTGACTTGCACGACGTTGGTATGTTTCCTGCATTGCTGCCCTTCAGAAGCTATGTAGGGTCTCCGAGTCTCAGTTTCCTCTTTGGGCAGGTGGGGCTGGTGAACTCAGGATGCCTTCCTGTGAGCATCTGGTGAGGGTTGCCCCCCTGGCCTGTGGGAGGAGCAGAGTATGGAACAGTCTGCAAAGATCAGTAGATTTCTGGTCCACAGCTCACTGGAGTTAACTCACGTCACCTGATTGTGTCTCTGCGAACATCTTCTAATTCTCCTCCTGATTTTCTGGGCACAGAGAAGGGTTGTAGCTGTGAAGAAAGGGTGGGGGAGATTGGTGAGGAACAGTCTCTACTGTTTTGTTGTCCACGTCCTGCCCACTTCAGGTGCTAAACCTTCTGAGACCGCTCACACTGCTGAACCCATTCACACGCTGTCCAAGCAGGGCGGTTGCAATAAGGATGAACTGGGAGAGTAGAAAGGTCTGTGGAGAAGCACGGTGGAGTTTACGATACCCCGAGTGTCAGGACTGGCCGGAGCTCACTTTTGTCCTGGGAGGGGAGCTTGTGGGAGCGGTGGCCAGGGTGTAACCAGAAGGGCGGCTGCATCTGCTCTTCCCACCCCCGAGCATGACAAATTAAGGGTTCCCTTGTCTTCCTCTGCGAAGAGCCCAGATAACTTGGGTATGTTCGGAGCTTCAAAAGTCAGAGAGAGGTATTTCCTCCCAGCGTCAGGCCTCGGCTGGCCTTACAACAGCCTGCTGTGAACGTTCCTGGCATGCTGGGGCCCCTCCCAGCTCCAGCCGTGGGGCTCATCCTCCGTTGTCCTGGGAAGCACTCGCAGCAAGGTGGCTGGAGGCGGAACAGCAAACACAGAGGTGGAAGGCTTCATCATCTCCTGGGGGCTCTGTCTTCACTTGGGGTGGCCCCGCCACACGTTCTCTCCCTTTGCCATCAGCAATGGCAAGAGGGGCGTTTCCATCTTGCAGCTGGGGGAAGGAGGCTCAGAGATGGTGTGCCTTAGATTAGTGACTGAAGTCATGATGTCCCATGCCAGTGGGGATCACATGACACGTGCGGGTTGGAGGGCTAGCTGGGCTTCTGACTCTGTGTGACCTCGGGCCAATCGTCCTCTTCTGTGGGCCTCAGTTTCCCCTTCCGTGCAGTACAGCACTGGGTAATGCCTGTGTCTCCTTTCCCTTCTGTGCAGTGCAGCACTGGATCATGCCTGTGTCTCCTTTCGGTGTAGACGCTCCAGTGGCTCTGCCCCTGGGTCCTCCTGGTCCCCACAGAGAACAGTGAGATGACACTGCCGTCCATCCTGTGTCTTACAGAGGAAGCCTTAGTGGGCAAGGATCTGGCTGGGCGCTTCGCAGATCTGATCCAAAGTGGGACGTTCCAGCTCCATCTGGATTCCAAGACGTTCCCCGCAGACACCTCCGTTCGCTTCCTCCAAGGGGACGGCTTTGGTGCCTCTCCCAGGACACGATATGGGTGCTTAGAAGGGTTCCAGCTCATCTCAGCTGCCGGCAATGCCACTCAGGACCCACTGGGGTGCGGTAGGTCCACCCCCTACCTGGACCGCTGTTAACTGAGCTGTGTGAGGCCGTGGGAAAGGCCACCGGAGCTCTCAGAGCGTGGGCATACAGAGTGGAGAATTGTTCACTATGTGTTGGAAAGTTGTTCAGTCCTTCACTAAGTATGCGTGGGCAGGTTGTCACCACCCAGCAGGTAGCAGCTGAAGCTAGAGGCACAGATGGCAGGACAGAAGGAAGAACCCGATGACTGAAGTTATCCCTTCCCCTTGGTTCTTGATAAGTCTGGACCCCAGGGTCTGGGCTGTGCTGTCTTTGTGACAAAGGCCAGGGCCTAACCCCTGTGCTCCATGAGATTTCTTAGTCTGGTTGCAGCAACGTGTTGCTCGCCACCACCCCCAGAGGGCCTTCGATGAGCCCAGGACTTGACTGCTCCAGGGAGTGCTCCTGGTGGAGGTTGAAGGGGGTTGTCCTTGGCCTTGCTCATCAATAACCTTGGAAGCTGTCTTTGCTGGAATGCAGCTGCAAATTCCTTGAATGGGAGATGTGTGAATTTCTCATTGCTACCACCTCAAACCACCACAAACTCAATGGCTTCAAACAACACGCATTCACGATTTTACAGTTCTGCAGGTTTGAACTCTGACCTGGGTCTCACTGGGCTGATGTCAAGGTATCAGCTGGGTGGCCCTCCTACTGGAGGCCCTAGGCCACCCTTGTCTTTTTCAGCTTCAAGATATTGCCCACACGCCCGGGCTCACAGCCTTTCTTGACCTTCAGAGTCAGTGGCATCATAGCCCTCTGACCATTCTTCCCTGGTCACAGCTCCTTTGGATTCTGCCTGTCATTTCTCAGCCCCCGCAGTTAAAGACAGCTGATGACTCACAGGACCCTCTCCCTGTTATACAGTCAGTTGATTAGTGACCTTAATTCTATCTGCAACCTCACTGTCCCTTTGCCACATAACTGACCATGGTCTCGGGTCCCATGGATTAGGGCAGGAACAGTTTTGGGGGCCATTGTTCTGCCTGCTACAGAAACTTCCAGGGTCTCATGCAGAAAAGCCTTCCTCCCACGTGACACGAGACACAGAGGCATTTTTATTGTTATTGAGGGAGGTGCTTCTTCGTTATTTGTTTATATTGGTTGCAACACAAAAGCTACATGGCCTTCCTTTCTTTTCACGAAATCCACACCAAGTTCTAAACTCCATGTGGAGCTTAAGATGCAGCCAAATCTTAACACAAACACCAGCAACACAACCGCTTCACACCGGCGTTTATAGAGGATTTGCCGTTTGAATGCAGCTTCACAAATGTTTCACTCTCCCAAAGCCCGCGGTGGCGGGGAACGTCCCCATGTGACAGATGAAGAGGTTGAGGCTCGCACGAAATGAGGTCATGCACGTGTTGAGCCCAGAGCAGGGGTGACTCAAAGGAGGGACTCGGGTTCCCGAAACCAAAGGTCTGTGGGTGAGTGACCGCAGCTCCTCTGGGACCAGAGCAGCCGGACACAGAGGACAAGAACCAGCGGAGGGAGTGGATGGCACCACCTGCTGGGGTGGGAGAGACGGGGCCACCACGGAGATGAAGGTGTGCCTAGCACCTGCCGCCGTGTCCTCTGACTCCCCACGGAGAGCCCCGGGCTCCACTGCCCATCTCTGAGTTGGGTGGGAGAGGGGTGTGTGTGTGGCCAGAGCTGCTTTTCTAGTCACTACAGGGAGAGCTGGCAAAGGGGCCTGGGAGCCCCACTATGAGGCTTACTGACTCAGGGGCGCCCCCTGAAGGGTGGAGCAGTAGGAGGTGGAGGACATGGGTGCTAGTTAGGGGTCAGGTCAAGGCACCTGTTCTGCCTGTGCTTTGAAGCAAGCCCCATTCCCTGGGGGGATGCTGGCAGGGCTGGGGGAGGAGGGGCGAGGGGTGGGGAGGGGCCCATGTCCTGTACAATAAAGGAGCTAGACTGGAGCTCGGATCGCAGGCCTCCCTCTATGGAACTGGATCGTTAGGTTATTAGTTTCTGTCTGCCAGGACGGCTGCCCCAGCTCAGCTGGGAGGTGAGGGGGAAGCTGAGACTGTTTCCTGAATTCAGAGGGAACACCTGCATGTGTCTCGGCCAGAACCGGCCCCAGGGTGACGCGCTTCAGAGAGAGTGGGAGCCACAGCGGGGTGCCTGGGGAAGGGTTAATGGGGGGTTTGCCCTGGGCTACGCTCACCAGCTCTAGGGCAGGAGTTGGCGATCTCTCTCTCTCTGAAGGGCCTGGTAGCTTTGTTGTCAGTAGGCTGTGCTGAGATTGAAACTCAGCGTCTCCAATGCCAAAGTCTTTGTCCCATTCTCTGCACCACATGTCTCCTGACTCAGCCAGGGGTTCCTCAGTGGGATCACACCATGACTCTTCCCTCTGTTCTTATTGGCCCTCTTCCCTTCTGAAGCACATCTGGAACACAGCTGTGAGGCTACAAGCAGAACATTGTCCTGTGGAGATGGAGCGGGGTTTCTGTGACTGCCTCGGGGGGCTCATCTGGGTGATCCCCTCAGAGGGCAGTGGGAACAGCCACCTCCGTGACTCCTGTTGGCCTGGTGGCCTTAATCCAGGGACCAAGACTGCGGGGGCTCGGGGCTTTGTTTGCAGCCCCAGTGGGTCAGTTATGTTCACCCTGTGGCCTCAAGGCCAGCCCTGTGGTTTCCCTGGAATTACCAGCTGGCAGCCTGCATGCCAGGCTGGCCTGTTAAAGAGGATCCCAGAGAAATCGTCTGGGTTTTCCATTTTCCATTCTGGAGAACATTAAATTTTATTTATTCACTATAGGTTCTTATAATGGAGCTAGTTCTCTATAGGATTTTTCTGCAGAAATATGTTGTCTTGCCTTCCTTCTACCCTTTCCTTCTTTTTTCCTTTTATGCATTCACCCATCCATCTATCCATCCATTGAAGCTTTCAACATGTAATTCTGTGTCAAACACCATGTTATATACACAGGGAAGCAGAATCATAGCTCTGCTTTCAAGGAACTGATGGTATGGTTGGAGAGAGGTAAATGAAAAGAGCTAAAACGTCCCGAGAAAGAGCTCCGTCTGCCCCAGGCTGGCAGCCGGGGAAGGCTCCCTGGGGGAACAAGGCTGGTGTGAACTTGGAGGGCTAGTTACAACTGCTGCTCGACAACAGCGGGCGGGCAGGGATGTGTGTGGGCACATGTTTGTGTACACATGTGCCTGTGTGTGTGTGTGTTTGTGTGCACACACCCACCTGTGTGGGTGGAGGCTGCTAAAGACATCCCAGACATGGAGATCTATGCAAGAGCAGGGAGTCCTGAAGTGGTGTGGCTTTATGGGGACCCTGCCGGTGACTTACGTGGCTGGAGAATGGGGTGTGCGGGAAACGTGGCAAGATGTGGGGCCAGAGAGACAGGCAGGGACCAGAGTTGGGAGGCCTTGGGGTGTAGCCAGGGTCTGAGACTGGTGGGGAGGCACCGTGGACGAGTTCTAAGTCGGGAAGTGGTGGCACCAGGCATGGCATTGAGCGGGGCAGGCTGGGGGTGGAGAGCCGTGATGGCTCCTCGCAGACACTTCCTGCAGCAGAAAGTTGGTTGTCATGGTTGCAGGACGGTGTGACCGAGCTGGTGTGACCAAGCTGGTGTGACCAAATGCTCTGTGAAACTCGAAAACACAGATAGGCCAAGTTGTCTGGTTTTATGGAGGAGTGAGCAGAGTTCACAAGGGGCTTCCAGTGACTGTCATGGAGGGGCTTAGCGGAAGAGCGAACGCCCCATGATTGCCGTGGACTCGGGGGTCTTTGAGAGGGCCCACCTGCCGAGGGAAGGACGATGATAATGCAGCCCCTGCCTCGTTCTGGCTTTCACACGGCCTCCTTCGTGTGGACAAGATTGTCGATGTCTGCGATGCAGAGAAACAGAATACGAGTTCCTCGAGCACCGCCCGGAGGCCTGCAACTGACTGAGCGTGCAGCCCCTTCGCCCGTACCTGGGACTTGGAGGCAGGCGGCCCGGGCAGGCCGAAAAGGTTTTGTTTTCCTTCAGCCATGAAATTGGAGAATGCTTGAAAAAACAGCCCCAGCACTGGGGTTAAAACACTAGAGGTGATCAACAGCCTGACTCATAGGAGGAACGAAACCACAGTCTCTGCATGAGGCTGTTCACTGCTCAGAACAGGCTGGAAAGCACATGGTTCGGTTTCCAGGGTGTATCTCGAGTTTCTGATTTACTCAGAAATGCCAGGGTGAATGCGCACGAGTGATGGGAGTCGTGAAGTCAACATTGGCTTCATCCTAGCTCACCCCACATGTCTGTGCTTGCTGCTTGGTCAAAGGAAGTTGGCTGCATTGTTGGATGGAGGAAAAAAAGGCTTCGGTTTGGAGAGAATGGGGCTCAAGTCCGAAGTCAGTTGTTCCCCCACTCCGTGCTCCACTGTGCCCTTCACTTTGGGAAGCGTTCCCATGGGAACTCACGGCTGCACTTCCCCTTTCACGTTGTTCTCCAGTGTCACCTCTTCCCTTTGTCTGCTAAGCGTTGTCCCCACAGCTAGCTTTGTGTGGCTTATTTCCTTCCCATCCTATGAGTGACCCAAACTCACGCCCACCTCAGGACTTTTGCACTGGCCTGGACGTCCCGTCTCCGAGACCTTTGCCTGGTCTCCAGCGTCACCGGTCAGAGGGCCCTCGCTTCCTAGCAAGCCCTCCTCCCTGCCTCATCTGACCCGGCTCTGGAATTCTCGTCTGACGTCCTCTCATCCCACTGGCCTGTCACCTCCTGTGGGGCAAGGCCCTGTCTGTCCTCTCCACAGCTCAGCCTTGGCCCTCGGGCCTGGCCCAAAGCAGGTCCTCCACGCACCTGTGTTAGAGGAGCGAGGTCTGGTACCGATCTGGGGGTTCCGCACGCAGGCCCTGTGTGTGGCGAGGCTTCCACTGTAAAGCAAGTGTCTCGTCTTTAACACTGTTTCCCTGCTTATCTTTTCTAGTCAAGTGCCCCGAAGGAAGCTATTTTCAGGAGGAGCAGTGTGTCCCCTGTCCCGTGGGATTCTACCAGGAGCGGGCAGGGAGCTTGACCTGCTTCCCGTGTCCCGGGGGCAGGACGACCGTTGCCGCCGGAGCTTTCCGTCAGACCCACTGTGAGTCCTGCAGGGCCCTGCCTGGAAACACAGGCCCCGCAGTGTGCCGGGGCCCTGGGGCGAGGCCTCAGCCTCGGCACCACTGAAATCTGGGGCAGATGATTCTTCATTTGGGGGGGCTGTCCCTTGTATGGTGGGGTGTGGATTCGGCAGTGCCACTGGCCCTTACCTGTTAAATGTCAGAGGAATGCCTCTGCCCCGCCAAGTTCTAATGACAACTGGACGTGCCTGTGGTCACAGTGTCTCACAGGAGAACAGCATCGCCCACCACTGAAAACCACATGCCCCCCAGGGGCTGGGCGGGTGTTTCCCTGGTGATCTCACTCAGTCCTCCCCGTCCCCCTTCCAGGGACATAGCATGAGCTGACCTTTCACAGACCAGAAGGTTAAGACTCAGAGAAGCAATTGAGCCAAAGTCACTCAGCTAGTAAGTGACTGGCTTTCGGTCTTGGCGCCATCTGCTTCCGAAACCTCTGATTTTCAAGTCGACCTTATCAGAGTGAGAAGTGAAAGACAGTTTCCACCTCCCAGCCTCGCTGCTGTGTGGTTCACAGGCCTGCCACCCTGTCCTTTCCTCGGGACTGTGCGCACTCGCAGGCTTCCCGTATGTCACGTGACTTCGCCTGGCCTACTTACGTGACAGTCACCTGGGTGTTGTTGGGTTTTTCCTGCCTAGGACTCATGACTTGCCTTGTCCTTTTTTTTTATGTTAGCCTGAAATTGTGTCAACAAGAGGAAAACTATTATTGCTTGGAAACAGAAGGGTGCCTAGAAATATAAGAGTGCCTGAAAATAATTAATTGAAAGAGAGCAAGTCATATTCTCTGATAAAGGCAGTTTCCTCAGTCAGGAGAGCAGGGAAGTAGGGTGGTGATTCTGAGAAAGTAAGAGGAGTTTTGGGGCCAGGAGTCTGACCTTCCTCCTGGATATACAGTCCTCAGAAGGTGCGCCCTGCCCTTGACATTGGGGCATTGTACCCTGTGTGCCCACGGTGACCCTGGCCTCTGTGGTTTGGGGCGGTGTGAGGGGCTGTCCCACTGACCCTTGCTGATGGAGCGGTGCTACCAGTGCGACAGGAGCCAGAGGAAGAGGCTGAGACGAGGTCCCAGGCAGACCCTCTCATTCCCTGCCCTCCCTCTTCCTGGTGCTGTCATGCAGACTGAGTCATCTCCCTTCTCTGAAGGTCAGCTTCCTCATTTGTTACATGAGGCCAGTGGTACGACATCATAGGGTGGTTATAAAACGTGTCATTGTCAAGTTCAGGCTGCTGTACACACATTACCAAGGGCCGTGTGCCTTTAGCATTTGACGCTAATTGCTCACAGTTTTGGGGGCTGGAGGCCCCAGACCTGCGTGCCAGGTTCTTGGGGTGCATGCGTGCAGAGTAATGGGCCTCCCGGGTCTTCCCCTTCTGTTGGGGCACCAACTTTGTCATGGGGATTCCACCTTGATGACCTCACTCAACCCTCATCGCCTCTCTAAGGTCACATCTGCACATACCATCACACTGTGGTTAACGGCTTCAACTTATGAACTAGAGGAGACAAACTTTCTGTCCATAGCGAAGTGGAATCCTTTAATATGTTTACGATGAACAGGGAGCACTCAGCCCCATCCCACTGCGGGGATGAGCTCTGGCAGAATTCCACGCAGCAGGGGAGGGCTGTCACGTGGTTACACTCCCAGAGGTCTTGACTCACAGATGAGATTTCAGCGCCGGGTCTCCAGGGCTGGGCGCGGGGCCTGTGCTGAGGGCCTGTTCACACCTCAGAACTTCTCCAGGACTTGTGAACACCGCCCTTCTGCCTGCTGCGTGACCTGGTCTGTGTTCTTAGGTGGAGTCATATTAAAGAGAAGCACAGGGCAGGAGGGTCTGCCAAATTTTTAAATGATGCTGGGAGATTATATTTCATGGACTTCCTTTTGTGTTGGGATAGCTTTTAGGATTTCAGTTTCTCTACACAATTAAGGTCTATATTATAATTCTCACTTAGAAACATTTTTCTCCTGTTTCCTAATCTTGCAGGTCCACTGGGTGATTTCTGAGGTTCTGTTAACAATCAAGTAGCTATTGATTGATTGATCAATGAATTCATGTATAGCATGAATGGCATATAAAGCATGTTATTTCAAAAGGAGCCTTTGTATCTCTTTGCAAAACATGTTGTTATCAGTCAGTGGTTAGTCACATGACTAACTGCGTTAAGAGAGAGAGAATTGGACGTTAGCCAAGTCTATGGGCTGCCGTGGAAGGGTGTCTTCCACTTACCTCCCAGCAAGGGTCCTGGAGGATCGGTCCAGGTTTTCCCTTCTGAACATTCACATGCTTTCCTCCTGCCAAGTACGTCCTGGAAAAGCAAAACAAGTAGAGATTCCTTCCCTGTCCTCAAGATGTTAAGAGTCTGATAGAAAAAAGAAAACATTTCCGTATTTAAATACAGTGTAGTGTAATGGATGTCATATGTGGTCAGGGTGGAGTCACCGACGAGTTTTAAGCTAGAGAGTGTCTGGCTCAGACCTGTGACTTGCATGTCTGACCAGTGATTGGGCGCCTGGGAGTCTGAGGGGCAGGACCCCAGAGGCCTGTCACCAATCATTGATTGCTGTGTCTGTGTCTTGGTTCCAGGTGTCACGGACTGTCAGAGGAATGAGATGGGCCTGCAGTGTGACCAGGATGGCCAGTACCGAGCCAGCCAGAGGGACAGGAACCGGGGGAAGGCTTTCTGTGTGGACAACGAGGGGCGGAGGCTGCCCTGGTCGGAAACGGAGGCCCCACTCACGGACGCCCAGTGTCTGAGTATGTGCGCCCCGAGACCAGCCACGTTGCTGGGGCAGGGGGGTCTCTCCAGGGCTTCCTGAGAAGGGACTGACAGGCGACAGGCATTTGTCTCCAATTCTTATGTAAAAAATTTTTATCTATGTAGAAGATGAAAGAATAGTAGTAGGATGAACAAATACCTATCACCTAGATCCAACAATCACTAATATTTTGCTCTTTCGTTTTTTTCTCTCTTATTTTTAATCATTGGAAAGTAAGTTTTAGACATCATAAAACTTTCCCCCCAAATACCTGTGAATGCATGAGAAAAGAATTTAAAAAATTAATCTTCTGAGGCTTCCTTTTTTTGTGGGCAGCTTGCCTCCAAAAAGCTGGTGGGCATTTTTTCCTTCAGTGGGATGTTGTGGAAAGATGTGAAGGCCAGACCTGGTTCCATAATTTACTCGCTGGGCAGCCCAGAGCAGTCGCTCAACTTCTGTGGTCCGCAGGCCCCGCAGTGGCCTCCTGAGATACTGAGCAGGCCCAACCTCCCCATGAAGACAGCACTCCCAGAGCAGTGTCTGGCCCAGGCCTGCAGTGAGACAATGGGTGGGACAGTCCTGGCAGCCTGAGGAACTTCCTACAGCATGCAGAGTGGAGGGAGCGGGGTCGGAACTAGCTTAATCCCAGTGGTGCCCTGGGCTGGCTGTGTAGTCCTGGGCAAGTCACTTGCCTTCAGCAGTTTTCTTGCCTGTAAATGGGGATATGAAGGCTGCCTGCCGGGAAACTGAGTGTGTTAGCAATGGCGTGCCTAACAGGTAATGCATATCTCAGCATGACCAGCAGCCTCAGTACTAGTTGCCTTCTCTCCTCACCTGCTAACCAGGGAGCAGGCTGAGACAATCCGCAAGGGCCTTTCATCCCACCCTCCTATCTTCGGAGCTCTGCTCCACCTTTCTGGAGTTGCCTCCTGCTGCTCGAAGGCTGTGGCTCACCTTTGCACACCTGGGAGCAAGCCCAGCTGCCGTTGCCGCTCAGCTGTCTGTGGGAGGAGAGGGAGGACTCGCATGGGCTCATGGGGTGCCAGGCCTGTGCCGGGCGGTTTCCCTAGGCCGTCACATGGAAACGTCATGGAGCGAGGGGGCAAGGGGCAGATGTCGTCACCCCCCATTGTTTAGTTGAGGAAAGCGAGGCAAAGAGTGTTTCAGTGACTTTTGCACAGGTGTGTATCTGGCCCTTAAACCCATTCCTTCCATTGCACGATCTGCTCCTGCCTGGATTTATCTGTTTCCTTATTAGACAGACTTGCACGTGCACACTTGCACACACACCACACATGCACACTCGCGCACGTAGCCAGACTGCCCTCTAGGGAAGCTGGTGCTGTTGATAACACAAAACACCTGAAAACACAAGTGAGGACGTCTTATCTTCTAATGCCCAGACCAGTCATTTCTTTCCAATAGCAAAGCACCACAGAATCCTAAGGACCTATGTGTATCTGTCCCAATGGGTAGATTTGGAAATCCAACGGAAGTCAGTAGTTTTTCGCATCATTCCTCCTCTTGGGCAGATACAGCAGCTGGGGGAGTGAGAGCTGGGAGGCGTTAAGGGCGCAGGCAGGCAGGTCTCTGCTGTCCTTCACGGGCCCGGTGACTCCTGGCCATGCTGAGATTGTCCCTGAAGTGCTCGCGTCTCCATGTCAGCCCCCTCCACGTCTCTGTCCAAGGATGGCAATGCACGCTTTGTCAAGAGTCTCTTGTTCTGCCCTGTGTTCTTCTGGGGCAGAAAGGACAGCTTAGTAAGAGGCACCAGCAGCGCTTATGAGGAACAGCTCAGCTTGCCAGCTTCAGTGTCGGTTCGCTTGGCTATGGCTTAGGAAGAGCCCACAGGTAGAGCCTCCGCATTTCGGGTTCAGTAAGCGAAACCTGGGGCTTAGCCTCCCTCTCTGGGTGTGCGGCAGGGTTTCCACGTGAAGGAGCCGGGCCCCCATGGGACGTCAACAGGCTCTTTCTCAGAATCCTCTCACTTGCCTGTGAGAGGACCATCTCTCTGGAAGTGAAATGGCAGTCTCAGTTCTGTCCTCTTGGAAAAGCAAAGGGCGTAGAATTTAGTTGTGTAACTTCCCAAGCAGGTCTCCACCTGAGAGGAAACAGCCCCTCTCCCCCCACCCCCCTTCTCCCCACTTAGTTCAGGCCTGGGTTATCTCCCACAGGGATGCGGCTGTAGCCTCCGAACTCCGTCCTGAGCCCGTCTTGCCCCCTCCAAAGATTTTTCTACTGGATGAGTCCAGTGCAGTTTTTCTAAAAGACAATTCTGTTTATGCGATGCCCCTTAAGACTCTTCCGAGGTCTTGCATTGCTTTCAGAATACAGTAAAGCCATGCACCTCGGCCTCCGCTCTGGCCACGGCCTCCTTAGACTGGACTCTCCTTTGGGGCTAGAACTGCACCTCACCTTTTGTTCTGTCCCAGGGCAATGGTGCCTGTTGTCAGAATGAATGAATCGTTCCTGTCACTTGAATTCTTGCAGCCAGTTTCACAAGCCCCAGCACTGAGGCAGGTGCCCTTCCAGGCGGCACAGGGACCTGGCGCCCACTGAGTTGTCCCTGTGTATTGGTGTCTGTGCCGTGCTGTTTAATCTTCCCAGCCTGGGGACGGAGATGCTCAGAGAGCACCTGGGTAACATGCTTTCCAGACGTCCTGGTGTTGTGAGATCTCGGCGGTTACTGATCTGTTCTCCTGTCTGTTCTTCCTTCTATCTGTCCAACCTTCCATCCAGTAGACAGGAAACTAGTATCTCTGTCACTCTCCCAGCCAGTGGAGGTCCGGTTATTCTCGGAACACTGTCCTTGTCTTGGAAAGAAAGAGGCACATAAATACTGAGAATCATGATCAAATGCATTCTGATGGTGACCCTCCGTGCTGTCCCTGAGACCCTGCACGTATGTGCTAAGCAGCAGTCTGGCGCGTGGGAAATTATAGCAGCAGGGCGACCACTCTGAGAGCTAACGCAGGACTCCGCAGAGCCACTGGCAGCCCAGCTCACGGACAGTTTCCGTCCTGCTCGACCACGTGCTTCTGCACCGGGCGCCGCGGAGTGAAGCTCTGCATCACCCCAGTGTCCCTTTCCCGAAAGCCAGGGCTCGCCCACTGAAGTCCTCAGTTCACTGCGTGTTTGGTGACTGCAAAGGCTTTAACTGAAAACTGAAAGACCTGTCCGATTTTATTTTGTCTTCTGGAATGTTGTGAGGTTCTGGTCTCCACCAATCAGGCCCAGGGACACAGGGTGCATACAGCACGGCGTTTGCTGGCCTGGCGGTTGCAGTCTCTGCAAATGATAATGGGGAGTATAAAAACTGAAGAGAGGGGGGAGGGAGAGAGAGCAGAGGGGAGCAGGGGACTGAGTGTGGGTTGAGCACAGGAAATGGACAACTTCAGTGATCAGTGTGAGAGCCACTTGAAAAATCAGAATTCCTTTCCATATTGAGCAATTTTGAAGACGTAAAGCATGTCATTTCTGTTATATTAACATTCCCCTCTCCCAACCTGATCCCAAAAGGAATCAGCTTTTTTTCCTGCATTTACTACAAAAGCTGTGAAAAGATTGCTTTGCATGACCTTGAATTTACTGACGTAATGAAAACCAACCCAGACACAATTACTTTTGTAAAGCAGTAGGTGTGTGAGAATGAGTATGCATGTGCATGCTTCTAATGACCTGTGTGTCTGTGAAAAACTAGTACCTGTGTGCTTTGGAGCTTGGTTTTTGGCAAAATATTGGCATCCTTGGACATTTTGGCTTGTGAGATTAGGCTCATTCCTGGACAGTTACCACGATGATTTCTTCACTTGGTGAGGAGTGAGTTCCAAGTCTCGTAACCTTGAGAAATTGTACTTCTTTCCTCCCTTGTCTGGTTCCAAGAGCATGTGACTGTGTGTGTCCCGCCAGATCAGAGCTCAGGTGTGTGGATGGTGGCTGGAAAATCACACGTGAAGTGCCATCTAAACAAGCACGGTCACAAAAGTGCCTGAGTCACATGCCACGTTTTCGGATTTCCCTAAACCCATATGCATGTGTTCAATTTGTCTTTTTAAAAACAACTTACCTCTTTCCAGAAAGAAGTCAAGTTGTTTTACAGAAAAAAAAATTTCTTTTTCAAAGATTTTATTTATTTTTAGAGGAGGAAGGGAGGGTAAAAGAAAGGGAGAGAAACATCAGTGTGTGGTTGCCTCTTGCATGCTCCCTACTGGGGACCTGGCCTGCAACCCAGGCATGTGCCCTGACTGGGAATCAAACCGGTGACCCTTTGGTTCGCAGGCCAGCACTCAGTCTACTGAGCCACACTAGCCAGGGCTAAAAAGAAAATTTTCATAAAAAATATTAAGATATAATTAACGCCTAGAGATAAGGACAAGGAAATATCACTTTCAATAGAAAATCACTCCCCATGAGAAAGGATGAGTTGTAAGGACCAATGTAATACTAAATTATCTCCTTACTTCCTGCCAATGAGATAGAAAAGTGGAGACAGAAGTCATAACTCTCATTGTCACACAGGAAGCAGCGTGCCGGGCCGAACTTAGAGGGATTCTCCCCTTGGGACATCTGTGTGACCAAGGGCTGCGATGGGAAGGTGACTTCTTGACCTAGCACTGGTTTTGGCTTCAAGGCTCCAGCATCAGATTTCATGAGTTTCACATTATCTTTCAGTGATGCAGAAATTTGAGCAGGCTCCAGGATCTAAGGTGATGGTCGATGCTGACGCAGCCACGGGAGTCAGGTCCAAGGTTCCTGGTTCCGAATTCCCGCTGGTGCAGTGCTTGGCAGGTAAGGGGCGTGGGGAGGTGGGCCCCCGGGGGTGGTATTGAAGTATGTTCTGCTGATCAATCTACAAGGCAATCAAACAAAACCACTGAAGCTATCATGAAAAATATACTTTATCCAAGCACTTTGCCGTCAGTTGATCCCCCCAAAATACACTTAACTCAGAATTTCACTTCAGGGTTATAGTGCATCCCCTGTAGGCCGAAGACAATGTGACACTACAGACTCGGGAGCAGAACGCACGGCACTGGTCCCTAATGGAGCCACGTGTCCGAGCCGGGCGCTCCATCTGTGTGTTTTAACAGTGAGGCCAGAGAGGGGCAGTAACAGCTGCCATTTATTGACGGAGCACATGTCTGTGTAAGGAGTATTTCATAACCCTGCAGTCACCTATGGGCAGTCATTGTTGTCCCGTGTTGCAGTCGAGTGTGTTTGTGTATGTGTGGGGTGTGTTGGGGGCAGGCTGTGGGGGTATGTGTCCATCTGTCCTCAGCATCGCCATGGGGGACAGATGGGTGACCGTCCCTGGTGCTTGCAGACTGCGCCTTGGATGAGTCCTGCAGCTTCCTCACGGTGTCCACAGTGAGACCAGATGTCTCGTGTGACTTCTACACTTGGACAAGTGACAACATTGCCTGCACAGCTTCTGGTCAGGTGAGTCATGGCCGCCAGGTGGCATGCCTGTCTCTTCTCCGCCTGTTGGATGCGCTTTGATCGAATCCACACCAGGCCGACCAGGCAAAGGAGTGAGACTGTCCATAGCCGACACTGTGTTACCTCCATTTCTTCAAAGCGATGAGACTCTGGAAAATTGAACCAGCAGCACACCTGCCATGGCTCAAGGTGACACGGACGTGAGGCGGGCTCTCCTGAGCAGTGTCGCCTCCTGACACGGGTCAGGAGGGAACGTCAAGGACGAGTGGCCCCTTCTGCTCCCACCAGCCTACTCACAGGGCACCCTGGGCCCTCAGCGCCACCGGCCGTCATCAGAGCCCTGAGCGCCCTTGGTCCCTCCTAGCCCCGGGCCCCAGCAGGCACTCCTTCCATCATAGAAGGATGGCTATGGCTTGAGCAGAAAACAGCTACATTTTAGTTAGAGCCACATGAGACGGCTGCTTCTGTGAGTCGAAGCTGGTAGGATATTGGCAGTTCCATCGTTCCTGAGAATTAGGGCAAGCAGGCATGCAGCAAAGCCACGCACACTCCTGTCTGCTAACTCTCTGGGCCCTCAATGCACGCACACCTGCATTTGCTCCCCAGCTCCTTCTGGGTCCGTCCAGGAAATTTCTGTGTGTTATAAGCATCTTTCTGTTTGTTTGTTTATGTGCGAACACTGTACAACATGTATTTTTCTCCCTTGTATCTTAATAATTAGCCTTGTTCTTTTTAACGGCACATACCAGTCCCTTCTGTGGATGTACCTAATTTGGCCTGCGTTTGTGAAGGACATTGGTTTGCCGTTTTGCAACATCATCAGCAGGAGTACCTTGCATGCCCTTCGTCCTGTACCTGTGCTTACGTGTGAGCCTGTTGTCTTGAGCGACATCCTGGAGTGGCACAGGCGGGGGTGGGCCCCTAAGTGTCAGCACTCTCCCAGCTCCCCATTCTCTATAGAATGTGTCTGCCCCTCCTCTGTCATCATCTTCTCTTGAGTGGCATGCGTCTTTGCAGCTGACACTCTGGACTTAGGGCTGCAATGGTCTGCTCACTGTCTGTGTGCTCCAGTAGACCGAGAGGAAATCCTGAGTAGGGATCGTTCCTCTGTTATCTTCATCAGCCCAGGGCCTCGCCAGGGTTAGGGCCGATAAATGTTTGCTGAATTAGCTCTCATGGGATATGGTAACTCGGCCTCTTCGCATTTCCAGCATGAAGACGCACTGGGGAACTCGCAGGCGGAGGGCTTTGGTAGTCTCAGCTGCCAGGTGACAGTGAGGAGCCGGGATCGGGACTCGCTGGCTGTGTATCTGAAGAAGGGTAAGTGGGCAGGAACGGGCATCTCTGGACTCAGGAGCTTTGCCTGGCTGACGTTAGGAGCCGCCTCCCAGCAGGCGAGTCCAGGAGGAGCCAGACCGCCCCCCACCCATGCGCACACACGGAGCCTGCTTCCTCTGCTTCGCTCCTTTGCTCCTGGGGCAGACTCATCTCTGCTGTCCTCCTCAGAAAATCAACTGCTAAGGACCTTCCATGTCGCTCACATTGGTGCTGCGTGTTTGAGCCTCACACAGGGACGGGAGGGTCGTTCTGCTGGGGAGAAACTGCAGTGCGGAGCAGGCGCCAAGGCTTTGGGCGGCTCCCAGCAGAGTCCAGACTGTGCCTGCACAACCCTGGGAGGCTGCCTGTGACCTGGGAGCATCTGGGCATCGGGCCTCTGTAGCCGGGCTTCCTGGGCCTCCCCTGTATGGAGCTTCGCTCTCCTGACATTTCTTCTCCACCCCTGGAAGTGGTGGGACCCTCCCACAACCTGTCCAAACCTCCAAGCCCTTCCTCTGTCATCACCCAGAGGCACTCTGGACCTCCTCCAGCTGCTGTGCCTGAGCACTGCCTGGGGGCTTGTAAAACCATCTTTCCTCGCCGGCACCTCAGGGCAGGGCCAGGATCCTGCCCTTTCACAACCTCTCAGAGATGCCGGAGCGGCCGGGCCTGGGCCACACTCTCAGCAGCGAGGGTGCCCGTGTTCCGTGGTTCACAGCTCCCTGCCCATACACTTTCTCATTCCTCCCTGGCAGAAATTTCTGGAGGAAGGCCTAAAGAGGATCGTAATCCTCATTTTACTAATGAGGGAACTGAGTATTAGAGAGATTAGAAAGTGCCCCTAGGGGCACACTGCTAGTAAATCGGGAGCTGGGTTTGAACCCAGGTGTGTCTGAATTCCCCAGTGCAGCTCACGGAGGGGCAGGCAGGGAAACACTTCTGGTGTCAGAGCCCGTGGGGGAGATGCAGCTAGAGTCTCCTGGAACCCCTCAGCCTGTGCCTTGTCCTGCTGGCCTCCGGCCTCCTGTCCGTCAGACTGGGAGAGTGCCTGCGATGCAGGGGCCTGCACCCTGGGCTACAGCTGGCGCTGCCCTGGGAGCCGTGAAGCCACCCCTAGTCCCTGCACCCCTGGCTGCCCTTCACGCGGCCAGGGTAAGGACGCTGGAGCTGCCTGCCCGGGTTGTCCCAGCTCTGCCACGCACCAGCTGTGTGACCTGTGATCTGGGGCCACATTCCCAGACTTTCTAGGTTGCCGTGTGTCCTCTCCAGTAGGATAGGTGTCACTAGTCATGAGAGAGCCCGTGTGAGGCTTTCCGGACAGTGTTTGGCACATGGAGATAGCAGGTGCAGGAGATTTCTATGTTTGTTTTCATTCTTGCTGGAAAGTTTCCTGATGACCCAGGGCTAAGGCTGGGGACCGGAAGCCAACCCATGGGGTCTGAACAGAGACTTGGGGGCTGAGAGGAGAGATGGAAGGATGTCATTCTCTCAGGTCTGTAACTTAGGAACGGAGGCTGGCTCCCAGCAGCTGCAGACTTGTGCCGCAAACAGCTTGCACAAGTGGGGCCAGTGCCGCCACCCAGCCTGCAGCCTCATCTGACCTGGGTCCTCAGCAGGGACGAGCGTTTGTGTTTTTGTCCCTGCTCCTCCTTCCACCTGCCGCCTCTGTGCTGTGTCAGAGGCAGCTCCTCTGGCCAGTGAGTCCGGTGGAGCTCAGGCTGTCTGCCTGCAGCCGGGGCTCCCGGGGCTCCTGGGGCTCCCGCCCAGTGTCTGTTCCCCTTTAAAGACAGCAGAGCAGGGAGACGATTCTCCAAAAAAGGAAACAAATATAGTAAGTAGCCCCTCTCGATTTCTTTTTCAAACTATACATTGGCCTTTTATCACATTTTTAAAAAGTGCAATTATATTTCTTTTTAAGTGTTTGCTATTCCCGCCTCCGCCTCCCCTGAAAGTTTATGCTGTGGGGAAATTGCAAAGGAAACTGCGAAGCTTCCTTGCTGCCAAACTAATCAAGGACAGGACTGTTTTTTGTTTGTTTCTTTTTATTTTTGTCTTTGTTTGGCTTTTGAAAATTTTTCTGTTTTTTAAGCAGGAAAATTTTCTATTTTTAAAATGTGGAGCCCCGGCCATCCGGGACCACAGTGGAGTGGGAAGAGAAGGGGGTTGGAGCAGACTGCATCTCGGATCAGACACCCGCTTTGATCAGGGATGACTTTTAAATCCGTCTTTCTGTGCAACCAGAATAAAATGTCACAGCAGAGGGGAAAGGGCACATTTTCCGCATGTTGCCAGCACAGTCTGTGGCTGCTGGGGAGGTAGACATGCACATTCACTCACATGCCTGAGCTTATGTGGCCCCCAACCTCCGGGCCGTGGACCAGTACTGGTGCAGGCTGCTAGGAACCAGGCCGCACAGCAGGAGGTGAGCCTGGATGTAACGCGCTTGAGTCATTCCCAAACCATCCCCCCGACCCTGGTCTGAGGAAAAATTGTCCTCCACTAAACCGGTCCCTGGTGCCAGAAAGGTTGGGGGCCACTGACCTAGAGGGCAAGACAGCTTGATTTGGCATTTGGAACCAGACCATCCGCTGTCTGCATGCACTTCAAGTCTGCAGCCTTACCATGGAGGAGTGGCTGTGAGATCCTTCACAATCAGAAGAAGACAGTGCTCGAAGGCTCCTCGGAGATTGTGGAGCCCCGTCCCCTCATTCACAGAGCAGGTCCACAAACAGGGAGCATCAGATGCAACCAGGACCTCAGGGCAAGGCTTAAAGGGAGGCACCCTTTAGGTGTAGCTGGGCTTTGGTACAGGATGAGCAGGGGCTTTGCTGGCTAGTCAGGGAGAAGGGAGGAGTGAGCCAGGCCATGCAGGGAGGGGACACCGGCCCTTTGGAGACCTGCAAGGTAGCTGCTGAGCATCCACTAAGGGCTGGGCTCGTGGCTCAGCCTTTTATGTAAGCCTATCTTTTCATCCACTCAACACCCATGAGGATTACATGTTGTCACCCCCATTGTGCAGATGGGTGAGCTGAGGCTCTCAGGAATTAGGAACTTGCTACCCTGGGGTGCTGTAGGAGTTCCCACTCAGGTCTGCTTCGTTCCACAGCTTGTGTGCTTGGGCCTCATTCTGTACACTCCGTGCTGGCTCCAGGTGCAGGAGGCAGTTAAGAACGGTGAATGCTGGGTGGAGGGAGGCTGGGCTGGTGACGAGCCTAGGCTCCAGCATTCTCTCTGCCACCCACCAGCTGTGTGGACCGAGGCAGCACCATTAGCCAGGGGAGGCTCTCTTCCCTCAAATGCACAAAGGACGGCATAGTAGGACAGACATTTTGGCTGTAGTGCAATGTATCATCTCACATTTGCAAGGTGATGCTCTAAAAATGACAGGGGTAACTGAAGACGTAGAGCTGGGACAGAGACAGGCAGAACCTAAGCTGTGACATTTGTAACTAGAGGGCTAAAAAAACAGTAACAGTTCCATTTAAAATGAAGAATCTGCAGTTTAAAAAGAGACATACTGAACCCATCTCAGGAAACGTAAAAGCAGGTAGCTAGCTTGGTGGGGGCAGGTGCAGGGAAGGGTAGGAACACCTGAGTTTTGGAGCCAAGAGCCAGAGGCACAAAGAAGAGGGGAAATCACAGTTGTCACACTGGAGACAGAGCAGCAGCCAGTCTGAGGTGAGAGGAAGAACGTAGGCCGAGGTACATCGTGACCAGGCCCATTTCTCTGCATTCTCTGCTCTGTGTTCACCTGTGGGTTGTGGGCATGAGGCAGTGACATACTGGGAACATTGTAGATCAACCAATGTGACCAGCATTCAGGGGCCCAGCTTCCTGCCCAGTGGGTGTCTGAGAAGCTGCGTTACTGAAACACACAGGATCACAGAGCAGGTCGAACATAACTCTCAGGACGGTGAAGGCGATGCAGTCCTGTGGGTGAGGCACGTGGCATAGCATGGCATCTGTGGGTATAGTTGGAGCTCAGTATTGGCTGGTCATCCTGAAGATGGGAACAAATACCAGCTCTCCACCCATCACTTTTAGACCCCTGAGGGGTTGTGGGCATTTGTCCTGGCTGCTGGCTCCACGCTCCCCCTGCACAGACATGTCCCCCAGTTTCATGGCACAGAGAACCCTGCATTGTTTTAAGATCTTTAAAAAAATTTTTTCTGCCTTTTCCCCAGGCCAAGAATTCACCACAAGGAGTCAGAAAATCTTCGAACCAACTGGCTTCCAGAACATGCTCTCCGGAATGTACAGCCCCACCGTGTTCGCAGCCTCAGGGACCAGTCTGACGGAGGTTCATCTCTTCTGCCTTCTTGCATGTGACCGTGACACATGCTGTGACGGCTTCATCCTCACGCAAGTCCGAGGAGGTAACATAGATGACAAAGGATGGGAAACATGCGGTCACAGAAGCCAGGACGTACAACAGGGAGGCTTCGTAGGCATGAGGTGACCACATCCGTGTAGGAGGGGATATTCACGTATGCAAAGTCGGGGACATGCGGTGCCTCTCAAACATGGCACATGCCTTGTTGACACCTTTATGTTGTAATACCGGTTTTTTTTCTTATTGATATCTTCAGAGGAGGTATTACGAGTTCCATTTTACAAACCGAGCAACTGAGGCCCAGAGAATTTAAACCATCTGCTCCTAGACACAGGGCTTGCCCAGTGGCAGAGCCCAGATCTGAGCCCAGGCACATCTTCGACAGCACCTCACTACCAGCTCCAGAGCCCGGGCTGGCCGCACCGGCCAAAAAATGTCAGCTATTCCCAGCACCCAGGGTCACTCACTGAGTGCCTGCAGAGTGCCAGGCGCTGTGGTCACCGGGACTGGAATTTTCTGCCATCCCTCAACAGTGGGGACAGACTTCTGCTTATGGAAATAAATCCATGTTCTTGGCTGTGCAGACTAGTGGTAAAGAAGGCACTTTGGGGTCGGCCAAACCCGGCTGTTGACTGCCACCCTGTCCCTTTCTGGCTGTGCTCTATTGGACAAGCTGCTTAAACTAAGTTACGGTTCACTTGCCCATGAAATACAGATGATGATATTGATAACGATTGTTCCTGCTGGACTGTTGTTCCAAAGACAGCGGGCCCCACGTGGGTCCGGCGCCTTGTGTACTATGGATTCAGTAACAGAGGGACGCAGCTACACTCCCTGTGGGGCTGCCGCATTCAGCTTATGGAGAGTTCTGAAGGTCAGAGCCAGTCTGAAGTAGCCCTATGTATCTTTCCATGACCTCACTTCTGGTGACCACCGCATAGGTGAAGTCCAGCGTGCTCCGTGTTGGAAACAGACAAAAGGAGCTTAGAGCCAGGTTGGGGAGGCAGGGGTGCCGTGAAAGGACCATGACCTCCACTCATCCATTTGTGCCGCCATCAGGGAGCGTGCGCTGGCACTGCTGTGCACCAGGCTGGATTAATGAGGCAGCAGGAGTGTCGAGACCATGAGAGCCTTGGACTGCAGAGGAGGGAGATACCAATGGGACGTGGTAGTCAGGGAAAGCTTCCTGGAAGAGGAGACACGTGGGATATTTTTTTGTGGGTTGGGTAGTGCTTAAATGGCGAGAGAAGAGAGACAGTCTGGTCCAGGTAGGCCTTCATGTGAGCCGAGACAGAGGCAGGGAGACTCTGTGTGTTCGGGAGAATGTTAACTGTGACATTGGGCTTCGCAGTCAGCAAACATTCGTAAAGCACCTACCTTCTGTAGCACCTGTGATGAGTCCAGCACCTGTCCAGCATCTGCAGAGCATTCCCCCTGAGAGAGCAAACCCTGCTTTGTGGGCACCAGAGAGCCCATCTCCTCCTCCCTCAGTCCTGTTCCCCACCCTGCCAGTCCTCAGGCACCCCCTTCACCAGCCCCCGTGCTGCACGCCCAAGGTTCTTAGCCTCTCAGCCTCCTTAAAAGCCGAAAGGAGCACAACGTCACAGAGCTCTTTACCTTGGGTCTTCCCTCCAACTCTGGTTCTGCTTCTCTCCTTTTCCACCATGGCCCCTCCCCAGTTACAGCTCTGTGTCCTGTTCTCCTTGGCCTGGTTGTCTCTGGCTGTTGACACTACCGACTGCTTCCCAGCTCTTTACACTCGCCCTCCTACTTTCCTGACATCCTCCTCTTACTCGGTCCCCTCCGTCTCCTGCAGCGTCCCGAGCACGTCCCTTTGAGCTGGACTGTCAGCCGGCTCTGCCCTCATCCCTCCTGGGTCTCTGCAGGCGTCCAGGTGCCCACCCTCATCTGCTGTCTGCGCAAGCTACCTCGGATGTCCTGCCAGCATCTCAAAGTCAACACGTCTCTGCAGGGACGGATAGCTTCTACCCTGAATGACCTGCTTCCGTTACAGATCCCGTCTTGGGGAAGAGCACGCCGGCCGAGAATCTGGGAATCATGCTGAATCCCTTTCCATGCTTCCTTCCCCTGCGCTGATTCATCACGCCCATTTCTTGCTGCTGCTTTCTTGCTGCGTTGGGGATGGAGATTAAGTTCATTCCCACTGCTGCTGTCTGGAATCTGGACTGTATTATTATGATTATTATTATTGCCAATTGTGTTACTGTCTAATTGCTCCCGAGCCCACTGCTAGATTCCCCGCCCCTGATATCAGTCTGTACAACTGCTCCTCCCGAAACAGTGTTCAGTCTCTTCTCTTCATACCCACGCTCACCTGTCCGTCCGTTTCCCCGGTGGATTGTAACTTCTGGTGCGATGAAATAGCCATCTATCTCCGGCCCCGAGGTGTTGATTGAAAAGTGCAGAGTTCAGTTCACAGCAATCAGTGGGGGCTGAAATGAGGGTGTTGTGTTGGTGTGGTGGGGTGGGAAGCTGGACTGGGGCAAGTGGCGTCCTAACATTCCATGTAGGTTTAGTGCTCTGTGACTATATGAGTGCATCATGCTGGTATTCAGGTAAGCACAGGACAGATAGATGGTGGATGCGTGCGCACACACACTCACATGTGTAAATAGCATGCATGTATGTACAAACGTCTTTACGTATACATGTATTTAGAGACACCACACTTCAAATCCAGGGAGCCTTCCGCCTCCTTTGAGCCTAATGTCTCTTCTGCGGACACCAGTCTCCCCCGAGGCTTGATGACTCACCAGACTATATGATTTTTCGAGGTGGAAAGGCTGACCTCATTTTCCTTAGGATCATATATGGAAGAGTTATTTTGTTCCACGGAGCAGTACGCCCATAAAACCCTTTTTTCCATGCTGCTTCTGGCTGGCGGCCTGGTCGCTTTTCCCAGCAAGTGTCAGCGGTGATCTGTGGGTTCTGGGAGTGGAACGGCTGCCTTGCCATGCTGTGAGCTAAGCTCTCTTTGAGACAGACATAAAGCATCGGGCAGATGTTTTCCCCAGTCCCATCCAGTGGGTGGGTTTGTCGTTCTAACGATAAAGCTTTGGCTGGACCCGCTAATGACCGGGGCAGACTTTGGCTCCCCTGTTTCCCTGCCATCTGCGAAGCCATTTAACTTTCGGGTGGACTCCCCCTCTCCCTCTCTCCCCTCCAATCCCTCCAGCCTCTTCCCACATCCAACCCCTTCCTACCTCCAACCCCCAAATGGCTTAATTTCTACTGGTAGTTATTCAAGAACATTCACGGTCCTTCCAGACTGTTGGGTGGGAGTAGGAAATGGGGACAGCAGGCTCTGGCAGAAACACGCCTGGTGGCACATGAGATGCCGTCGTCACTGCAGCCCATGAAGGAGGGCTCTGATGAGGGAGAGAAGGGTCAGCATGTGTGGCAGCAGCCCTTCCTTTGGGAATTTGCCAGGAAGACAGCAGCATGACTCTTGGGGAAAAATAATCCAGTTTAAAACCAGGCTCTTGAGCCCCAGGGTCCCTGTCCACTCCCAAGAAACTGTCTCCTGTCCCCAGCCTTCACAGGGGCACTGAGGTCAGTCTCTGCGGGGACTCTGCCTGTTCCCATCACACCAACCCCCCCCCCTTGTGACCCTGCAGGTCCCATCATCTGTGGGCTGCTGAGCTCCCCCGACGTCCTGCTTTGCCACACCAAAGACTGGAGGGAGCCCTCCGAGGCCAAGGCGAATGGCACATGTCCTGGAGTGACATACGACCAGGGGAGCCGCCAGGTGACGTTGCATCTGGGAGGCCAAGAGTTCAAGAGTAAGTCCCTGCCTTCTGTCCATGGTCCTTCAGAACAGTTTTCCTCTCTGGCAGGGTGTTGTTCCATTCTCCTGGGAGTGCTCCCCACGCTCTGAGCAGTTCGTACTTCCGCAGAGAGGCTGTGCCGCGGATGCTGTGGAAACATGCCCACGGCGTCTCAGCGGCATCGCAAACGGGGCACCGAGGTAGATCTCCAGGCCACCGTTGGCGAGAGGGAGGCGCCTCAGCCGGGCGGCGCTGCTGACCTCAGCCTGGCTCACCTGTGCACCTGGGGGCTGATGGCTGGTCCGGATGGGGCTGGGGCGGCCTGGCCCTGCTCTCCTCCCGGTCTCTCGTCCTTCTTCAGCATGAGCACATTCTCCAGTGGGGGGTGGAGTCAGCAGAGGGCCAGGAAGGACACGCCAGGCTCCCGAAGGTTGGGCTTGGATCGGACTGCAGTGGCCACGGCAGAGCAGGTGGCCCGGCTGGAAGTCCAGGCATTGGGAATACACTCACCCTTTAGTGGCCGGAACAGCACAGTCTGTGACAATGTGTGATGACAAAAATGCCATCTGTTCCCAAGGCAATGCCCAGGGCACCTTATGCCACTGTGGTGACAATTCACTGTCCATTCTAATCACGGGGTGCAGGGACCATGGGTCCCGCTACTCGGGCTCAGTCAACACAAGAACCGCTGAGCTTGCTCCTTCCCCCTCTCCCTTCTGGAGGCTGCTCCAGCCTTCCCCTCAATCTTAGCATTAGAGCCAGAAGTCACCCAAGATCACTTCTCCACCCCCTCATTTTACGGGGCCAAGGGTATTAGCACTGAGGCCCCGGGGGCAGTCCAGTCTCCAGGCTTGTTTCCTGAGCCCTGTGCTGCCTTCTCTCAGCAGATCCCCGTGTGGGAAATGTGGGCCCTGCGCTGTCCTGAGCTGCAGTTGGCCACATAGAGCTACTTGGTGTGGCCAGGACTGGCAGGTGCAGCGTCTCCAGGGGCGCATCAGAAATGCAGACTCCCAGGCCCCACTCCAGACCCCTAGGAACCGGTTCTAGCAAGCTGCCTGGGTAAGGCTACATCTGATAAATGTGAGAAGCACTGACCAGGGGCCTGGAAATTTCCTTCCAACCCGAGGAGTCTGAGTTTATGGCAAGAACTAGGCCCAATTGCCCACTCGCCTGTTCCGGTTCCAGCATGAGGTTGGGGGTGACCTGGCTTCGTTTCACCTCCTCTCTGCACTGTCTCCCCGCCAGAATCCGAACCCAGAACATGATGCCATGGCTCCACCTCTGAGCGGGGGAGGGTGAGCGCACATACTGGTGTCAGCCAGACTGGAGGAGACAGGCTGGAGAGGATCAAGGGGCAGGCTTGGTGGAGCTTTCAGAAGGCTGGGAGAGACCCCCGACCTCCTGCCTCCCAGAGGACTTTCCAAGATTGCAGCTCTCAGTGTCCTCACAGTGGGGAACTCACATCACCTTCAGGAGCCCTCCCAGACTACCTTGTGGAGCTTCCCACCTGCTCTGCATGTTGCTGTGTTGGGGAGGGTGGTGGCCAGTGTGGTGAGGTTGGGCCTTGCCTGTCTGTGTCCCTCACCAACCCAGCAGAGTGCCTGTCTGGGCTGTTGAGCACTAGTTTTGGACACCGGCATGCAACCTTGACCTTGAGCGAGTTCACAGGGCTCCATTGCTTGCCCTTAAAAATGGGGCAATGGCAGTCCACATCTTACAGCGCCGTGTCGTGTGATGATGCAGGGAGACGGTAACAATGATGATGACGGGCACTAATGGTCGTATAGCAATAACGACCGCAGGGTCTCACATCCTGCCCACTGTGAGCCAGGCACTGCCCTCAGGCCTTGCCTTCCTCAACTCACAGATCCTCAGCACAGCGCTTCGAGGGCGGTGCTGTGATGGCCACTGTCCCCCATTTACTGCTGAAGAAACGAGGCACACGGGAGGAAGGTCCCCCAAGGTCCCAGAGCTCAGCTGGGCTGGGCTAATAGGCGGTCTGACTCCCAGGTGACGTTCTTAGTTGTGTCTCTGTTCGGGCACTGGCCTGTGACATATGCGAAGGACTCACAGAGTGTCTCTGTCTGATGCGCAGTGCCCATGTGAGGCAACATCACCCTTTTAAAAACCTGTCGCTGTTTTTGTTGTATTTTACACCTGGACGGCGTCTTGTTAATGTTTGGATTTGCACCATCGTGCACAAAACCTGGCACGGAGAATGCAGAATAAGGGCGAGTGCGTGGCACAACACTTAGCTTCTTCCAGGGGTGTGCAAGATCAAGCAGCTCATTCACGCGGCAGATCCTCAACATGCGGCACCGTTCCTCTGAGAGGTAGCCCAGGGTGAAGACAGGCTTTTGACGAAAGACGTGTGACACAGTTGCAGACAGTGAACCCGCCGTGGACCGCCTGACACGGAGCACATGTTTGGTGCGTGCCCAAGACGGGAAGGATGTGCCCTTGTCTGGCAGACTCCCCGGCAGGCACTGACTCCCGGAGGACTTTTGAAGTTTGGGGCTTATTTCCTGCCCTGTGTGTAAGTGTGCGTGTTGGGGTACAGTCAAAACTTCAATAAGGGCATCCTGCCGTGGGGGTACCGGGCAGCCCGAGGATATTTGTGATGTCCCAGATGGGAGGTTGGAGGAAGGGACGAATGGGGCAGGAGAGCGGGGCCAGGTGCAAGCTGCAGGGACAAGCCGCGAGCTGCGTGAGCAGCCGCAGGGAGGGCAGGTCGGGGCTTGCTCACCCATCCCGTTCTGTCTGAGCTGTGTGCCTGGGTTGGCCCAAGAGGTATCCGTGCAGGGTCCGTGCCTCCTCAGCTTCCAGGAGGCGTCTCTGCTTATGTTCAACAATCTGGTGTTGGCTGGATCGACCGTCCTGCTTCTAAGGAAAAAGGCTTAGAAAGCTCTGGGAGCTTTCATTTCTCATTTTATGTGTCTCGTTTCTGACAACATCTTGAAGTGTAAATGAATGAAAAACGGGCAGGTTAAACGTCCCCTGACACCCACAGGGACTTAACATTCGAGGGGAAAACAGGCCTAGGCGGGGCCACTCCAGGTTTACTCTGAGTCGCAAAGGCTTCTTGTTGCTGAGCAATGGTGAGGCCCACCTTGGTGGCTGGTGTCCCCCTCACAGGAATCTGTGTTGAATCGCTGACTGTCATTATCTCAGGGTGCTGGGAGCTTGGTGGAGGAACTGACAATGGATCCACAATGTCCCTTGTCACCAGATGACCCTGGACTTGATGTCTGCTGAGTCCTTACAAGCAGGGTGACCCTGTCAGCTCTATAGCTTTCATTGATGGTGGGTTTCCGTGTGCTCAGCAGTAAGCAGAGCTCAGGACAAGCTTCCAGAAGCACAGCTGATTTAGGAAAGGCAAGAAATGCGAGTAGAGACATGGGGGAAGTGATGCAGAAGGGAGGATAGCCAGTGAAATGTGGCCTTGAACCCTGGGTAGTCCAGTGTAGAATCCTGCCCACTCCCAGTCTGTGCATGCCAACAGGTCACCCGATACTGCTCATGACCTGTGTCGAAGTGTTCTGGAGTAAGTTAGGGCCACACGACACCTGTCCACCCTTGAGAGCCTGGCTCCACACCAAGCCCCCAGCACCCTAAATGTGTACGTGCGTCTGCCGCCTTGATTACAGAGGGCGGGGCGATGAGTCAGTCTGGAGGCTTATTGTGTATCGGGGACAATCTAATCCAGCTGTCGTGGAAGGAATGCGACAGACATCCAGACAGCCCTAACGGTCTACCTTAGAATACCGTTTAGCAGGGACGAGGAGGAGTAATGTTTGCCTGGGTTCCCTGTGCCTTCCCACAATCAGCAACACTGAAGCAGTGGAGTTTGGGGGTGGAGTGAAGGGCCCAAAGTCTGCACTGGGGAAACTGATTTGGTGGCCAGCGGCTGTCCTTGGGCAGATGAGGGGCTCTGCCTCAGTTGGTGGGCTCTGCGTAAAATCTGTGGCTTTGTTTTCCTCATTCATTCCTCCTTGCCTTCATATACGTGGTGACCACCAGCGCTCTGAAGAGCTTATGCCGACTGTGGGTGACGTGGAAGGGAGTGAGACCCAGTCCCCAACCTCAAGAAGCTCTGGCACACTTGGGGAGCTAGACAGGCACTGTCAGGTGGGAGCTTGAAGATGGGTTCAGTTGGTGCTGTGCATGGAGCCCAGTCAGGGGCTTCCGGAGCCTTCCCGAGGGCGGTGTGCTCAAGCAACATGCAGCGGCTAGCTGGGTGGAAGGGGCCAAGGGTCCTAGACAATCATGTTGATAATTAGAACCACCAGGGGTGGGGTTATGACTTCCTGGTGGGGATTCACAAAGATGCATCTCAGGACTCAGCCGTCTCTGTGGACGCTGGTCAGGCGATCTCCGTCTCTACTGAGGCGCTAGCGTCCATGTACAGAGTTTAACTGAACTCCGTGGAATTGAACTGCGTCTAAATGAGCAGTGGAGGGCACGTGTGATTTCTCTTTCCACTCCATGTAAAGCGGGTCACTCTTACCAGACGAAATCAAGAACCTCAGGACCACGTGAAAGGCTCAGAGACTCACCCGCATCAGAAGTGGGGACTGCTGAATGGTGCGGCCCCTCCTGGAACTCCCTGAAGGGTCCCTGCTCATGGGCAGGGCCAGGAATGGGCATCTGAATGAATATTTATTGGAAGCCTGTAATCTAATGCTCAGCTCAGTTACCCCAAGATCAACTATCTCATAGTGGTTATTGGGTTCCGTCTCAGATTTGAGAGCAATAAAGTACCCCAGAGAGATGTCACCTCTCCAACTTCTATAGGCTAAGAACCATAATGCGTGGCCTGCAGTTCTGTTTATTTCTTACGTGCTTCCAGAAAACTGTATCTATAATGTTTTGTAAGAATTGTTCCAAACAGATTGGGGTATAAAAACATACATTTTAAAAATCCTTTAATTTCCCTTATGATGAGGTTCAAGGTCTCCTAGCCTGACCTTCATGATAAACAGATGTTATCACAAGTTCATAGTGGACACGGGACACCACCTGAGCAGATGGCCCACTCTGCGTTGGTGTCACGGGAGTGTGTGGTGTGGTCTCTGTGGGGCATAGAGTGAGTCCGGTAACTTCAGAGGTCCAAGTGCATGTCTCCTGGACACCATAGGTTTTCATTCCCCACGTCTTTACAACTGACTCCCACACCCTGGAGAAGACCGGGAGAGGATTCCGAGTGGGCCCTTTTGGGAGATGGCCTCAGTGTCGGGTAGCCTGAGGGGTTCTAGCATCACCGCTTATTTCCATTTCAGAAGCAAAATCGAGTGGGAGTGCGGCTCAGTGTTCAGGCTCACTCCCGGAGTACAGCCTTCCTTGTGGTGGTGACTCATTACTGTAGTACCTGAGCTTTCCATGTAGTTCAGTGTCTCACTGAACCTCTTCAATCTTTCTTACACACCTCTCTAAACACAAGAACCTTTCTGGATGTTTGCCATTGGAGATGAAGAGAATTCTAGAATAGTAGGTTATCTTCTCCTGAGCGTGGTGAGTAGAGCCTGGGATATGGAGCCGGAGAGATGGGATTTGAATTCCGGCATGCTGACCTCCACCTGGACGTTAAACGCTGACCTGCGAGGCTGAAATCAGACAATACATGGCAGGTGCTTATTATGGTGTTGGGTCACTGGCCAAGGTTCCTAATAATCACTGGCTACTGCAGTCCACGGCTCTTAACTAATACTTAAAGGTCAAATGTGATCATTTTTATTGTCTCAAGCTGTGAGCCAGCTGTCTCCCACCGTGTGTGGGTGGTTGGCCTCCAGAGTCCGTGCTTTCTGAGCTCTGTCCTGTGCCTTTGAGACCGTAGGGGGAGCGGGTGGCATCTTAGGGCTGAACAGAGACAAGGGGGGCAACCTGGACATCAGGAAATGGTGCGGCAGATCCAGCATCATCATCACAGGGTAGTGTCCAGGGGAGTGTCGTTTGGCAGAAAAGAAAATGTAATAATATTAGAAATAAATTAAATCATGGCGGCTACTGGTAATAGGGTGCATGTCAAATATTCCAGAAAACAGTCTCCGTGCGTTGGTCCCTTCCACACAATTACCATCCCTGTTGGCCAAGGAGGCAAGAATCTCGGGGGACTTAGGTGACAGAATATTAAGAGAGTTCTCAAGGTTCCTAGGTGTTTTGTTCTTTTTAAGCCAGTGTCTGGTTCCTTAAGTGATTCTCTCTGTCACAGTCCGTGACCCCTCACCATGACAGTCTCTTTGGTGCCCTGACAAGACACCAGGGCTCCGGCAGCTCTGGTTTTGTGCCAAGTTGCTGGGAGGGAGCTCTGGCAGGCTGCTAGGGGTGCGCCCAGGACAGGGCAGTGTGTGGGAACAGAGGCAGTGTGGCCACATGGGTCCCCATGAGAGCAAGCCCACTCAAGGTCATAGCCATGAACATCCTCCTTTGCAGGTCTTTCGACCCTGGAAGGGACTCCGGACTCCTGGACCAGTTTCCAGCAGGTGTACCTCTGGAAAGGTAAGCTCTGGGGTGGTGGGGGATGGGAGGCAGGGTGATGGCACAAGCCTGTCTGGCCCCAACCCTCACTCACAGGGCACTCTGGCCCCTGGAGAGAAAATGGTAGACATTCTTTCCAAGCTCATGCTCTATGTGCAATAGAAGGGCCTCAACTCTCATCAGATAAGACACCAGAGTCTGAAAGAAAAATGGAAAGTGTGGGAACCAAGGAAGGGTGGAAGAAGGACGCCCTGGCTCCTGTGCAGTCCAGTTCTCTGACCACAGGCTGGTCTTGTTCCTGGGAGGGGGGCTCTGAAGTAGAGGCCAACTGCAGGGGGCATTTCTCCCAGGGGGCCTGGCCACAGGTGCCTGCCTCTCTCCCCAAGGTCAGGGTAAAGGGACAAGCCCCCAGGTGGGTGGTACTTGGGCTCCTGCTATTTCAGATGCATTGACCACATTCCTATGCATAGCCAGGGACGGGGCAGGCATTTGGGGTGAGTCTGAGGACTGTGGGATGGCAGGGATGGGTAAGGCATAGCCTGGACCTGTACGGCTTCCAGTCTCAGGAGGGAGCAGGCAATAAGTGGACTGTTCTACGTCACAGCTGCAGGTGCTGGGTGAGAGGCGTGAGGAACACATCCCTGGCTCCCGTATCACTTCCTCCCCTTTCCCGTGGTCCCTCCTCACCAATCTCTAGTCCCCTGAGAGAGAGAACCAGCGACTCCTTTCTGTGCTTGTGAAGTGGTGTGCAGAGCACAGAGAATGGACTCGGCGTGCCTGCGTGTGACTTCTGGTCCCATTGCTTAGCGCCCGTGTGCCCTCGAGCACATCAGTTAGCCCTCTAAGCTTAGACTCCCCACGGGCAATGCAGCAGTAAGAACAGTACTCACCTCATAGAGCTGCGTGAGCATTGGCAAGGTGTGCAGGCAGAGTCCTTAGAACTGTGTCCAGCACCAATAAATGCTGACTATGGTAGGTGGTGGTGGGGGCATGGTGGGGAGCAGAAAGAAGAAGAGGAAGAAAAAGAGGAAGAAAGGGGAGGGGAAGAAAAAGAAAGAAGAAGGTGCCCATCATTATTTTTATCTTAAAATGATATGATGAGATTATATGCTCCTTTTCTCATTTAGTCCTACTGATAACGTCAATATACAGAGGGGGTGACGTTTTTGTTCATTTTTCAGCCAAGGAAAGTGAAACTTGGCGTGTTGAGTGAGATGCCCACAGGAGATCTGGGGGTGGGACCCAGGCAGTGTTTCCGAGTCCAGTGCTTCCCAGTTATCAGAAAGTTCTGGTAAATGATGCACTAGCTGGTGAAAAATTAAGAGATTGCTTCTCCCCAAGATATTTCCCACCCTAAACAGAAGTACCCCTTCCGACCTGTCTAATGTCTCTCTTTCCCCATCGGCGCACCCTGCTTCCTGTTCCCAGCCTGGATGTTTTGTCTGCTTATCACCGGCATGTCTGGGATGAGTTACTTCACCTCTCTGAGTCTCATTTTTTTCCTGGAGTAAGATGCAAGTCTTGCCCCTGTACCTCCACAGGGTGTTGTAAAGACCACTATTTATGGAACCATAGTTCCATAACTTTAAAGGGGGTTGCGGATGTTACTAAGTTCAACACCAAGGACAATAGTAGTTCTGATACTGAGAGGTTGGCTGACGGTCCACAAGAGGCTGGAGAGTGCAGACGGTGTCCCCGGATCTGTCCCAGATCTTGTCCTGGGCACCTGGCGCAGACCAGGGGGACTTCTCACATGACCAATGCTATTCATTGACCCTCCTTTCCTCCCCAACAGTGAAACAACAGTTCTCTTTCTTCTCCTAGATTCTGACATGGGGTCCCGGCCCAAGTCTGTGGGATGTAGAAGGGACATGGAACCAAGGTCAACATCACCAACGGAAACAGGTACCAACCCCAGACCCTTTGTGTGAACTTGGGTGCGTAGCTGTGGAGATGGGGCGGTGATGCGAAGGGTCTGACGGATGAACGGACACATTCACATAGCCCCATTCTGCGCCTTGTGACTCAGTGTCATGGGCAATTATGTAACCCTGAGTATGGACAGCTCCTCCCCCGAGGGGCAGCTGGCACAGAAAGTAAGGCGAAATCATTCCAGAGTCACCCCTACTCCCGGGAAGAACACAACCGTAGGGACAAAGCCAGCAACCTTTATTAAAAGTCAAGGTTCACCCGACTGGGGTCAGTGGCTTCACCTAGGTAAGCCCTAAAGAATGTAAGCAAAATGTGAACCCTGTGGAATTATTAAGTAGTGAGCTATCTAGGAGAACCTTTTGAGAGGGAGTCGTTTTCTGCTGTGGAAAGTATAAATGCATGCAGTAACGGGCAGAACGTATGTGGTGCCTGAGACTTCTCTTTCTCCAGCATCTACAACTGTGACTCCTTAGGTAGAGCCAAAACTCAGAGAGAGAGAGAGGGAGGGAGGAAGAGAAAGAGGAAGAGGAAGAGGAGGGAGAGAAGAGATGAGGGGAAGACAGGGCAGTCGGGCTGGTCTGCCGACATGGGGAGAACTCCGGGATTGTGGGCCAGACGCCCCGCTGCCCCACAGACAGACGATGTGTGTGGCCGTGGGTACTTCGCTCACCCACAAAGGACCTTGACTCCTCATGTGTGGAGTGTACCTTGCTCTCCCCTCCTGCTGTGACAGGTTACATTCCAGCTAGAACACCTGGAGCATTGCCTGGTACTTACCATGTGCCCCCCCACCAAACAGTAGTATCTTCCATTTTCCAGGCCCTTCGTGCAGATCAGATGAGATAATGCACGGAAACCACCCCAAATGGGCTCATCCTATCACCGTGGCTTGGCTTTTGTGGCTTCACTCTGCATCATGGAGTTGTGGGACTGAGGGTTATGCATGGTGTAGAGTGTGGGCTCAGGTCAGGAGAGTGGGGTTCAAATCTTGCTCCACCTGGGGGCCCTTTGGTGCTTTACAGGCCTCATCTTGCCAGTGTCATGGCAACCCTGCCAGTTGGCACTGTTATGTCCACGTTGCACATGAGAAACGTGAGGCTTTAGGGAGTGCGTGCCCTGGTGTGCCCTGTTGAAGCCAGTCCGGTGCTAGCTAAGCAGCAGCACCAGGATGCGCTGTGTGTGGCTGACGCTGAAGCCTGGGTTCTTCTAGAATACCTGCTGCTCCCAGCACAGGCAGAGTGGGCTTGGGAGCTGAGTCCTGGGACTCCTGAGCTGACAGAGCAGAAGGGTTTTGTTTGATTGCAGGGTTGGCTGTTTTTCTTTAAACTGAACCCGTATTTTTAAATTAGGAGATTCTTATGTAAAAATTCAGATTTTCAGCTTCTGTAGAGAAAAACAGAAAAAGCCCTGGTAACACTGGCTTCAGATTTCCACCTGGCACCCCGAAGTCCTATGAGCTGAGACAAGCTGCCCCCTCCATCAGGGTGGGGCCCTCCCCTTCACCCTGGCCCTGCGCAGCACCCTGCACTCCTGCCGCCCTGGGGCGTCTGCCATGCTCAGCCTCAGTGGTGCCGATGAGGGTGGACAGATGACCTGTGGCAGTGTCCATGTGAATGCTGTGAAATCTATCTTGTACACCATGCCAGGGCCACATTTGCAATCTACAAAGCTGCCCCATGATTCCTAGAGGAAGGATCCCCTCCCCACCTCCCCCCACCAGAAAGAGAGCTGCCGCCTCCCACCCCAGACCTGGGAGGGATTCCCCATGTGTAGACGAAGCTCTGCTCATTTTCCCTTCTCAGCTGATTGCGTTCCTGGACCTAAGGCAGTAAGGCCCAGCAGCAGAAAGCCCTTGGACCCGCTCCTCCGTGACGGGCCGCAGGCTCGCTCACCTGTTCTCTCAGACTCACAGCCATCGAGGAGTTTGCCCCTCTCCGCTCGGGGGCACTGCGGTCAGGCTGAGTGAGGGCACGCAGGGTTGGTAACGAGATCACCCTTCTTGCCTTCAAGGGGAGTGCCAAGTTTGAGACAATTAGAAGAAAGCAGGTTCTTCCTGCAATGGTGTGTAAACCAGGGACACTGGGTAGCTCAGTGTTGGCTCCGTTCCCTCCAGACCCTTCTAGAGCACATTGCTGTGCCCCAGGGGGCTTCTACAGACTAGAAGTCCCACGTGTCAGCTACTGTGCAATCGGTGGCGAGGGCTGAGACGGGACAGGCAAAGGGAGGGTGCAGGGGAGGAAGGATGCCAAGTGACCTGTGGGAGTCAGGAAAGGCTTCTCTGAGCGGTCTGGAAGGATCTGCCAGACATTTCTGGGAGGCACCTGGGAGAAGGGGCCCCAGGTCAGGGGACAGCTATGCACAGGCTCCGAGGGCAGAGTGTGATTGAAGGAACTTTGGGGGAGCCACAGGCCTGCTGCCTTGATTTTCCTTCCTCACTCCGCAGGCTGCTGTACGGCCATGTGAGATGCAGTGACTGCAGGGCTGGGGCGGCCTAGAGGGGTGCGTGGCCACCTGTCCCTGGGGTGTCAGCCAGCACTAGACTTCTGGCCTTGGCAGATGCTCGTAAATCTTTCAAACCACCGCCCCCCGCCAAGCCCCCGGCTTTGGGGACTGCTGCTGGTTAGGAAGCTCCGAGGCACAGTGGGGGGTACATGGGACTCGGTGCACTCAGGGATGTTTAACTGGGTCCCCGCTCATCTCCACGACCTGCTTTGTGCCCCCCATGTAAGCCCCTCTGGGGTGCACAAGTATCCCTCCGCCCCCAGGCATGGAGAACCTATTTGTAGAGCCACAGACCATCAGAGCAGGATGGGGCAGCCTGGTCCCTGAAGCCCAGGGGGGCCAGGTTTGTGAGGAAGAAGGTGTACATGCAGGCAGACACGGGCAATGGCCGCAGCCATGAGGTGACAAGCTGCGGTCACCAGGGTTTGCAGCTTCGGGAGGGTGAGCTCAGGCTCCTGGGGATGAGGCTCAAAATGCAGGAGAGCCTGTACTTGGCCTTCAGGAAGCAGGGTGCCCAGGAGGAGCCTTGCATGTGACCACAGTGTCTGAAGTCACGAGAAAAGCCTGGGGGAATGGCTGGGCTGGGACTTCCAGGTTTGGGGCTGGGCCGTGCTGGCCGCTGTCCTCGCAGGTGAAGGCTGCCCTTTGGGAGGGGGATGGGACTCCCATGAGGCTTCAGAAGACAGAGTGGCATCAAAGCTTCACAGTTACAGAGTCGGATTGGACCCTGCAGCTTCCTAGTGACGGGATGCACTACTGCGGTCGTAGCACAGACATGCTGCGCCGGGCTGCAGGGCAGCAGCCAGAATAGCATGGGAAAAAGTCCTGCTTGGGCAAAAAGTTGGACCAGGTGGCTCCCAAGGTTCCTTCCAAACCAAGATTCTGAGGGTTTTGCGACTGCGCGACTACTAGGACTTTCTGGAACCTTCTGAACTTTCCTTGCCCGTCCAGTCTCCCAGCTCTGTTGACAGAGAGAGAGAGAGAGAGGGAGAGGGGGAGAGAGAGAGAGAGAGAGAGAGAGAGAGAGAGAGAGAGAGAGAGAGAGAGATTGATTGATTGTGGAGGCAAGGACAAGAGCGGCCAACTCCTTTCTGTTTCAGACTCGGCAGCCCAGCTCTTCGAACCTGTGGAGCTTAGCCAGGTCGCCGTCGGTGGGGACAGACCCCTGCCCAGCCAGCGGCACTGGCTTTTCAAACGCCTGTTTTCACCGCAGCAGGCAAACCTGTGGTGTCTGTCTCGTAAGTGTCCTAACACCTCATCTGAGTCTGGTCAGGCGCCACGGGCCTCATTTAGGGTCAAAGTCAAAGGCATAACTCCCAGGTCACCTCAGCGTTAGTACCACGGGTGATATGAAGAAAGGACATAACCTGTACCTTCAAGAGGCTTACAATGTAGTTAATTTCTACTCTGCACCCAGCACTGATGATGCACCCACCCACCCATCCATTCATCCACCCTTTACCCAACAGACAGAACCTGTGTTCTGGATCTGGTGGTTAACCTGCTGGAAATACCCCTGTCAGAGAGCTTACGCCTGCCCGTGGCAAAGCCCAGCACGGGAGTGGGAACCAGGAGGGCACTCACCAAGCTCACAGTGGCTTCGCAGTCCTGTGGCCCCTGGTCTGAAGGTCCGGACCGTCTCCGAGGCGGTCCCGGGGAGAGCCAGCAGAGTTGTGCCCTCTTTCCTCCCGTACTGCCCACCCCTCTTCCTGTGAGACTCGGCCTTTCTGCAGAGCCTGCAGACTCCTCGCTCTCAGAACCCCAGGGGTTCTCTCGGACCTTCCAGCCTGGAGAGCCTCGGCTGTCCGGGCCTCTGCCCCACCTAGGAAGAATCCCTTGGAGGCTTGGCTTCTCAGAAGGCCCCTCGGAGGTAGCTGTCACGTCCTGCAGGCCCCCCAGGCCCTAAACCCCGTGCCCTCTCGCCTGTAGGCTGTGTCCGGGAGCCCTCTTTCTGCCAACTGGCGGAGATAAGGGACAGCTCCGCCTCGTATTTCACCTGCACCCTCTACCCAGAGGCCCAGGTGTGTGACGATGTCCTGGACTCCCGTCCCACGGCCTGCAGACTCCTCCTGCCGCACCGGCCAAGCGCCCTGTTCCGGAAGAAAGGTGAGCGCTTGGAGGCAGCGGCCCAACCGCTGGGCAGCAGTGTGCAGACCGTCTCTGTTTTACAAAAGATAAAGTCATCCATGCTCATTGTAGAGATGGGGAGCCATTCGGAAACGCATCAGGTTGACTGTCAAGAATAATTCTGCCCTGGGATTATTCTGAGAATAATTCCTCAGAGAAAGCTGCTGTCAGTGCCTGGGTCAGCTAGCATTCCACTGGATTACGGCAGACCCCACCGACTGGGGCCCTGCAAAATAGAGTGGATTTTTCTTTCTGAGGGTGTAAGGACTCTACTTTTTTGCTGGGGCGGGGGGATTTTTTCACTCCATGCAGTCTCCGTTTCTTCCATTTTCTGTTCTATCGTCTTTGCTGGAGGCCTTTCTCAGACATCTGGGGGCCCTTGGTTTTCCATTCAGACGTGAGACGAGGGCCCTGCAGCTGATCCAGAAGCTGGGCATGTGCAGTGGGAGCTTGCCGACTTCAGGGTTCCCTGCAGGCTGATGGGTTGGGCCACCCTCTGGGGAATCCTTCCTGTTGGTATTCCTAGGCCCTCCCTCCAGAGGAAGCATGTGCTGTCTGGCCTGGGGGCGTAAAGCTGGGGGCTGCTGGTTTGGCTCCTGAATAAGGTTGGGAGAAAGAGTCTCAGTATTTACCACATGCTCTGACCTGAAAGAATCCTCTAGTTTCCACGTGGCGCTCCCACCATTAACTACCTGCTGCACCCACAACACTCTCTCTTATCCTCTGCAGAAAATAAGGCTTCGATCTACTTCTGTGTTGGGGGAGGGCTGTTGCCCCCTGCAGAAAGCAGAGGAGGGAGTCTGGAGACCTAATTGCTCCCTGAAGGGACGTTGTGCCCACCCGTTCCATCCCACCTCCATCCTCTTGCTGCCCTACTTAACCCTTTCAGGATTCCAGAAGGTGTAGGGAGTTGCTTCTTGATTTTTCCTGCAGGAAAGACCTAAAAGTTTTTAGGTCTGTTAACTCAATTTTGTGCTCGTCTCTGTGCTTCCTAGGCTTGGAAAATTGTGTCACTTTATCCACCCCCCCCCCCCGTCCCTTTGTCTCTGTGTGTGGCATGCCTTCACGGCGTCCCCTCACGACTGTTTTAGGGAGATCAGGGTGGGAGTTTCATCTGCATCTTTCACTGGAAGCTCTCTGGTTCGTTCACCTTCATCTTCCTATTGTTGTGGAGACAACCGACTTCTCCCTGAGTGATGTAGGTTCTTCCTCCCCCGAGCAGTTGTGCTGCACGATAAAGTGAGGAACTTCTACACCCGCCTGCCCTTCCGAAAGCTGACAGGGATGTCCATCCGCAACAAGGTGCCCATGTCTGACAAGCCCATTTCCAATGGGTAAGTGGCCTCGCCCGCCCCCACCCCAGCCCCGCAGCCGATACTTATTAGGAAGCCTCTTTACTCCATGAAGAAGGTGGCACAGTATCCGTTAAAGGCACAGACATCATAAAAACTGTGAAACTCAAAGCTAAGGTTGAAAAAGGTAGTAAGAAAGTAACCGTGTGTAAGAACATGGCTAAGGTAGGTTACTGGTGTTAAACACAAAATTTAGCCTGGCCCACCGGTCAGTGGACACCAAAGGAAATGTAAAAAGGCACAGGCCATGCCTTACCAATGAATAACAATGATCTGACGTCGTAATGAACTTGGTGGGCAAAGTCCCAGTGTGCTGTGTGCAGAATCTGGAGAGCAAATCAGACTTTTCACAGGGCCATAGGCTTCTATGGACTTATAATTTAGTTTATGTAGTGTTTCAGAAATGTGTTTTATCATATTTTTTTAGTTAGTTAGCTGTGATGTAGCCGTTTTTACTGGAGGTGTCGCTTCTCTCAGCCTCGTCTGTGGACCCTGAGTCGGAACCAGCGGGGAGGCCTGTGACGGCCACACCCGAGTTCGCCCGGACCTGCTGAGTCAGCATGTCCTGGGATGGGGTTCAACCCCTGAATTCTAAATAAACCTCCTCCTGGCGATGCTTTTGTGTTCTAGGATGCGGGTCATTGATCTATGAATTTGCTGCTCTGGACCGCATTGTTGATTTATAAAAACCGCGTCATATGGCTTTTAAGATCTTTTGGAAATGGCCCTGGCTGGCGTGGCTCAGTGGATTGGGCGCGGGCTGCGAACCAAAGCATCGCAGGTTCGATTCCCAGTCAGGGCACATGCCTGGGTTGCAGGCCATGGCCCCCCGCAACCACACATTGATGTTTCTCTCTCTGTCTCTCTCTCTTTCTCCCTCCCTTCCCTCTCTAAAAATAAATAAACAAAATCTTTAAAAAAAAAAAAAAAGATCTTTTGGAAATGGAGATGAAAAGAGGATGTAGATAGTCTCTCTGGAGGCCGGGCAGAGCTTGCCTGCGCTGGTGTGGGCCGGGGAGGGGAGCAGGAGAAGGAGGGCTGGAACCAGGGGTCAGCCTGACCCTGGTGTGGGGGCCGGGGCTGGGGTCTCAGAGCAGGGTAGATGGATGGGAAAGCACAGTGTCCAGGCTGGGGCTCAGCAGTGAGCTTCCAACAAAGGTAAACTGGTGAGAGGGCAGTGGGAGAGGGGGCCGGCAGGATGCAGGTGCAGCCAGAGTCCGAGGGGTGGCCTGGGAGATGGAGGCTCCACCCATCAGGATGACTTATGTTCACAGGCTTCTAGAAACAGTGGTGGGGGGGGAACCACCAAGAATGAGTGGGGTCCTCACAGGGAAGAGCTCAGGTGGAGCAAGCTCTCAGGAGTCGGGAACGAGTGATCTGAACCGGGGGGGGGGTATCAGGTCGGGGCGGGGGGACTCAGGACCAATCCCCGGGCACTGGTTCGGAGCCACTGGGTTCCTCCTGGCAGGCCTGGTCCTGGAAGCCGAGGGCGGGGTCGGGGAGCTGCCCTGAGTAGGTCCTGAGGGGGAGCCTGGACACAGCGGCCCAGCGAACAGAGGTGTGTTCGTGGGGTGCGGTCAGCCTGTGCGGTGGAGTACACAAGGGCGTGGGGGGACAGAGCACAGCTCTTTGCCACCTAAACAGGCACCTGCTTGGGTCACTGCAACCGTAAGCCCGTGGGAACCACCCCTCTGCCACACACACACATTTCTTGAGACACCATCCCTACCATTTTTTCCCTTTCCTAGAACCCGGAGCTGGAACTTTCTTCCTGTCTGAAAGGACTGTAGGAGTACATTCAGGATGCTGGCTTGGCTTGGCTCGGGGCCTGGCCTGGAATAGGCATGGAACTTTGTTCAGGGAATGAATGAAGGGTGGCAAGACAGTATTCCCGAGAAAAGAGTAGAGTGTTTTCAGAAACACCCTCAAAACTAGGAATCCACTCATGCATCTTGGCCAGAGCGCCCCCAATTTAGGTAGTCATAAAGAGAGCAGGCCCCCAGAAGTAGCAATGACTGCAATCAGCCTCCCCACCCCTGCACCGTTCCCAGGTCCTGGGCTGCCCGTGAAATCCCTCAGGCCTGCCCTTCTCTTCTCACACCAGGTTCTTCGAGTGTGAACGACTGTGCGACCTGGACCCCTGCTGCACTGGCTTTGGCTTTCTGAATGTCTCCCAGTTAAAAGGTGAAAGTGGTAGCAACTTGCCCCCCACCACCCTGCGTAGGGCACTAGGCAGTCTAGAAAACGCGTTCTCACTTGTGATCTGATCTAATCCTCAGCACCTGCCTGTGGAGGGTGGGGAGGAGCGACCCCCGCTCGCAGGTGGGAATCGGGGGCTTGGAGAGGGAGCTGGTTCATAAATGTGACGGCTGGAACACAGCTCCCTGTCCAGTGCCCGGTCAGCTCTCCATGCCCTGTCTCCCTGATCGGAACCACCTGCCTTCCATACTTCACCTGGCTGCCTTCTCATCCATTCGCATGATCTGTACTTAAAACATGCCAGTGTTGTGATCCCAGAAAAGTCCCTGAATCTCTGAGCCTCAGCCTCCTCTACTGTAAGTGGGGGTGAGAGGGTTGTGCGAGGACCAGGGACCGATGGGACAGCCAGTGCCCTGCCCTGGGCTCGCGATGGTGCGCCCTGAGTCCTAGTCATCCTCGTCCCCGTGCTGTAGGGCCGCGATCGTCAGGGCGCCAGGTGTTTCATCCCTGGCTAAGGTCTATCTCGAATACCGCTATGAACCCCAAATACCCGCCAGAGAACAGTGTGCAGGATCTCTCTCTTTCAGTCAGATTATCTGTCCTGATCGCGTTCCCGGTCCCGGTTATTGCTTGCTCCAGGTGGAGAGGTGACGTGCCTAACGCTGAACAGCTTAGGGCTTCAGAGCTGCAGCGAGGAGAGTGGAGGCGCCTGGCGCATTTGGGACTGCGGCCCTCCCGACACCGAGGTGCGCACCTATCCCTTCGGATGGTACCGGAAGCCTGGTAAGTAGCGAGCATGCCTGGGACAGCTCTGTGGGCGTCTTTAGTTGACCGGTGTCCAGATGTGCATTCGGATGTTGTCCAGGGGCCTGGAAGGAGATCGTTTGGAATTCACTGGGTGCGAACAGCAGAAGCAGGAAAGGAATTTATGGGAAGTCTACGCATAGACTCAGAGGAAAGGTGACCAACGAGGCCTCAGTGCTTGGATAGGCTGAGCGGGAAGGAGCAGGCAATGTCCTCGTGCGTCACTGTTACTGCTGTCCCCCTCCAGAAGGTCTGGGTGGTTGCAGTTCAAGCTTTAAAATCAAGGGGGAGAGCTGGGCCCAGCATGGCTGAGAGACTGCCCACGAGGGCGGGGCAGCTTGAGTGACAGCCCAGCGAGGCTGCAGGCACTGGTGGGGAGGGGTCTCTCGCAGTGTCCTTCAGGTGCTGTCACTGGGCAGGGGGAGCCAGCAGATGCTCACTCTGCCGGGTTCCCTCAGTTTCCTCGTCTTGTCCATTGGAATGGAACGTGTCTCTCCTCCCACGTGGCCTCCCATCTCCTCGTCCCACCTAATGCCGGAACATACCATTTTCCGTCCTTATATTGCTCGGGGATGAACCGGGTCAAAAGAAGCTTGAGACAGAATCCATTTGTTCAGAAATATCACAGCCCCTAGGCAACGTCCCACAACCAGTGCGTCAGTGACCTCCATGCCAGAGCTGTGTTCACAGGACAGAGGCGGAGGCCGAGGTGGACTCTAGGAGGAGAGAGGCACATGCCTGCCGCGGGGCTCACCCAGAGGGCGCCCTCAGAGCCTGCGGGCATGTGCTCTCTGGCTTTGCTGTCCACAGCGAACACCGAGTTCCACGGGTCTTAGCACGGAACTGAGGCCCCGACGAGCACTTGCGAACGCAAATGAGGCCATGTGCTGCTGGTTCCTGGCAGCAGGACCCAGGGAGGAAGTGTCCTTACATCCAGGGTGGGAGGGCAGGGGAACAAGGGCAGCTCTGCGGTCAAGCACTGCCCCAGAGACCGGGGTTTCCGGGAGGGGGTGGGGCTCTGCAGCCTGGGTACCCTGTCCTCTTTGAAGACACTTGGTCTGCCCATTCTGTCTGCAGCTGGGTGAGGCCTGCACACAGGGCAGGGTCATTGGTTTGTTCACGAAGTCTGATGTGGCTTCTAAAAATACAATGGAGACCTCACAGTTTTTCTCTCCTGCTGCCAAGCAAACGCACTTGGACCCCGTAGCAATTCTAGATATGGCATTCCAGGAACATAACCTGGGAAGGAAGTGGCAAGCTTTTCTAATTAGGTCTGTCTGCACCCTTCGCAGAAGCTGCCACACGTAGGTGGAGTTTCTGTACAACCCATTCTTCACCGTCATTCACACGCTAGCAAAGCATTTGCTAAGCGCAGAGTTGGCTCCAGGCCCTAGGCTAGCACCTTGCAGAAAACATCTTATTTTGTCCCCATACAACCCTGCAAGGTAACACCCGCTGTCACACCCCATTCAGCGGTGCACTGGCAGATATTTTACAACGAGTGAAGGTGGAGGGAAGCCTGGTTTCTAGTGGCTGCCACTTGCCGTGGTGTAAATATGCTCACTGTGGCCAGTTTTAAGCTACCAACTTGATGTCCCGGAAGGCAGAGTCGGGAAGGAGCAGAAAGTGTAGTGATCACTTGCTAATGAGAATTGCTGAAGGTTACACAGTGAGATGACACCGTAGGAGGGTCCCCAGGGCAATGTCGGTCCTCCCAGGGATGGGGTAGGGGGGTGTTGATGGTTTCAGTGCTGCAAGGGCCCAGGGAAGCTGGGAACTCTCACAGCACAGACACTGCTGTGCAGTGAGAAGGTCCCACCCACAGGATGAGTGACACCCTGTCATGTAACTCTGATGGCGGGCGAGAAAGAGCAAGTGACCAATACCAGCAGAACTAGGCGATCCATTGTCTGCTGAGGTGAGCTGCCTGGCGTGTCTCAACTAACCATTCTCGAGGCGTCAGAGTGTGACCTCCTCTCCAGCGTTTCATCCGTGTTGCCTAAATGTGCCTTCGAAAACCAAGCTTACTTTGAATAGCAAGATAAACTCCCCAAAGCACAGTTACCAAGACATGGACATTTCAATGCCCTTGACAGAGGGTTAGGTCATTCTCTGAGGACTGCACCGGTGCTCAGGATCTTTGCTCCGAGGGCTGCTGTCTTCCAGGAAAGACGGACGTCTGAACGACCCAGCGGCATGCCAGGGCCCAGCTGCTCGGTGGGGGCAGTGGAGCTCGGCGGACGGTCATAGGAGGCCTGAGACTTGTCCAAAGAGCTCACAGAGCACCGACGACAGAAGCCGTAGTCAGTGGTCCTCAAAGTGCATCCTGGGACCAACAGAGTCAGCATGCTCTGGGAACTCGCTAGAAATGCCAGGTCTCAGGCCCCAGCCCGTTGGCACGTGGTGTACAGGGAGGCTCTGCTTTGCTGTTTTAAGCCCCTGAGGTACTGCAATTGCTACTTCGGCGTCCCCGCGCCCACCCTGACGGATCCAGTGCTGGTGCTGGGAGTCAGACATGATCTCGGCCCTCCAAGCCCCATTTTGCTGTCACCAAATCGTGCCCACACTGATGCCTTCAGAGCTCAAGGACACTGAGGGTGAGGACGAGCTAATGGGCCGCCTTTTTGTCCTTTGCAGTTGCTCAAACTGACACTCCCAGTTTCTGCCCGTTTGCGGTTCTGCCCTCCCCCACAGAGAAAGGTGAGTCCTTGTCTTGTTAATGTCTTTGACGACAGCGCCCCTCCTCTTTCTCCTCTTACTCCTTCCTTTTGTCCAGTCGTTTACAGCTCGCTGGACCCTCTCACACATCCATTCTGGCCCCTATCTGTCACGCACACATGCATAGACCGGGCGGGTACCAGCCCAAGTCACAGGTGAGGCACTCAACTCGCAGCAATGCCACGACTTGGCCAAGCAGCGCAGCTGACCGGGAGCAGAGTGGGACCTGAGCCCCATTCTCCTAGCTTGCGTTCTAAGGACTGTTTCACTCTGTCACAGCACAGCTAGACCTGCACAGTCCCGGGGCAGCATCAACAACGGTGGCACCTGTGGTCAGAAGGGAAGGAACTCTGCTTTTCACCAGTGCAGGAGAGTTCAGGCTCCCAGCCGTCGGCACACTGTGGGGCACTGTGACCTCTAAGGCAGGACACTGGCCCTGAGCCTGAGAGCATGGTCCAGCCCGAGGCTGCTGGCCCGTCTGGTCACGAGGCAGCAGGGGGTTCGGTGAGGTGGCCGCTCTGGATGGGGTCAGTGGTGGTGGGCGGGCCAGCGTGGGCCTCACCGCAGGTCTCTTCGCTGCCTTCCCATAGTCTGGAAATAAGAGGCTCTGAGAGCCCGAGCATTGCTAATTCCTGCCCCGTGACACGGTGTCTGAGGGGCTCTAGACGTCTGTCATGATGGTCCTGGCTGAAGTGACAGAATATAGCTTCTGTGGGAGGCAGTCATTCATGGTCAAGGCTGTGGCTGAAAGTTTAAATGTTCTCAACCCACGGGCTCAGTTTCCTCCTTCCCTCCTCTCAGCGAGCACGGCCGACTTGGGAGGTGGTGTGTACGTCGTTTTCTGCACACGCCGCCTGGAGTGTCTGTGTCCGAGCGCCTCAGGGCTTTGGGCCAAAGGCTTTCAGCCTACACTGCCAGCGTGGGGTCAGGCTCCTGGAGCCCTGTCTGTGAGTGGGCCTCCCTGTTGCCGCGTTGCGATGGCAGAGGTGGGGCTTGGAGAGAGGGTGCGTCCTCAAAGCCAAACATGTAATGCTTGTCCAGGCCAGACTATGCTCACAATCAGGTTTGAGTTTCATCAAGATGGTATGCAAACATTTGGAATAATCGAATAGTCCCCAGAGGTTTATGGGTTTTTTTAATCAACTGGTTCCCTGTCACACCGCCCCCACTCACCCATTGCACCGCTGAGGCTACCACTTCGACGCCTTCAGCTATTTTTCCTCATTCTGGCCTCCGCCGTGTTTCTAGATAATACATGACTCTTGCTGTTCCTTGACTTGTCAGTTTTGGAAGTGACGATTGAGTTCCCGCCTCGCTCGATGACGGCTCAGGGCTGTCTTTTATCAGTGTTTTCTGATCTTCCTCCTCCACTCCCCAAACATAGGAATGGCGAGACTCGTGGGGCTGAGACAGTGCACTTGACCATGATGAGCAGGTCCGCGTGGGTCACTGGGGAGCCCTCAGGGTAAGGGCGAATGCCTGCTCTTACTAACCACCAAAAAGGGGTCTGAGCTGAACCTCCTTGTTCTGGCCCCAGGCTTCACACGTGCAGTGCAGGGGGCCTCTTGCCCCCCAGGCCGCCCCTGGAGGACACAGGCCGTGCCCGCACCCCGCCTGTGGGTACCCAGTGTGCTAGTTACTCCATGCTGCTGGGCCTGTCAGCATGCCTTACTCTCCTTTTCTTCACCTCCACGTTTGTAAAACCCCCAGCTGTTGTCTGCTCATTTCCACTGTGGTCTTCTGTTACCTTTGTGGGTTTAGACTTTCTAGTTTCTACTCTGTTTTGTAGGGGTTTGTGGAGGGAGAGAAGAGAGATGTGCCATGTTTAATTAAAAGCAGTAATATCCTATTAAAAAAAGCTCTTCAGCCTTTCACGAAAACTTGGTGTTGCCCTTGTTTACTGTGGTAAACGTTTGCTCCTCACACAAACCTCGAGACTGGTCCTACTTTAACAAGTATCGCTTACAGAAAGTTGAAACAATGCAGAGATGAGGAAGGAAAAGCCACAGAGTTGTTAGGAAGTCCCTCCAGTCAGGCAGGCTTTTCGTTGTTTTTACCTAATATTGCACTGTTTGTGTATTTTCAAACTGTTACACACGGTGCAGCAAAGGGGGTTTACAGGTTGTTTGCAGGGAACATAATACAATCAGTGATACATAATAATGCACGAGCAAACTCTGTGCTCTGCGTGCTCACAACTGGCACCCTCCGTGTGCCCACCGGGCATGCCTCTCTAAATCACGCAGGCCTGTGTGTCCTCCTCCGTTCATCCATCTGTCCCTACTTTCATGATGCTCCCAGTCTGGTGACAAAGAAAGAAACAGGTGAGGACAGTGCAGGGCGATCGTGACAGTTCTCACGTTACCCCACCACGTAGATATGCTGCAGTGTGCAAACGCATCCTCTGGTTTTGGCTGTTTGGTTATTTGGGACTCCTCACCGTTATGAAAATATTGTGTTGGACCCCGTGGTGCGTACGCTTTTGCCCCTGTCCAGCTTACTTCCCGGGAACACGTTCTCCCAAGTGAGATGATCGTCTTTGGGAACTTTGTATTTTAAGAGCCTAGATTTATATTGCCAAAATTAGTCTCAAATAGTTGTTTTTTTTCCTACCACGTCCTGGTAATCCTTAAGTATTATCACTTAAAAATGCTATTGATTAAAATTATAGGGAAAGAGTGCTTTGATAGCTAAATGCCAGCAGCGTACTATTAGACACATACATCAACTGAAACATAAATATCTTGGAGAGATTTTACATGCCTCCACCCTGCTCTTTTTGCTCAACATTTGTGTTACTGAGATGTGAACTGCCTACCAAAAAAAGGGGGAGCACAGCCCAGCCCCCTTCTCACACACACACACACACACACACACACACACACAAGTTGCGCATGTGAGTAGATGTTTCCAAGGCAGAGGGAGCTGCCACTTTGACAAGTTGATTTGCAAGCAGGGGAGACAGCAGAGCTGACGTTCCATCTGTGCTTAGAGTTCCCAGACTGGAATTTGGAGTTGGAGCACTTGCCTTTGATGGGAACCGGAGCGGGGTGTAGCTGTCTCCAGGAAATGGGCACATTGGCGTGATTCTGACATGGGCTATGCATGCGCGTGCATGTGTGTGTGTGTTTGCTCTGCATATGTATACCACTCATCTTCATGCAGTTTCTGTTCAGGGACAAAGGGGAATATTTATCAAATACCAAGCATTTCATAAATCAGTTAATGCTCACAAGAAAGTCTGATGGTGGCAAGGTCTGTTTTTCAAATAAGGAAACTGAGGCTCTGCGAGGTTCAGTGACCCAGCTGGGATTTGAACCCACGTGTTTCTGGCCCCTCTGAGTTAGGTAAGAATATTCGGTTTGAGCTTCTGGTCATGGTGAGAGAGGTGGACATTCGAGTCCCTGCCCTTGTCTGGACACCTAATCTCTTGGCCTTGATTCTTATAGGAGTGTGTGAATGAGCTGCCCCTTCAAAGTCTAGCATGAAAGGGGATTCTGATGCTCTGATTGGTGGATGGGGATGGTGTGAAGAGGAGAGGGACTTCTGAACTCTCACAGGCCTGGGTGCAGACCACGTGCTCGAAACCACTCCAAGCACTTCATTGGTGTTGCCCCAGAGAAGGTTTCTAACACAGTGCACATTGGCTGGTTTGAAGACAGCTGGAGTTTGTTAAGTGGGCAAGTTTCAGAAAGTCTTTCAAGAGACAGTGTTTTGTCTGTGCAAAGGCCCCGGGGTATGAAATCGGAGATTGGACAGTTTGGCAGGGCAGACGCAGGGCCATTAGCGGGATGAGGTGGAAGATGAACAGTAGGAAAGTCCTGCAGCCAAGCACGAAGCTGGTGTAGGAGCCTTCGCACTGTGCTTGGGACTATGCTGGCCTTGGTGAGACCTGCTGGGGTGGGAGGGTGAGCAGGAAAGTGACAGCAGCTCTAGGGCCGGTTAGTATGGAAAGGCGTTAGGGCAAAACAAATCATTTTCGATTCCATTGAGTTCGGGGCAGTGAATATGCACATACCAACCACTTTTAGATAAGGGCTTGGGGATTCTCACTCATTTCCAGGGGAGATGCTGTGTTGGGGGCCAGAGGTCTTGGTGGCAAAGGTAGGTGTCCACACTCTAGTCAGGAGAAAGGCACAGGGTGGAAGAACTGAGGGAGATGGACCACTTACACCGCAGTGCGTCTCCTTTCGGGCTGTGGCAGGAGGGGATCCCCCGATGCTACCATAGACAGGCAGGGATGCATCATGACCACATCGTGGCCCAGCTAGGACGTTGAAGGTGAGTGTGCATTTGTCATGTGGCTGGGAAGGGACAGGGGGGCGTCCTGGGAAGAAGATGGCATGAATAGAATGCCAGGGGCACACGTTAGCACAGCACATGCAGGGAACATGCGTACAAGACGTTCAGGATTGCAGGGCAGGAAGGGGCGGGGTGGGGTGGGGCAGGGCCGAGCAGTGGAGTGTGTTGGGTACCACATGTCCTCTAGGGGCTTTAAGTGATGGCACGGCGAGCTTTAAAGCTGCTCCAATGCTCCTCATTCGGGCTGTGAAGGGGATGATGCCTGAGGGGATGGACAAGGCAGATTTTGAGAAAATGAGGTCAATTGTGTCATCTGGGTTATAGAGTATCAGATACTCTTTTGGGGGGAAAATAGTTCATTTTCTTTTTTAAACAAGCAAAGTGGTCAAGATGTTATTTCTTCTTAAGAGAGAAATGGCCATTGCTGCTCGAAAGGCCCACAGCACCCGATCCAGAGAGGGTGCCCCAGAACAGCGCAGGCTGCGGTCTCTGGTGCTGGAGCTGGCCTGCGGGCTGACCACGCTCCCGCACACCCGAAGGTGGGCCTTCCTCGGTTCTGTTCCCAGGACACTTCGCATTTCGCTGTTCATGCGCTATTTCAGGAGCATGTTGCTCATCGGCACCACTGAAGCAAACTGAGCATTTGGGTTACAAGCCAAAGGGGAACACAGGATATGAGTCATTAGAAATTTGCTCTGCATTCTAAGTTTATTTCACCCGCAGAACCTCAAAAGACCCTTTAGCTCTGGACATGCTCCAGCCCTTGACCTTGACCAAGTGCCTTTGGAGGGGTAGGTGCAGCACAGGTTTCTGCCAGCAGAGAGAGCTGTGAGTGAGGCTGCAGCTGAGAGGGTGCACGATGATGCTAAGAAAGACGCCTTGTTAAAGTCCGGCCTGGTCAGCTGTCCAGCGCTGCCCCTGGAGTGGAGCCTGAATTTGGAGGTGGCCGCAAGAATGGTCTTTGGGGCCACAGTGATCGCTGGTCCTCTCTTTCTGCCTTGCCTCTGTCCTTTACCTTCAGCTGTGCGTGTAGGTTGATGGAATTCCGTTGATCTCTCCAGCAAATGTTTTCCATTAAGCTGGAGACAGAGTCCTGTGGTCCTCAAAAATGCCAGCACCGGCAGGGAGCATGCACACCATTTAACTGAGGGAAGCAGGGGCCTCCTGGGGCAGCGATGGGCTTGGAAGTCAGTCTGCCCAGCTTCCAAGCTGGCTCTATCACTGAGCCACTGAGTGCCCTGGGGCCGGATTCCCAGCCTGACAATGTGCCTCCGTTTGCTTCTGGGGAGTGAGGATGGTGGTGGAACTCCGGAACTGTCAGTCCCGTAGGCCTGTGTTGGGAAATAAATAAAACACAGTGCTCAGAGCAGATGGGGTAATGAGTGACTGCTTAAGAAAAGCCAGCAATAATTCCAAGTCCAAACCCGTGCTTTTCCAGAGAAGGTGCCTCTCCCAAGTCACAGCCAGCTCATGGCAGAGTCGCAAAATTGCATTTTTGAAACATTCCTGTGTCCTGAGTGCTCTGCCAGTCAGTGCGCCGAGTGCTCTCCGCATATGAAGGGGGGAACCTGGAGGGACATTGCAGCACGCATCCCAGGGACGTTGTGCTGCAGTAGTCTCACCGGGGGCACCTCAGAGGGTGGAGTGGGTGTTACCAGAACTGGGCAGGCTGTCCTGTACCAACCCAGGGGCACTGTCCCCTGCACCCCTCCCATCATGGCTGCTGGACTACACAAAGCTAGTGGTTAATCCTCTGTCCGTAGCTGCGAGGTTCAGGTGAGCGGGCACTGACTCCAAAATTGTCTGATGTTTCCTTTCCAAGTGTGTACATAGCTATGTACAGTTTCCTTTCCAAGTGTGTACATAGCTATGTAAACACTCTCTCTCTCTCTCTCTCTCTCTCTCTCTCTCTCTCTCTCTCTCTCTCTCTCCCCCCCTCCCTCCCTCCCTCAAGGGAACTCTCGGTATACCCCATTGGTACTTCATGAGAATGGCTATCTGGGGACAGGGTTCCATCCCAGGGGCCAGCGAGGCAGGGCTGGCGACAGACACCGCTCCTGTCTTCTCTCAGGAGCACTGAGGGGGTCACCGAGGTCGCAGCCGCATCATTTGGCAAACTCCACTCCCAAGCTGGGGGTGCGGCCCAGATGCCTGTCTGCCACGCTGCCTGGGTGCCTGAGTGTGCTGTGAGCACAGCGTTGCACGTGGCGGCTTCCCTGGACCTCGTCCCTGCTTCTCTGAGGCCCAGGGGCAGAGAAGGCGAGGGACACAGCTGGCACACTGAGATCACAGCGGCGGCAGATCCAAGGAGGACAGGAAATGGGAGGAACCTGGCCCCAGCGTGGAATTCTTCGCCCTCCCTGCAGATGCAGGAGGCAGCCTCTGGCCAGCTGCGGAGGCGCTGGTTCTGGGCAGGAGTTATGGCTGCTCCGCCACAGCTGTCATTGCCCCCATTCATCCAGCGAGTGTTCAGCGCACACTGACTCCGTGCCAGGCGCACGGGGCTGTGGCAGCGAGCAGAGCCGGCAAAAAGCCCAGCCCCGCGGAGCTTTGTCCTCACATCTCTCTCCAGGGCTTGCTCCTCCTCTGCTCCTCGCTGACGGCCCTCCTCAGATGGACCTCCACCCGCCCTATCACAGCAGCCCCCGCCCCCGCACTCTCCACTTCTTCACCGGCTTCATTGTCTCCACACAGCTTCTTGCCACAAAATGTTCTCCCGTGATTGTTTCTCACGTGTTTGTCCGCCCCTCCTCCGAAAGGCAAGCTGCACAGGGAGGGACTTTATCTGTCTGACTCACTGCTATGCTTTAGCTCCTAGAAGCGTGACTGGTACCAGTCAATACCCAGGAAATACTGAATGGATGGATGAATGAATGAATGAATGAATGAATGAATGAGTGAGTGAATGAGGGAATGAATGAACTTCTATTGCTTGCTTGTCTGCTAGACTCATTTTCCCGGGCACAAATTTTATGAGTCACAGTTTAATCTTAACACTTAGCAAAGTGTCTAATATGCAGTAGGTGCTCAGTATTATATTTATATTGTTTTTAAAATACGTGTATATTTACTCTAAGTTAGTGTTTAAAGTGAATAGCCTTTCAATTAACATTTGTTGGAAGAAGGAATCCATAAAGGAATGAAGTGATTGCCGAGTGGTGGTGGAGTTCCAGAAACCACACGGGCTGTGGGAGGCCTTAGGTGTGTAACCTTGACCAGTTTCAAGGACCTTTCTGAGTCTCAGTTGCCTCCCCTGCAATGTGGAGATGGTGATGTCGTCCTCAAAGATGTCGTTCATTAAGCTTGAAAGAGAGATGATGTGTAAAAGTCACTCCTCACAATGCCCGGTGATGGTCGGCAGTGCTGGAACAGCTAGACCAGATCGCGCCCTGCCAGTGCTCAGGGAACCCTGAGCCAGGTGGCTTTTCCGAGCGCCACCCCTGCAGTGGGGCAGTGCATAGCCCGTGCGAGAGCAGGGAGTGTGCCCGGAGGCAGTGCGCTGACCTTTGCCGCACGGCTGCGTCATACACGCTGGTTAGGTCCTAGAGGATGGGGAAAACGCAGGACTTCCCTCAATAACTTCCTCCCTAGACTGTGTGTTTTTATACCTGGATGGTCCATTGGGGGTGTGCTCAAATTTAAGGGAGAAAAAGTCCAGAACAAATTATGCCAACATAGGGCCCACCTTTTCTTTTTTTGATAGGACATTCCCCCCGAGAGTGTTCACGTTGTTTTAACAAGGAGGCAAACCAGAAAGAGTTCATTTCTAAGGGTGAAAATTCAAACCATTTGACAAGCATGTGAGGGCTATATTTTAGACAGGTTACCCTTCCTAGGGCCTTTCAAATCATTCTATGCAGCTGAATATGAATGAAACCAGCCCCAAATGTAGTTCACCAACATCCGTGGATTTCCTTTATTTTTATGGCTTATGCTAATTTTAACAGTTGATTAAAAATGGTAATACCACGTTACAAGTGGCTAGTGCTACTCACAGTTGTTTTTTACTGACCCTTTGAACAGTCCTCATTTGTTGGTCTCTGCTGAATTCCCTGACCTCCCTGGAAGAAAGCAACCTGGTTTATCAAGGGAATGGTCACCTTCCCCGCCCCATGGACAAAGCCCAGGAGGTGGGAGGGGCCAGCTCAGGAGGGACCAAGGAAAGGCTTCGGTGTGGATGGAGCACATGGCACCCTGGGTGGGCCAGTGGAGGTGAGGTGAGGGGGGCACGGACTCAGATGATGGAAGGAGAAGGCACTGGGTTTTCTGCTATGATGGCACTGAGGTGATGAGCTCCCCACCCCTGGAGGATTCGAGCATGTTGGAGATTTCCTCACTGTGAGGGGGTGGCTTAAATGGCCTTTGCATTTCCCTTTACACTTCCTATTTTTGTATCTCCAATGATTGGCCCAGTTATGCTCGAAGGTGGTTTTTGTTTTCCTTCTGTTTTTTTTTTTTTTTTTTTTTTTTTCTGCTAACTTAGCCGCAGCAAACAGAAGGTGTGTGGCAGATATTTGCAGAAGCGGTGAAGCAGACAGACCGGCCCTGGGCGAATCTGGGTTTCAGTTCCAGTTCTAGTTCTACTCCAGGTCACTTCACTGCTCTGAGCCCAAGTGTCCTTAAGGTGGACTTCATAACATCACCTACATCCACAAGTTGCTGTGAGATTTGGTTGACGTTTTGTAGGGAAAGCGCTTAGCCTGATACCTAACACACAGCACGCTGATGAACCACAGCGTCGGCAGAGGCAGAGGGCAGGAGTGCAGTCTCGGGGGTCTGACCCAGCTCTGTGACCTCAGGGGGTTACCTGCAGCCCACTGAGAAGTCAGGAGGGCCTCTGTCCAATGCTCTGGTTCAACGTGTCTGGGGAGGGCTCCGCGTGATTGGAGTTACTCTGCTGAGCTCGTGTTGGTTCTCCACATGCACGTGCACCTCCGAGTTTCTGCAGCTTGACCCAGCTGCCCAGGATCACATACAACCGCCCCAAGAACGAGGAGTTCAGGCCTTCTCAGGAGACCCACCTGTCGTACCGTCTCCCAGATAGCTTTTGTTTGCAGGGGGAATTTGAGCGGTGTCCACTCGATATGGGTCAAACTTCCTAGAGAGAAAGCCGGTTTAACCCATGCCTTTGGATGTCCACCAGGAGTTTTGCTCGTGATGAGCCTAGTAATTTGTCATGAGGACAGAGAGGGACTGACCATAGCCCCGGGTCCACTTCTGCGGGCACGGTTTTTGGGAACTTAGACATTTCTCTAGAAGTGTCTTTGATGTTAGCAGCGTAATAGATACTTACTCACCAGCCCACAAGCTCATAACCTCGACAGATCCTGGACCATTTCAGATGTCTTTGGAAACTTCTGCTTGCGATATACATGCCACTAAAGGGAAATGATTGAGGAGACTGCCATTGAGTCACAAGGAGAAAGAGGCAGTTGTGGCGGAGCGGGGATTGGGAAGCGGTGCTCCGGTCAAGCCCACGGTTGGCCAGCTGTGAGCTGCGACTTGGGCCATGTCACACACCACTTCTGAGTCGCAGTCTGGCCCTGTGCAAACTGGTAATAATAATATGGTTAATGCACCAGTTGATGTAGTTATTAAATATCACAGTGTGAATAAAAGTGTTTCATAAACTGGAATGTGCCACAATTGCCCGTTATCGGCTTGCTAATTGATTTATTCAATAATTACTATTGAAGTCTTGTGGCATGGGAATAATTCCAGTGTTAATCTTTGTTGAAATAAAAAATTAGTATCTCATTTCTCGTTTATTAATTAACATTACCATATTTTTCAGACTATAAGATGCACTTTTCCCCCCAAAATTTGGGAGGAATAATGGTTGTTAACGCTGCTGTTGAGTTCTGTTTACATTTACACTGGTGAAATATTATGTTATTTATGTTATTAAATATTTTACCACATTTTTTGCTTCAAATTTTTTTCCCTTATTTTCCTCCTCTAAAACCTAGGCGCGTCTTGTGGTCAGAAAATTATGGTAATTAATTCATTTAATACATACAATTGAGCTGGGCTGTTCATGCAAAATAGTGACATTATTTATATTTAACACATAACACACTTAATGTTAGCTACAACTATATTGCTACTCTTATTGTTAACATTTTTTATATGCTGTTATAAGAGGTCTTGGAGAATTCACAAAAACTGAGGCAAAATCTTTGATCTCGAGGAGCTTCTATTTCAACAGAGAGTAGAAATACAAGTAAGTTGCAATGCAGTGTATTGGTGGAACAACAGACATGTTTCTAAGACGCTTTGAGCCGAAGGAAGCCTGTGCAGGGCCTGGGGAGCACGTGTTCGCTGAGTGTCTGTAGGAAGTGACATCGGAGTTGGGCTTTGAGGGGTGATGTGAGTTTCTCGTGTGAGTAAACTGACTTGGCTTTGCAAATGGATGCCGACAGGGAATAGTGAGTGAAGTCAGATGACACACATTCTGCCGGACCCCCGGGTGCTGGTGTGTGGCAGTGAGGGGTAGGCTGACCACAGACGAGGCTGGAGAAGAGGCGAGCGAGGCAGCAGCCCGACTGTGAGGGATCCGGGAGGCCATGTCTGTTGTCGGGAATTCGGATAAGCTGTGCCTGTCCCGGGGAGCATTCTGATGATAATGGTAGAATGAGAAATTTAGACCCGAAGGAATACTTATCCCGGCTTTCCTCCGACGATGCCTTTTCTTGATGTAGTCAGTCTACTTGAATACCAGTCAAGGACAGTGTTTGCCGTTTCAGGTTGGGCAGTCCCATAGGGTAGTGGTTTTCTTGGGCCAATTCCCAAGATGCAGGATGTAAGGAGGGAACCAGGTGAAGAGTGTTGGTGAGGATGGAAGTAAGAGGGAGTGTTCAGCTCTCCACATGCTCAGTTGGGGGCCTTTGCTTGGAGGTGTCTCCTAAGCACTGAATATCTCAGCGTGAATCTTGGGCAAACGGTCTGGCTGTAGATACGTTTAATAATTGTTACACGTCAGTAGTGTTTGAAGTCACGGGGATCGTGAGATCATACACGGGGGCGTGTCAGATGTAGATAGTAAAGGTCAGGGACAGACCCCTGAGAAACAACAGTATTTAAGGGAAGAACAGAAGCCAGAAGAATAGCCAGACAGATGGGCACATGTTGTCCTGGAAACCAGGGGAGGGAGATGTGGTCAGTAATTTCAAGGAAGACGGAACAACAAACATTCCCCGATGCAGCTGTAAATACCACTTGGCAGATAGAGTGGAGTGCTGAGGGAAGCACCCAACACAAATGCTATATTTGAGAATGTGGAAACTGCAAACTTTCCCCAGAATCTTGGCTCTGAGGGAAAAAAATGAGATTGACATTTAAAAAAAATTGCAGCCTATCAGTTGGTGACCTTCCATTTTTAGGTCATGGGCCACCCATGACATTGTACTGAAAACACTGTGTCCCTCTGTACAGACCAAATTGGTGCCTGTATTTTTAGGGAAGTAGGCCTCCTGAGACCCAGATCCCATGTTAAAAATTAGTGGGTTAGAATAAGATGCTACTTTGGTGATGGAGAAATGGGAGTGTGTTTTTAAGCGGAGTGACGGGTCCGTGCCCAGGATCAGAGTGCAGATATGGGCGGGGTGGGAGCGGGGCTGGAGTGGGGCATGACCGATGGATGGGTGCCCCTGAGGGTGAGGAAGGACACAGTCGGGAGCACAGGTGGGGGCATCGGCTCCTAGCAGCTGCCCTTCCTGCTCAGGAGAAACAAAGAGGGGAGGTGGGCTGGGCTGTGGAGTGGAGAGGGCACAGGCAGTTGAAGCAGGTGCTGCTGATGGTGCTCTTTTCCCCGGGAGACACGTGCTGAGAGCGCAGGGTGCAGTGACATCTACGCCTGCAGAGGGTGGCAGGTGTTGGAAGTTGTGTTGTAGAGCGGAAGAGAGATGACGGCGCTGTCAGGCCGTGCTGAGAGTTCGGGCGAGGCCGAGGATCCTAAGTTGTAAGGGCCCCATCAGTCGGTCTGAAGACAAGTCTTTAGTCGGGCTCAGCGGCCGAGACAAGCTGCAGAGAAAGCAGGCCCATTGGATTAATCCAACTGGGACGGAAGGGCGTGGAGGCACCGATAGCAGGAAAGTTGAAATGGTGGGCCAGTGGGAGGCCTTGTGTACGAGAAGTCAGTCTCAGTGGATCACCCGGAGGGGCTGAGAGAGTAGAAATCACAGTGCAATTGAAAAGCTGGGTTTAGTGGGATAAATGTGTGAAAAAGCCACAAAGAAAAAAGGATCGTGAGATGGAACAGAAGCAGAGCTTAGAAACACTAAGACCAAAAGGGTGATGGAGTCAGGGCCGTGGTGGAGTTTGGGATGTGGTCTTGGAGGTACTTGGCTGCAAGGGGTAGAAGTAAAAGTCTCAGGGATTGAAGAGGTCAGGAAACTGAGGCCAGATTATGGACTAGGCCATCTACTGTCCCCAGAGATGGTCATGTCACCGAAGATTTTAGTAGGGGTAGGGATGGAGATGAAGATTGTGAGCTGGCTGGCAAAGGATTTGAAGAATGTGGGAGAGTGACTGGGCACCCACCACTGAGGAGAATTAGAAGGTTCCATAGCCAGAAGGCTGTGACCCACAATGGGGGCAGGGGACACTGCGGTCATGGGAAGGACCCTTGTTTCCGGGACACAGGAGTGAGGGGAGGGTGAGACAAGTTCAGGGCTTGGCTGTGACAGCAGCAGGGTGATTTCATAGAGACAGGAGCAGCAGGAGGCTGGACAGGAACGACAGAGGCCATGTGGGTGGGAGGCCACAGGCTGGACTCACAGTCTTCTGCTGGGTTGGAGGGCAGCTCCCGGCTGCCAGCTTTTCATTCCACCAAATCAGACTAATTTTAAAACACAGAACAAACTAGGCATTGCCACATTGTAGAAGGACTTGAACATGCCAAGTTAGGAAGGACAACTGTCAACATATAAAATGACGGCGTTTCGCCTTCCAGATGGCATTTCCCAGGCTCCCGCTCAGTCCTGGAAGAGGCACACATGCTCCCTGTCAGGCCGCCTGTGGGGGTCTTGGCTCCCGTCCGCTGTGGGCTCACGACCGGCCCCATGCCCTGTCTTGGCCTCTGCCTCTCGACCAGGGGTTCACACACAGCAGCCTGCAGCCTGCAGCCTGCTTTTGACCCCTGAGCTGAGGATGGGCCTCAGACACTTTAAAAGTATTGTAATAAAATGTAGAAGAATCTGTGATGGAGAGAAAATGTGGCGGGAGGAGCCTAAAATAGTTACAGTCTGGCTTTCAAAGGAGAAATCTTGCTGACACTTGTCCTAGCCTGAAGATGTGCCGTCTTCTCTGTCCTTCCTCCCAGTCCCTGAGTCATCCAAGTGGGTCTTGTTGGCCTTTCTGGCCATGTGACCAGAGCTGTGCCCACTGTGTGACAGTCTTGACCAGCAAGGGGAAGGGGAAGCAGCAGTCACATCAGCACTATTGTTCACACTTGGGTTGGAAACACCCTGTTCGACAAGCATGGCATAAATGCCCCCGGGCATTCAGCCGCCGGGCAGAGAGTAGGAGCTCTGGCTTTGGAGGCTGACACACAGGGGCCAGATCTGACTAAATGCTATTGGTCACCTCTTTTGCCCCGAGCAGCCTGCAGGCATTGTTCTGTTCGGCCCTCACCTTGCATTTGGAGCCCTGGCTTCTCTTCGCCTTGCACATACTGGGGGTGATGGTGCCCACACGGGGACAGCCAGGTGCTGCTGCCCCAGCTCCTCCAGCCCCTCTCGCAGGAAGGCTGGGACAATCACTGGCAAATTGTGCCCCGTAACATACAGGAAGATCTGTCCTATGACACAGGTGACTACTCTAGTTTACAGATGAAAACAAAATAGCCTTAGAGACCTAGAATGTGATTTACCCAACATCAGAGCTGGCGGGCTGGGCTTGGGCCGGACCCGGTGCCTCCAAAGTGGTCCCTCCTGACAATGGGCAATGCCACCTCATCCAGCAGGGTGACCAGAGCAGCCGTGGACCTGGCCGTGTGTGGGTAGATTAGATGACACATGTAGCCCATCGCAGTGTGTCTGGAGAATAGGAACTGCTTAGTAAAGACTAGCCACTGTGATATGTGTTAGGCCACGTGGTCAGAATTGTCACTAGGACTAGCATTTCCATGCCAGAGCGTAGCCGTGGGGCGCAGTGGGCTCTCTGGGTGTCAGGGAACGGTGTTCGTTCCTACTGTGTGGTCGCTGGCTGCGTTTTTCCACCAGGGCCGCCATGACAATGCACCACGAACGAGGGGCTCACACCACGGGAACTTATCCTCTCACTGTCTCTGAGGCTGCAAGTCCATGGTCACGGTGTCGGCGAGGCCGGCTCCTTCTTTGGTCTGCGAGGGAAGGACCCATTCCGGCACCTCTCTACTACATGTGGACCACCGTCTTTAAATCATGTCTTTTCTGTGTCACATCATCTTTCCTGTGTGCATGACTCTGCCCAAATGTCCCCTTTGTATGACAACAACAGTCATTCGGGGTGAAGGGCCATTCTAATGACCTCTTTTAACCGAATCCTCTCTGTAAAGGCCCGGGCTCTGAACATGATCTCATTCCAAGACACCGGGGTGGGGCGAGGACTTCAGGGTCTTGGGGAGACACAACCCAACCTGCAGTATCGTCACTGTCACCCCACGGCTGAGCCCTGGAGATGCAAAGTTACAGATGAAAGCAGGCTCACCGCGGAGCTGAAAAGTGGGTGTCTGGAGGCCGAACAGAAGTGCGTACGTGCGCAGGTATTTTTCTTGTGTTGTGAACGTGGAGAGGGGCGCAGCGGGCTGGGGCCTCCTCTCGGGAGAAATGCTCAATCAGCAGGCAGACCTGGCCCGCTCTCATCGTCTTTCAGGTGAACACACGATAACAAGTGTCATTTTTTCTTCTTCCTTGTTATCAAAGGAACATCTGGTTTTTATTTGAGTACTGGCAGGGTAAAAATAGCCCAGCGTGACGTGGTTCGCACTTGAGAGACGTGCGTGATGCGCAGTCAGGATGTCTGAGGGTGGGCCCTGCCCCACAGCGGCCACAGTGCTCGGGAGCCTCCCCCCGTGAGCCTCCCCCCGTGAGCACAGGGGGCCTTCGGCTCTGGGCGCTGCAGCGCATCAGTGAGTCTGTTCCTTTCTGCTGAGGCTCGAGGTCATGGCAGTGTGCCGGTGCCTAAGATGCTTTTCCTTCCTGAAGGGCGCGAAGACTTTGATATTTCACCCCAGCCAGCCGGCAGGGGCGTGGAAGCCCCCTCCGATATTCCCTCAGGCTTTTCCCCTGTTCAGCTCCAAGAGGGGCTGTGTCTGGTTCTGATGGCATGAAGAACAGGAAGAATCCTGTATTCTTGGAAGCCTTGCAGCTTACACTCCTTGTCATCTTGAGTCTTGGTGATCCTTAGGAAAACCCCATTTTCATTTTATTTTTTTCATTAAAAAATGGGTCTGGAATTACTTGAATGTTGGGAAGAAGGCTGACATTTGCTGCTGGTTTGACATTTTTGCACTTCGATCTGATTCAGAAACATTGAAAAACACGTCCTCCCCGTCTCTCAAGTGGGAACATGAGGGCCGGAGCAGGGACTTACCTCTAGTTCCCCAGACAGCAAGCGACAGACTCGTCCCTGCTGTATTAACACACGCCTGCAGTTCTGTGGTTTTCTAGGTTTTTTTTAGAGCTATTTTTAATGGTTGCAATTACTGTCAAGTAAGCCTTGAAACCCAAATCAAACATTTCTCCTTTAACTGATGTCTGGAAAGGAAGGCAGGAAGGGAGGGAGGGAGGGAGGAAGAAAAAAATGAAATTAACATAGTTTTCCATATATTGGTGGAAATTTCCAAATGTATTCTCATCTCGTGACTTAAAGAAAAAAAAAAACTTAGTCTACATTAAAGGGGAATACAACACTTTCTGGAAGGGAGTAAAGAACCTCTGTAGCCCCCTGAAGCCTGCCCATGCTGAGGTTGTACCCCTGCTGCCCCAGAGTCCCGGAGGGGCCCCAGCTGCCCCCACTTTGCTGCCTGCTTCTCTGCCACCCCCACCCCCTCCCTGGGTGCAAATGCTGCCTCCGCCCATGTGACCTTGGGTAGGTCATCGGCCTCCCCTGGCTCTTCTCTGTAGGATTGGGCTGCTGTTGTTCATCTCAGTGGGGCATTGTGAGATGGGATCAGCTCGTCTTGAACTTCCAAGCACTTCGTGCCTGCTCACTAGATGGCAGCACCCTTGCTAGTATATCCTGTCGTCGAGGGAAGGGGCCATGTGACACTCTCTCCCCCCTTCAGGGTCACCATCACCCCTCTGCGAATGAGCCTGCAAGGCCTGTTACCTCTAAGGGCATGTTCTTTAAGGTGTGTTTCATACTTAGGTTGTGGCCAAGACTCCTCACTACTGCCATGCAGGGGCTGGGGCAGGGGCTGGGAGGGTATACTCTGTCTGCTGGGAAGGAGGAGGTCCTAGGCTGCTGGAGACAGAGTGGATTCTGATCCCAGTTTCTGCCCTGTGACTCCAGGGAGTGCCCTGTGACCATGGGGCCTGTCCTGTCACCTTTCCTCCCTGTGGCCCATGCTCCTGCTATGAGGATGGTTGCTGTGAGTACCAATTCAGATTTTGTAGAACGGTGGTATCTCTCTCCATGTCTTCTGACTATATGGCATGTTTGGGGTGCACCACAAATGGGAGGGGCAGTGCAGCTGGAGACTCTGAGGACTCTGTCTGTGATGCTGAGGGTACTGAGCAGTGATTGGGGTGATCAGATTGGAAGGTGGCCCTGGCTGGAGTATGGCAGTGACGTGAGAGCAGGTAAGGCTGGGTCTCAGGAACTGGAGTGCCTGTGACTTCAGTGACATGGGTGAGGCCAGAATCTGGACAGAGAAGGAAGGACAGCTCCCCAGGGAGAGGGGAAGCAATGAGGACGACAGGCTTTCTGAGTGGGACAGCAGGGTGTGTGCTAAAAGCAATCCCCGGGGAAGAAACGTTGCTGTGTGGGGGTGTGAAGAACAGGATGGGGATTGCTGGCAGGGATGGGTCCATTTGGGTACCTGTGGGGCCCTTAGAACTTTAAGGTGCCATTTACAAACATTGCTGTTTTTAGCAGCAGATCTCCTGTAGGGATGGAGACGTAGTGGCCAGGCAGGCGTGCACACTTCTTGGTGCTGCTGTGTGAATGACTTGGCTGAGGAGCCACAGGACCAGAGGGCGGAGGGTGAGGTGCTGACAGGCAGGAAGCAGGTGCCCTGAAACCAGACTGGGGGCAGATGGCAAGGGACGCAGCGATCAGGTGGAAATCAGGAAGAGAGTTTGGTACTGCTGCCATGGTTGGGGCTCCTGCACCCTTTAGAGAATGCCCCCAGTACAGAAGTCAGGCTCAGACCTCCACAGTTCTGAAAAGACTGTGACTCAGATGCAGCTTGGCCCGGAGGCAAGGCCAGTGGCTGTACTCACTAAGTTCCACCCCCGCACCCCCGTATAGTAGTAACTCACTGATTCCTGGTCTCCGTTCTAGGAGAGAGCATCCCGTGCTATCCTCGTTTTACCGACGAGGAAACTGAGGCTCAGAGAAGAGGAGTGTTTTGCCCGAAGTCACTGAGCTGTTAAGTGGAGGAGCTGGGATAAAACTCAAGAAGCTTGACTGCTTCATCAAAGTCCACCCTATTAATGATGCATGCTCAGAGCCAATGACTAGTTCCAGGGTCTGAGGGCATGTCATTGCTAAATCTGGGATCCAGCTGGAGCCTGTCTTCAAAGTAGCCACAGAGAAAAGGGGCTAAATTGCAACTCAGTGTCCTGTTAGAAAAGAAATACACACCCAGAAATAACTTTCCTTCAGGTCAATAATAACCATTTAAAAATATTTATAGTGAAAAAATCCTATTTCATTCACAATGACATCAAAAGTTAAACATAAAGAGTTTTAAATCTTTTTCTCAAATCCATTTTTTCCAATTCATGTCCCAAGGGAACATTCTTGAAACTTAACGAAGTGGTTAGAATTTCATCTGATAAATATATAGCCAAAAGTAACCAAGAAATATTTCTAAAAGAAAAACAACAAGGGAAGACTTATGCCATTAGATGATAAACTGTATTATAAAGTGACTAGAACTTAAGTGGTATGCGAGTAGGACCAGAACTAACGAAATGAATGAAAACGGGCAGCCGCCCACCGAGAGTCACTCACTTAGCGGCACTTACTGTATGCTAAATATGGCATTTCCAGTTCAAGAGGAGAGCTAAAAAAATTAAGTGATGCTAGCATTGCAATTTATAAAATATATTTTAAACAAGAGAAAAAAATTAAAGCTAATCAACAAACCACAGACGCTGCTTTATAGCAGACTCGCCCTTTGGGTGTGCCCGAAAGCTCTCACTACCTCATTCTCTGGAAAGAAGACCTTACGTGGTCGTAAGCCCTGGTTTTTGAACTTGAAGGATGTGAGCTCATGCCCTAGCGTACCCCCACATCAGCAAAGGTCTTTGAGAGTGTTACTGGATCTGTCTCCTTGTCTGTAACAGGTGTGCAGTGGTGGTGCCACAGCCTGGGTTATAGTGAATGTTCGATGCAGTGGCGCTGCTGGGTTCTCGGCAACTCATGACATGCTCCGCAGATGCCCAGCTTGCATGCTTCCCATGATTTGGCATTCACAAAGAAATTGTCCTCGGTGTGAACCCCAGATGTTGGATTCTGTGTGACAGCAATCTCTCATCCTGGGGGTTCCTGCTGGTGGGAGGGTGGGGACAGGTGGCGGGCGTGGCAGAGACTCAGCTCCAGGCCCCAGGATGGCGACAGCTGAGCTGGCTCTCACTTTGGAGATGAAACTCATCCTTCAATTACAGCGCTTTCCCCGAGACATCCGTCAAAATGAGAGTGTGGCTGGGGCTTCCATTTTAAGACCATAATTGGCAGGTTCAGTCCTGAAGCCCCATCATAACTCTTCTCTGAAAGTGTGGTGCTCGGTTTGGTCATGTTGCAAAAACGCCACTTGCACTGACCGTGAGCACGGCAGCCTGCAAAAGACGCTTAAGAAGATGAAAGTATAGCGTCTCTGGTAGGGGAAACGGGTCCCAAGTTCAGAAAGATGGGGTCCCCGGTTCTGAAGTTGGCCCCCTGGTTCCAGGGCTGATATGGGGCCTGCCTTCTTGCCGAGTCCATGAGAAGTCTGGTGGTATATTTTGATGACTTCTCTTTTTTTGTTTTTATTAATGAGGATGGCAATCTGCCTTGGTTCTTTATTATCATCCTCATTGTAGTGGCCCTCAGTGCTCAGTGTCAAAAGCAGGTTTGATTGAAAAACATGGCAGGCTCTCCCACAGTGTAGTGCTATTAAAAATAATGGCCTTTATTTATTTATTTTTTTAGCCTGGAGACAGTTTTCTGGGAAGGATGTTCAGCTGTGGAGGGGGCAGCTTAGAGCCAGGAGGCCTCGTTTGCCTCTGACTTGGTCACTGCCCAGCTCTTTTTTCTTAGAAGGAGTTCTGCAAGCTTCCGACACTTCATTTGTGAAGGAGGCACTGGTGTCCCTACCCCACCCCTCCCTCGGGACGTTTTGGGGATTGGCTGTGAGGCTTACACCCCAAAAGGCTTAGCTGGTGAGTGACAGTACTTTGTGAACTACAAAGGGCTGTCCCTAGGTCACCACAGAGCTCTGGGAGCACAAGGTACGAGCTTGCAAATATGTACCGTGAGGGCAAACTACTGTGAGCTTCTGAAAAAAGTCAAAGACAAAACCTAAAGTCAATTAATAGGTTTCTGCCATGAATTATCCACGACGCGCCCACCGAACAGTTCCCTGGGAGGTTTTAGAGTCGGCAGTCCTGAATGATTGCACAGGCCTGTGTTGGGGGGCAGCACTTGGCCTCTTGAATGCTGTTTGCAGACAGAGTAATGTGCCCACCGACCAAGCCCCCAGCCCTTCCTCTCAGTGGGAGCTGCCGCCGCCTGTCCAGGGTCACCTCTGTCCCCACAGGGACCCAGGTGCTCTGGCGGATCTCTGCCAGCCCTGCTCCCGGCAGCTGCACCACGTGTCCTTCTCACTTGCCGTGACAGTGTGACCTGTGCACAGGATGTGGGAGGCCACACGTAGAGCAGTGGGAGGGCAAAGACCTACTTTCAATCTTGTTCCACCCTCCATAAGGGCACGCTCTTGGCAAGCTGTTTGAACTGTGCCACGCTCCATGGTCTCCATCTTGGCCGGGGTTTTCCAGGAACCGGGGAGCTCTGCGGTGGAGATTTGCAGGCAGGGAGTTCCGGGTTTGGTGCCTTCAGGAGCCACAACTGCAAGGAAGCAAGGGGCAGATTGGGCAGGGGCAGAAGTCCAGCTATGACACCACCCAAGGCATGGCCCCATCGGGGCCTCAGTGAGCTCTCATGTGGGCTGGTCCTTCAGAGCTGCCCCATCTTGAGGCAAGGGCCCAGGCCGCTGGGTTCCCACACAGACTAGTTTTCAGACACTGGTTGACCCTGGGGAGGGGCAGCAGCTCATCTAGACCAAAGGCAGTTCCTGGGGAGGGACTCAGTCGGGAGCCCGCAACCACCAGCGTCCCATCAGCTGGGGAAATGGAAGCCTCGGCCCTGAAGGGGCCCGGACAGCACACCACAGTGTCCATGTGGGGAGTGATGGCAGCCCCTCCCTCCGTGGGCTGAGGGAGGGCTTCAGGATGTCCTGCCGTGAAGACCAGACCACAGGTGCAAACACGCACGCGTCTGTTGCCGTCACTGTTCCTGTCATTGCATTCTAACAAGTGCGCGTTTGTCTTCCTTTTGACTCCCTCCCAGTAACCATGGCCCGCTTAAAAGAAACAGCCATGCTTTTGTTCATTCTCTGTTTTTTTTAACCTTTGTATCCCTAAGCTGGGGTACAAAACTTGGCCCATAGAAAACTTTTAACAGATGGCTGTAGAATGGAGGGGTAGATAAAGGAATGTGTCACACTACAATAAAGATGGGGGAGAAGGCACTCTGGGGCTGCCCGCTGGGGACATCTGATGGCACTCTGCTCCCTTCATGCGCCAGGTGGCCACTGTGTGTGACCGCTGTCCCCTGTGTTCTCCCTCAGTTACCCTGGACTCGTGGCAGACCCTGGCCCTGTCTTCAGTAGCCATCGACCCGTCCATCAGGAGCTTTGATGTGGCCCACATCAGCACGGCTGCCATCAGTGACTTCTCTGCTGCCCGAGACCACTGTTTGTTGGGTAAGGGGAGTCTCTGAGCCCACCCCGCCATAGTGGGGTTGATTGGGATGGGACCTCATACAAGTGCAGCTCAAGATTCTGACCTTGGGAACACAGAGAAGACCCCAAGATACCACGGGGTGCTGGCAGGCAGGGACTGACCTGGGGGAGACCCTGGGTGCGCTCCCCTCCACAGTGTCCCTGTGCCCCTGCAGTCAGCCACAGTCACACATGGTCCCCACGGGGACACACCACACAGAAAATGAGGGACATCGAACCAGGTCGGAGGAGGGTCGGAAGAATGCTTCAGGGGGCTGGCTAGTCTGAGATGGAGGAGGTGAGCGCACTGCAGCAGCTGTCCTGAGATGCCAGGTGGGCCGTCGTGGCGAGGGAGAAATGTGCTCATTCCCGCCCAGCTCAAGGGGCAAAGCTCAGACCTATGCTTAACACTCAAATTTCCAGACACAGTTTGCAGTGCAATATAAAGAACTTTTTATAGACAAAACTATCCACAAATGCGTACTTCATTTAGAGGCAAAAGCTAGGTGACCACTCAATAGGAATGTTCTACAAAGACTAGCTTCTGCAAGAGATGGGGATTAGGTAACAGTCACGCTCCTCCAATTCTGCATCCCATGGATCTCCTCCCCTACGAGGGTGGATAACACGGTGCGAGTCTTACAGACATGCCATTTGCACAGGCACAGGTTGTGCATTGCACAACCCTCGGCGGCGCCATCAGACTGGGTGTAATTAAAGCCTCTAGGCAGAACACAGCTGGCCCAAGTGAATGAGGCAGCACTATTTTCAAAGCTGTTCTTAGGGCTGAAATGCTATGCATAATTTAAATTATCTAGTCTAGGAGCTGGCGCACATGGGAAATGACATAACCCCTAGTGGAGCATCACAAGTGTTCCCCTAGTGGGGAGGCAGATGAGGTGGAAGAAGAAGGCAAAGACTGGAGTACAGAGAGTTTTATCTGGCATGACTCAATCCTGGGACCAGTGGGGAGCTGTGGAGTATTTTAAATAAGTGAATGACAAGAGCACTTTTATGAATAAATGAACTACTCAAAAGCTGGCTGTTGTAAGGAACATAGATTGATGGGAGAGTTGGGTCCTCCTGCACCAGCATTTTATTCCTAGCCCTTGCAACAGTGTCTGGGATATAGAGCTGGTGCTCAGATGAACAAGTCATTGATTGAATGAATGGTGGATGGATTGTGTGTGGGTGGCTGGGTGGGTGGGGGGGTGGATGGATGGATGGATGCATTGATGCACTGAAGCATGGAGAGATGGATGGATGGATGGATGGATGGATGGATGGATGCACTGAAGCATGGAGAGATGGATGGATGGATGGATGGATGGATGGATGCACTGAGGCATGGAGAGATGGATGGATGGATGGATGGATGGATGGACAGATGGATGATTAAGCGGTGTCTCTGAAGCCCAGCCCTCACTCTTCTCCCTGTAATCCTCAGAGTGTTCCCGTCACCACGCCTGCCTGGTCACCACTTTGCAGACCCAACCTGGTGCTCTGAGGTGTATGTTCTACCCTGATACCCAGATCTGCACACACAGCTTGCAGGCCCAGTACTGCCAACTTCTGCTCCGTGAAGAGGCCACCTACATCTACCGGAAGCTGAGTAAGTCCAGGCCTGTGCCTTTGGGGCTGTTCCTGGGAGCCTGGCTACGGTTGAGAGGGACTTTCCAAGGATGTGGTGACTTGCAGGCAGTGACTTTTGAGGTCCATAAGGAAAAGTCAGCCAGAGTTATCCTGGGCTCCTCGGCACTCACCTGGGCTAGACTGAAGGAAGGTGAAACCCCTCCTTCCAGGGCGGGCCTTCCCCACGCCATCTTTGTTCATTTATTCCTTTAGCTATAGAAGCCATTTTGGCCTTTGAGTTTCTTTGTGAAATAATTACACAGACCACTTTTTATTACTGTTCTGTAGTTTAGAAAGTTCTCTCACAGGTCTTTCTTGTTTGATCTTCACATTGATCTCGTGAGGTAGTGCAATAGGGTCTTTATCCCATCTTGGAGACCCGGAGGTGCCGGCCCAGAGAAGTTAAGGTATTTCTCTGGTCTCACACAGAGTGTTGGGACAGAGGAGGGGCTGGAGCCGGGTCTCCATTCCTCTCCCGCAAGACCACGCTGCCTCATGACGACATTGGAGTCCCTGTAGAAAGGGCAGCGGCTCCTGGCTCGGTTTAGTTTGAAAACACCCAATGAGGTGCTGTTACGTGTCAGACATTGTCAGACTCTGGGGCTGCAGGGAGGAAGCAGGCAAGGGGATGGGAACAGATACCTGAATCCATCACCAGGTGAAATAGGTAAGGTCTATGTACGAGGGCACATAGGAGCTGGGGGCCTGGGGGTACACCTGCCCAAACATGCTTCTTGGGTGAAATTAGTAACTTTTAGAAGTATTGGCTGTATCTGCCATCTTATCTTAAAAGCAGAGGTCAGCACTCCACAGTCATGCTATTTATTGCCTCTGTTACGACTACTCTGCTCCGCCATTGTATCAGGAAAGCAGCAACAGACAGTACAGTCCGTAAATCCCCGGCCGTGGCTGTGTGCCAATAAAACTTTATTTATGAAAGTGGGTAGCAGTTGGATTCGGTCCCACCCCATCCTAGAACATGGATGGCCCTTCAGGGTTGTCTTGATCCACTGATAATTGTCCTCTTTTGCCCCTCCTCCACCTCAGACTGTGAGAGCGCACCCTCCCCCAGGCCTGGGAATACTGAGACCTCGGGCCTCTGGCTCAAGTCTCATCTCCTATCTGGACATTTCTATTACCTAGTCAAGTTGGATCTCAACTGCATATTTCACCTGCAGTGTAGCTGATCTGAGGGTTAGTCCTGCTGAGAAATGCCTTAACGTCGAGGTGTCAGTTCTGTAAAGTAAATTAGACCCTTTCTCTGTTAATTGCATGTGACTTAAATTCCACGTGCAATGCTCACCTGCAGCAGAAGATGCTTGCCCACGTGTATTCACAGAGGCGTTGCTAGTACCTAAGGCACCTAGAGAGCCGCAGGTACTTTTCTCCACCCAAGCAGTTAAGAAATAGCTGAATGGCCTAAATACATGGGTGTTCTGGAAAGAACCCACCGTTTCTGCTAAAGAGATCAGAATAGCACATCTGACATTTTCCCCACGCTGGCTCTCATTTGGTCTGGGATTCCTCCGGCAGTCTTGGTAAGGGGGGGCTGAATACCGCTGTCCGTGGGAAAGCCAGCTTGCATTCCCTCGAAATTCTTTGCTTTTGAGTCTTCTGTCTTTGCTCCCCTTCGGAGGATGCCACGTTTGTGAAATGTGGTCGTTTCCCGCAGAGCAAACAAGCCGGCCCTGGAAAGTCCTACAGCTGTAGTGCCCACGGCCTCAAATGCCTGCCCAGGCCCCTGTAATTTCCAGTTGCAGCAGGAAATCTTGTGAGAGGGCGCTGTGGGGGAGAGTGCAGTCATGATTTGCGATGCAGGCCAGATTAGAAAGCAGCAACAATTTCTTTCCATCCTGAGTTTCCATTTTGAGTTCCAACTCACACTCCACTGTTTTTGCAACAGAGAAGGTTTCATTCAGTTTCCCTCCTTCCTCCCTTTCTTGCTTCCCTCTGTTCTTTCTTCCCTCCCTCTTTTTCATTCATTCACTCATTCATTCCATCCGTCCATCCATCCATCCATCCGTCCATCCATCCATGCGTTGAGTTGCCATTTGCCAGTCACTGGGCTTGGGACATTACATGCATGATGTTACCTATTCCTGACATCTCTGTGGTGTAGGGACTGCTATTATTTCTGTTTTGCAGTTGGGACAAGGGAAGGTCCAAAAAATTATGAAGTTTTCCAAAGTGTCGGTCCATAATATAAAACACAGGCCTGCTCGACTCCCCAGACCACCCATCGGACCCTCCTCACTGCTGACCCTCAGGGGTCTGGAGGTCACGGGCACACGGCACACCAGGGCTTCTCAGCCCCAGTGCCACTCACAGCTGGGCCCTGGGGAATCCTTTGCTGCGGGGAGCGAATCTTGTCTGTGGCAGCATGTTCCGCACCATCCTTGGCCTCTGCCCTACTAGATGCCAGCAGCCTCTCTCCCTCACCCTTGTGATGATCAAAATGTCTCCAGACACTGTCCCATGTCCCCTGGGCACAAAACCACTTTCAGTGGAGCCACTGCATTGTACCCAGAGTTTGAGGAATGGTTGGACTTTGTCAGTTGGTCTTTCTGTCTGTCTGTCTGTCCCCTGTCCCCGGCTCCTGGTAGGCATCATGCATGTATTACAGACAGACGCCGCTGCAGAGGGAACGGCAAAGCTGGTCCTCTCAGTCAGCGGACAGTGAAGCTGAGCGACGCAAAAATACCTGGTGGAAATAGTAACAAACCACACACATACACGCACACGCACACGCACACGTGCACACGCTGGGTGTAGGGAGGAAGAGAGAGAGAGAATGTCCTCTCAGGAAGGGGGGCCCTAAGCCCTGTGGGGAATCAGACAGAGCCTGTCTCAGGCCCCTGAACGTGGTATCGGGCAGTTTATTGAATCGATGAATGACTGGAAGGCACAGTTAGGGAGGTAAGCTGGGGCTTCAGAGCCTGACCAGTGTCTGGTGGTTAGCATTGCAGGGAGGGGGCAGAGGGCACCCTGGAGCACAGAGCTCTGACGGCGGGTGGCACCAGCCTGGGCCTAACAGACCCGGTGGCGTTGGGATGTGAACAAAGGGAAGGAGGATGTTGCAGGCGCCTGCAGAGGCCCTTGACCCTGGGTGAATGGGGCCCGATCCAGGCTGGAGTCCAGAAAGGCTTGGCCTTGAATCCCACATCAGCTTGAAGGCCTGGCAACCACCCTGCCCAGGTCCCTGCACCTGTTTTCTCAACAGGGAAACGCACATGCGGCCCCTGTCCCTTGGCTGCTGCGACTTTGACTTCTGAAAGTCTAAAAGTCAGAAAAAAGTCTTCTTTAAGTCTGTGTCACACTCACTTGGTGGCAAAATCTGACCTGGATTTTATGACTGAAGAAATGATCGCCTTTATTCATTCCTCTCAGTAACGCCCTGTCACAGCGACACTTCTGTTTGGTGACGGGGTCTTTCTCTGGGCCTCCCAGGGAAGGCACCACCTTGCGTGTCTGTGTCCTTTGGTTCTTTTAAAACTCTGAACAATTCTGAATTTCGGCACACGTCTGGCTGTGGGTGATGTGTACAGAAGGGGTCCGGGGCCTGGGTCAGTCTCTTGGGAAGAACCGATGAGACGGACAATGACCAGGAGAGGGGTTAGAGCTGCCCTCCGCCCAGTCAGTGCCTGGGAATGACCAGCTGACTCTGCTATTATTTCTTTCTTTACACTGAGCACTAACCTCACTCGATGTAAACTTTTGGGGTCTAAATGAATTACTCATATTTTTAAAAGGCAAAGAGCAATGTTTGTTTCGTAAAGCATATTCAGAATATTCCTTGGAAATAGAGCGCCCACTGCTCTCTCTCCGCCTCCTCCTCCTCCCCTAATCCCTGTCCCGGCAGACATCTCTCTGCTCGGCTCTGGGGCACCGGTACCTTCTGTGACCATCGCCCCCCATGGCCAGCTGCTGGGCAGGTCCCAGGCCATCCAGGTGGGCACTGCGTGGAAGCAAGTGGACCAGTTCCTGGGAGTGCCGTATGCTGCCCCACCCCTGGCAGAAAGCCGCTTCAAGGCACCAGAGCCCTTGAACTGGACGGGGTCTTGGGCTGCCACCGAGCCACGGTAAGTGTCAAGTGCAATACACTTTAGTGAATTCTTCCGCCATTCTAATCCAGCGAAGTCAGACTTGGCGGCAGGGTGGTGTGAGTGTTTATGGGGCGTGGGATATAAAGTTGAAGTAGCACTGTGTGCTCTCACATCTGACCACCCCCCAATATCAGTGACTTAGCATGCAGGGATCCAGGCACGCAGCTGAGGCAGGCTCTGCCTTCTTTAGCACGAACCTCCCTTGACCTTGCATCCAGGGAAGAGAGGCTGTGGAAGAGTCTACCAGGGAGGTTTCCAGGGGCCATGCCTGCAGCTGGGGTACAATTACTCGCACGTCCTGGCCGTGTCTGACTTCAGTTGTGCTGAGAAATACAGCAGAGAAGGAAATGTGTATGTAAACGTAGGCAATGAAAAAAATTTAAAGAGGACATTTTCCCCCCAAGAAGGACAATATTGAAAAAAAACTTTCAAAAAAGAAGAGAAAAAAGTGCTCATATCCTGTTTCCCTCCCTCATCTACTCTTCAGTGTTATTCCTTTCTGTCCCCTGCCTGTACCACTTCAGCAGTGGACGTGTTAGAGGAGCGATTTGGTGATTCTTCCAATGAAATCATAGTCAGAGTGCTCGTGAAAAGAGCGCTGCTTGTTTCTTCTCCCCCTCCCTTCCTGCATTTGCCCTTCCGACAGGCGTGCACAGCTCTTTCTCAAGGCCACTGCCTCCTCCCTGCCCCTCGCCACCCACGCTGGCTGCTGGGCAGCTCCGTAGGCCCAGAACGGAAAGGGTGCTGAAATGGGAGGCTCCTGGACACTCCAGGCAAGGGCTGACAAAGGTCTCAACAAGGGCCATGGCAGGAGAATGCAGAGCAGAATGCCGCGGATAACTCTCCACCTTTGGGCAACAGAGGGAGCAGATTGGCCCTGATCAGAGCACTTTACCATCCAGGAACAGACCCATTTGACAGATGTGGTGGTCGAGTCGCATGGGCGTTTGAGTGGAGATTAACTGGAGAGCTTGGTCCATAGGAGCCCGGGGCTGATGAGGCCATGGGGCAAGTAGGATCGTAGGGTTATCTTTTGGCTCAATTACCGTCATGCTGACTTTAGGTGTGTCCCAGACAAGGTCTGAGCTCTTAGGCCAGGAGATGCTCAAATGGGTACCCTTGGACTTGGTGCTGGTGTAGAAAGCAGGCCAGACACCTTGTCTGGAGACGCGTCTGAGCTCTGGGAGCAAAGAAAGGCCAAGGCCCAGGGCAGCGTCTGTCATCTCTTCTCTGTGCTGGGTTGGTGCCTTGTCTTGGGTGGATATTCCTCCACTGGCCCACGGCAGGGCCAGTGGTGGCCACCCATCTCTCCCTGACACTCACTTGCCAACCCATCTCCCATTTCCCAGAGGCAGAGCAGTGCATTCTAACTTGAGCAGTATGTGGGAGGGACGTAAATGGCTAAGGGGACATTGAGTGCTCTAACAGATGAACCCCCAAATGTCAGTGGCTTAGAATTACCTCGCTCCTATGAAGTCCGTGAGGTGATGGAGGGGCCAGTGTGCTCGGCTCCATGCAGTGATTCAGGGACATAATTGCCTAGTTGCTGCGGAGCTGGCGGGCTCCAGCCGTTGGTGTTGGGCTGGAAGGGGACATGGGTGTGTCTTGTTGGTGGTTTCCCCTGGAAGTCAGACAGTCTGCACCTGCAGGGCCAGCTGCTGGCAGCCGGGAATCAGAACGCCCACGTCGTCCGGAGTCAGCGAGGACTGCTTGTATCTCAATGTGTTTGTCCCTCAGAACATGGTGAGTTCCGAAACCGTTGCTGTGTTTGCCCGAAAACCACCCATCGGCGCTCCCTGACCCCCTCAGCTGCCCACACTGTGCCCTCTTCCCCACTCAGTTGGTGCGCCCTGAAGGATACACAGCGCCCGGGCTACGTGGGGGTTTGATCCCATCTCCCGACTCCAAACCCAGTGCCCTCTCCTACAGGGACATCCCTGGTCCTGGAGTGCATTGCCATTCCTGTCTTGGCTGCTCCGTCACCCGATCCTGGCTGTGGGAGGAGGAGTGTGGCTGCCAGAGCCTGGAATGCCACAGCAGTGCGTGGGCCCCATAGGGACAGACCCTGTGGGGGAGGGGCCAGCAGCATGGACTCTTCCTCCGGCTGACAGGATCTCAGAGGCTGAGGGCTGACCCTGACCTCACACCTGGCCCTCGCCACATTGACTCTTACTGCAGCTGTCCAAACAGTGATGCCTTCCCTTTTGCTGGCATGCTGCCCGGTGAGAACAGCTCAGGGCACTGTAGTAGTGGGTACAGGGCCCAGTTCTGACATGTCTGATAGCCCTCGGCAAGTGGAATCAGGGCTGGCTCAGCCGGCCCTTTTCTGGGCCATTAGAAGTCTTCATATAGGAAGACTCAACACCTAAGAGATAGAAGAACCCGGGAGAGTTTGCTGGGAGGGGAGCCCAGAGTTGGAATTCTGGGTCAGCCCCTTCTCTTCCGTAGGTTCTTTTAGAAGTGGCTTCACCACTCGGAGCCTGTTTCCACACCTCCAGAGCGGGCCGCTTGTAGTCATCAGAGTCCCCGCCATGTGGGGTGGTGGCTGCAAAGAGCCATTCTGGGTGGGCACAGCCATCGAGCAAGGCTGCAGTCAGCGCCTGCTGTCGGTGTGTCAGAGCCCGCGGCCCGTGGAGTGGGGAAGTCACAGCAAGGAGAGGCAGGACCCGGATGGCATGAGACGCTCGGGGCCTTGTGCATATCCCGGCCTGGGGTGGGGTGTTGGACCCCCTGGCTGGGACATTACAGTCTAATATAAAAGGGTCAGCCTAGGCTCACAGCCCAGCCCTGCTGCCTCCGGGCTGCTGTGTGACCTCACACGAGCTACTTCACGTCTCTAAGCCTCCACTTCCTCATCTGTAAAACTAGGAACATGCCGCCTCGCAGAGCTGTTTGAGGACTGAATGAATAAAATTCTTAGTGCAGTGCCTGGCTGTCAGTCAGCGCTCAATCTGAGGTAGCCCTGCGTTACTGGGATGGGGTTTTGGTCAGAAAGACCAAATGGAAAAGACCCCCAAGGACCCAGAACCTCCTTCTGGAATAAACTCATGGCCAAAGCTGGGGTCTTGGATGACTGCGTGGCTCCATGACACAGGCCATGAGTCTGCCGTGAGCTGCCATTCCAGCCACGTGTGCATTTTGCAGCATTGGCCAAGTGTCTTCGCTTTTTGTGACTCTCAGTTTCCTCCTCTGTGAAATGGGGTTGTTAGCTTGCCTGGGCTGCCCTGACAAAGTACCACAAATAGAGGCTTGAAACAACAGAAATTTATTTTCTCGTAATTTTAAAGGCCTGAAGTTCAAGGTCAAGGTGTCGGCCTGAAGATCGGCAAGATCAAGGTGTTCTTCTGTAGCCACTCTCCTTGGCTTGTAGATGGTCTTCTTCTCCTCCCTGTGTGTCCACGTGGTCTTTCTTCTGTGTGTGTTTGCGTCCTGATCTCTTCTTATAAGGACACCAACATATTGGATCAGGGAGCTCTAGCTGATCACCTCTTTATGGGACCCATCCCCAAACACAGTCGCATTCTGAAGCCTAGGGTTAGGGCTTCAGAATATGAATTTGGAGGGGACACATTTCAGCCCACAGCACGGGTTCGGGTGTGCCTGCAGGGCAGAGTTGATGGGGAAAGTCCTGTGCAGGCTCAGAATCTGGCTTCCACGTGGAAAAGGAGCCCTCGCCAAGCTGCTGTGGGTGAAAATGGGCCGACGTCTAGCTCCCACATTTCTCCCCCGCCCCACAGGCCCCCAACGCATCCGTACTGGTGTTCTTCCACAACACCGTGGAGGGCCGGGGTGGCGAGGGAAACCTGGTCCTCGATGGCTCCTTCCTGGCTGCTGTTGGCAACCTCATCGTGGTCACTGCTGGCTACCGAGTGGGCGTCTTCGGCTTCCTGAGTTCTGGTGAGTTGGTGGGGACTGCTGATCTTTGAGCCGAGGCATGTTCTGTGTGAGTTTGGCCCCTTCTTCCCAAAGCCTCATCCCCTTGTGGTCCATGGCCTCCCCCAGCCCCACTGAGCACGCAGGGCAACATCCAGCATGCTCAGGAGACCCTCCGGGGATGCTGACATCCACAGACGCGGTGGCTGTTGCCATTGACTGAACTCTGTGTCTGAAGCTGTCCGAGGGACGTTGCATGTCTTATCTTATAATGTGTGGCGTGTGTGTGTGTGTGTGTGTATGTTGCAGCCTCAGGGGGTTAGACACTTGCTCCAGTTCACACAGTCGGGAAAGGGCAGGGCCGGGTTCATCCATGTTGACTCACCCTGGGAAACTCTAAGGGGTGGGTGGTACGGCGGCTCTCAGGCCTGTAGGGAAGCTGTGTGCCTGGGAGTGAGGGCTGTACCAGCAGCGTGCTTTCCCTTTGATTCCTACCTCCCTCGTGAACGTTGGCCTGTCCCTTCAATTTAGACATGTTTATCCTCCCCCCGTACCTCCACCCCAGGGCGGACCTGCGGCTTCGGCCAGTCCCCTGTTTTCCTTCCCCATCTTCCCCATCTCCAGCCCCCACCAGTGGAAGGGCAGGCGTCAGGCACAGGGCCGACATGCTAGTCTGGGAATTTGAAGAACCAGCCACTATCTCTGTGACCTTGGCCAAAACCCTTTTTTTCTATGTCTCAGTTTTCTCCTCTGTAAATCGAGAACCATTTTACCTAACTTCCGAAGCTACTGTGAGACTCGAGTGAGGTGGTGTGTGGGAGAGGGCTCTCCGAGACCTCCAGGGCGGGCACGGAGCTTGTCTCTGTTCTCCCAGAACCCCACTTAACCCCGGGGGTGTCTCAGCTGCTGAGAGCAGTCTGCTGGGTGGAAGGGAGTCTGACCAGAATGACAGCCCGGACTAGCATGTGGGTGGGCGAGGGGGTGGGCATCCAGCGTGACCCCTTGGGGTGCTGGGAATGAGGGCCGATGGGCCACCTGGCATGAGGCTGTGAGTGCCACGAAGAAGATTCTGGGCCTGCACAACCAACGTGAAACTGGCAGCAAGTTAGGACAGAGAGCCACTGGCTGCCAAGGTGGGAAACGTGGATGATAAGCAGACTTCAGAGGTCCTTTGGGGGAGCAGAGTCAGCTGCTTGCACCCTGAAAACCCTTTTCCTGGGCTTTCTTCCCTTTTGAAGCCCCGACTGACAACACGGGGCCAGCAGCTCCTGGGTTCCACCGCTTTGGCAGAAGCCAGGCCTCTTCCCGGTGAGCTGCGGTCAGGCGCAGCTTGCCGCCGGCGTGGCGGCTTCCTGGCTCAGAGCACTCCCAGACAGAAGAGAGAATTTCCATATGTCGTCTGTCCCCGAGTGGGTGGCGGGTTATGACTGCATGGACTGCAGTCTCACTTAGAACTGTGTGCTTTTGGGAAGAGAAACTCATTTCTGCAGTGGCCGGTGGGACACCGGTGCGGGAGGCCAAGGGAACTTCCAGAACACTCAGCCCTTCCCGTCCTGATTTGCAGTGCACCTTGTCCACTGTGCTTAAAACCATCAGCCAGAGAGAAGGAAAGCGATGCTTACCGAGCCCTTGGCCTGCGTGAGCCTGTGTCATCCCCTGGGCAGCTCTGTGAGGCCAGTGCCGTGTGGTGTTTCACAGGTGAGGCCGCGAGGCTCCGAGAGGGCAGGGCGCTCTGCGCCCTGCAGTTCGGAGTGGCGTGCTGGATGGTAAACCCTGGCAGTCAAATCAGAAGAAACACACTGTGGCCCTTTCCCATGGGTGTCTAGAAACAGCCTTTGGGCTTACAGAGTTGGGTCGGTCTTTCACATTTCTCTCTCCTCCGGCAGTTTTTCTGTGCATTATTTGCTGGACCTCCTAGCATCCCCACCTTCCTGGGATGTTGCATCTTTCCCTCAGCACCTCCTGGCAGTTGAGCCAGGAGGGGGACTTGGGAAGGACCTTGGGGGAAGTTGCGGTCCATCCCTGACATCCACCAGTGGTGACACACATCCTCTCACTGGGTACATGCTCATGGCATTGGTGGCTCAGCCAGAGCGCAGGCAGCGCCCCGAGACCCCCAGGCTCCAGGAGCACAGTGGGAGCCAGGTGCCTGCACACGCTGGCCCCAGTTCTGTGGCCCGCTGGCCAAACCCACGCTCTATGCTAGACCAGGCAGCCAAACCCAGCAGGGAGCTGCAGCCCCTGATGAGCTGAGCAGTCAGAGAGGCAGTGAGAAGTCGGTGCTGGGCTTGGAGAGGCCGATTCCCCAGCCGAACCCTGCAGGAGGGAGGGCCCCTGGGGCAGAGGGGGCAGTGATCGCCTTACTCTCTCCGGCAGAGCAGCGCAGCCAGGGCAAATGGGGTGGTGGCGTGCAGGGTCAGAGGGAGCACAGGTGCACCGAGGAGTGCCTGCAGGCCCTCCTCAGGGAGCAGGAGCAGAGGACGTGAACATTAGCCGGGGAGCCAGACAGATGGCCAGACATGGTCCCTCTGCCAAGGATGTCACCATGACCTCATCACGCTTGGGGCACCTGGAGGCGTCCCGAGGGGGGCTGCCATGCCCACCCCCTAGCCAGAATGACAGGACCGAGGCCTGTCCCAGCAAGGGACCCGTCACAGGGGCCCACTGAAGACAAGGCCAGCCCTGCGAAGGGCATCTCCCTCTGAGACAATGCTGGGGCCTAGACCCATTTTACTCTATTTAGGAAAAAACAGCTTCTGCAGAACTTTATGCCAGGCACCATTGTATTCCGTTTGCCAATATTAACTAATTTAATGATGATAACATCCGGATGCGGTAGGTGCTATTACTATCCCCTTTTTACAGAAGGGGACAATCAGGTTCCATTAAGGAACTCATCGGGGCCCCCTGAGTTACTGCCAGGTGGTGGGGCTGGGCCTGTGCCCAGGTCCCCAGGCCCCATAGCCTGTGTGCCAAGCCAGCACTTCGAGCTGCCTTTTACTGACAGCCATCAACAGAACGGGGGTGGGCACCCCCTATGAGCCCAGAATTGTGCTAAGGAGCTTTAGAGGGAGCCTTGAAGAAATCAGACTTGCAGGCAAGAGCCGATAAAACAATGAAGGAACAATCGAGTGTTTGCTAGGCTGGTTCTGACCGCAGGAGCAGGAGACTGGAGGCAGAGGGGTAGCGCAGGGTCCACTGGGCTGCACGGAGAGCGGTGTTGTCACGCTGTCCAGAGGTCTTCCACGCACACCCATCTCCCCGCCGAACGGCCTGCCCCTGGTCAGTGGGGAGCAGCCCTCTCCACCTACACATCCCCAGCATCACGGGACAGCGCATGTTTGTGGCAGGACCGAGCCGGGTGGGATGGAAGCGCGGCCCTGAGAACGAGGGGACTCGGGGCCCAGCCTCAGCTGGACTGTAGGGGAGTGAACGTGGATGCGGCGAGGGGGCCCAGGCGGCTGGCGAGGGCCGGCGTCGGACCCAGGGACCCCCAACCACTTACACAGGCCGGCGTTGCTTGGAGACGATCTGAAGAGCCGAGGGGAGGTTTGGACTCGATGCAGCAGGAAGGAGGGGGTTATGAAGGCTTTGGAGCAGAGAAAGTTCCATAAATAGTGTTTTGATTTTTTTAATGAAAATAACACAGTGCCTTGTGCACATAGCTTTTTAGCAAATGTTTGTTGAATTGGATTGTATGTTAGGACAAAAAGTTCTGAGTGTGCATTGCAGTTTGAGTCTGAACTTCATCTCAGATTGGCACCTAAACAAACTCTTTCCTTCTCAAAGTCTCAGTCCCTCACCAGTGAAGTAAAGGGTGGGCCTAGTGTACGTCTCAGACCAGCTGGGTGGCGGCCTTCTGTGCCTGTCCTCGAGGTGGCACGTGCTGAGGGTCAGCCTCTGGGCTGTCTCGCCCTCTGCCGAGCCTAACGTACTGCCTGGAGTGAGGTCAAGTCCAACCCAGACACATCTGACGAGCAGCCCCTTGAACTCGGCCTCACTCCTGGCCCCCTAAGGGTCCATAGACCCCACAGTGTCAGCACTGGCCCTTGTCATGTGACTGGGACACTGAGAGGCGGGAAGCTAGAGTGAGCACCTCCCTCCCCAAACTCCCATGTCACTGGACGTGCTGGCCGTGGATGGCACTTCCCGGACTCGCAGGGCTGGACTGACTCTGTGGGCACCCCGATTTCTGGCCCTACCTAAGGCCTTGGAAGCAAACGCATGTGTCCTGACAGATGCAGAAGTCCCCAGCGAGGGCGGTGGTGGTGACACTCCAACCCTGGCAGGTGAAAAGCACTGGGGGAAGTTCTGAAAGTCTCCCCAGCAGGAAGGGAAATTCCTGCTGCTCCGTCTGCTGAGCCAGTGTTCTCATCAGTTCTGGGGTAGCAGCTGGGGACGGGGATGAAAGTTATTTTTCTCTGGGAATACAGAGGTCAAGTTCCTCCCTTGATACCGAGTCCTGTTCTTCCTAACAATGGGCCTTCAGTCACCTGCCATTTACTGAGCACCTGTGATGTGTCAGTGGTTTTAGTAGGGGCTCAGCCTAGCTCAGAAGGCCTTGGGGACAATACCCTGAAAGGGGAACCTTACTTCACCCGTGGGCCTCCTGTGAACCAAGGTTGTGGTTGAGATTGGAGGGAGGGCTGTGCCAGAGGAGGAAGGGAGGGAAGACAGGGTGAGGGCCGTGGGCTGAGGCCACCCACGTGCCCAGCAGGCCTGGGAGAGGATGGCGCCATGTGTTTGAGCAACTGGTGGGAAGCCTGGGAGGCTGCGGCACAGGCGAGGGTTGGACGTATGACCCCGTCCCACAGGGCCTGGAGTATGCTGCAAAACCTGAGACCATGTCCCAGGGACAATGGGATGAGATGGGAGATTTTAGGTAGGGTAGGGCATAGTGTGTGTGTGTGTGTGTATGAGAGAGAGAGAGAGAGAGAGAGAGAAAGAGAGAGAGAGAGATGGGGGTACGGGAGTGGAGAGAGAGAATCAAAATACACGTTTAGAAGACCAGGATAAACGGTGACAGGAGGAGACTTGACTTACACAATGCAATGTGCAGACGATGTATTAGAAAACTGTATCCTTGAAACTTATATAATTTTATTAACCAATGGCACCCCAATAAATTCATTAAAAAAGTAAAAAAAACCCACTGTGGATATGGGTGGAAAGCTCGCTGCAGGGAGGGACGTGCTGATCCAGGAGGCCAGTGGGCAGCTCTGGGGAGTGGTGGCCACCGGGGTCCATGCAGAGAGCCGGAGTGCCGGGGAGGGTGTGCAGACTCAGTAGGCAGAGGTGTCGGGGGCACTGGGGGGTTGCGCAGGCGCAGCATGGGTGGGCAGCACTGCACTGGAAGGAAGAGAGAGACACTGTGGAAATGCTGTCCAGTCTCTAAAGAGACTTCGAATAGACCCTGTGTGGGGCCAATTGGACTTGCAGTGTCTGTGGGAGAGACCCGTGGAGAGGCGTGAGGGGGCCAGAGCTGGGGGTGCTCTGGGTGCTGGCCCGCTCCTGAGCACCGCCCTCATCTACCTGGTCAGTGACCGCGTGCGGTCTGCTGGGGCTTCTAGAGTGAAGCAGGTATGGGCCTCGGCTCAAACCCAAGCAGGCCTGTGTTCAGGGGTGGTTAGCGGTGACGCTTGACAGGAAGAATCCTTTGAATTCAGAGGAGGGTCAGAACGACATGGTTGTGTAGTGTCTCAAATGCCAAGGAGAAGAGCGTGTTTTTGCTATACATGTGTGTGTATGCGTGTCTGATTCATTCCATTAGAGAAAATAGTGCTGAGCTTTCAGTATGTAGTTATTGAAGTTTATGAAAAAAGGAGAGTGAGATCAGCTCAGCTCAGGGCAACTAAAGGTCATGGAAGATGAGGCAGTGGGAAGGAGGGGGTCCAGAGCCACGATCGGGCCTGGCTGTTGCTGGGGGGAAGGGGCGCGGAGGACCGCCGGCAGTGGGGAAAGACGTGGGGTGGGAACTCCATCTCCTCCCCGCTGTCGAGCCGAGCCAGGGGCTGGCCTGGCTGTGAGCTGTCTCTGGTCTGAGCAGACCAGAGCTCTGACTTGAGCTCCCACCTGTCTCAGACGGGGGAGCTGTGGTCCAGAGAGGTGCAGAGACGTGTCCAAGGTCTTCTAACCCCACGCCTGGGTGCCTCTGATTCCCAAGCCTGTGCTCTTCCCCCTGGCCACACGGTATCTGGAACCCCAGTCCCAACCCGTGTAGACAGAAGTCCAGGTCCCCTGCCAGAGACACCACGTGGGTGGCCTGCACCACACCAGGATAAATTTTAGTCACAAAATCACAGAAAGTAAAAGGCTTTCCTCTTTCTGAAGGGTCCGACGAGGTGAGCGGCAACTGGGGGCTGCTGGACCAGGTGGCGGCTCTGGCCTGGGTGCAGGCCCACGTCGGCATGTTTGGCGGGGACCCTCAGCGAGTGGCTGTGTCAGCCGACCGCGGCGGAGCTGACATAGCTGGCATCCACCTCCTAACCGCTGGCGCTGGCAACCCCAGACTGTTCCGGAGAGCCGTGCTGATGGTGAGTTGCTGTCCTGTCGTTGCCTTGCTGCAGGTGCCGACAGGCGAGCGGTTTCTTTTCGTCTGTTTAGGCCAGTTGGCTTCCACTGGTTGGATCCCCTTATCCTGTGTTCTGGGTGTGCGTCCTGCTCATGGCCGTCTCTTCATGTACGTGGGAGCCTGGGTGCTGAGGGCTCCCCAAGGGCTGCCCACTCACACTCAAGTGCTAATGATCCCAGGTGGGGCAGCCTCGCTCGAGTTTTGTGATCTGAAGTCTCCACAACCTCCCTTGTCCGTGGGCACCAACGGGGGGATGGGACGTAGGACGAGAGGCCTCCAGTGGAGCTGGTGGAGGAAGTCAACGCTGAGGGTAGAGTTTGGCCAACACCGCGCTGGTGGTAGTGATGATGACACAATGATGATGATGATGATGATGTAATGATACTGATGATCGTGACATAATGTTGGTGATGACAATAAGTATGATGGAAGAAATAACCTGGTTGACCCCAGCATACACCCTGAAAACCATCCTACCATCGAACAGCTTCTCATTTTACCAAGTGTCCAGTTTTCCGCAGGTGCTGTGCTGGGCCCTGGAAATGCCACAGTAAATAATTCGCGTCCTAGTTCTCAGGAAGCCGTGGGGTGAGGGGCAAGCACTTGAAGCTGATAGGAAGAGAGGGGGTCTCAGCGTGGCTCTGAGAGAAGCCCCAACCAAGCACAGGGGAAGGGGGGCGTTGGGAAATGCTTCTCCGGGGAGGCATGGTGTGGGTGGAAGCTGGGGACGGTGTAGGGCTGTGCCAGCAGAGTCCTGAGCCCGGGGACCACCTGACTCTTCGCTGAGATCTGCAGCGCCCCGAGATGCTGTGGAGGATGGGTCTTCCTGGGCAGTGGTGTGGGGGGCGGGGGACACAGAGCAGCTGGACTGTGCTGACCCCCTTGGGGTTCATCCCGCACACACAGGAGCCATTGTAATTAAAAGGTTTTGCTTGTTCGCTTGTTGTTTGGTTGGGTTTACTGTTTTAATCCTTTTTAGTATTGTTCAGGGGCGTGAAGCCCATTTACACAGGTGTGTAGTCAGCACCATTAATCCTTTCCAGATCTTCTATCGTCCCAAATGGAAATTCTGTGCCCATGAAACTGTCTCTCCCCTCCCTCCTTCTCCTCAGCCCCTGGAGACTGCTGTTCTACTTCCCGCCTCTACGGATTTGCCTCTCCAGGTGCCTGGCATTAGCAGAATCACACAAGATTTGTCCTTTCATGCCGGCTTATTTCACTTAGGGTGTCTGCTGGTTCATCCGTGACCCACGTTGCAGTTTATTATCAGAATCTCATTCCTTTTTAAGGCTGAATAATATTCCATTGTACGTATAGATGCATTTTGGTTTTCGATTCTCTGTCGATGGACATTGGGGTTGTGCCTACCTTTTGGCCTCTGTGAATCGTGCTGCTATGACCCTCATAAGCGGGTGGGAAACTTGCTTCCCTTTAGGGAGACTTCTCTTAGAGTGGGGTGGGGGGTGAATGGAGGGCGACCGTGCTGCCGGCAGAGAAAGCGGTAAGATTGTTAAGTAACACAACTCAGGGAGAGAGGGAGGCCATTGGGACTAATGCACAGACCAGCTGGCAGACTACTGCAGCTCTGCCCAGCCCTCCAGGGGTCGAAGCCGGTGCTTGTAAAGAGGCCAGGGGTGGCGTTGTTTGGGCACATCTGGTGCTAGGTCAGCAGCAGCAGCGTCCCCGACCCGGAGCCATACCTGCCGCCTGCCGCGTCCTCTCTGCCCTTCATGTTCCGTGGAGTCCACGATCCCACGACCCATTCTGCCCTGTGCGGGCCCCTTCCTCTACGTGAGGCATCGTCTGCCATCTTCCTCTCTATCTGCCCTGTTTGTCCTTCAGGCAGCCCTTCCAGGCTTTTCGGCTTAGAGTCAGACCTCCTGTATAGGCCTGTGCCGCCTGTGCTTCTCTGCACAGCGTTCCCTGTGAATTCCCACCAGTGCACGATTATTCCTACTGCCGAGCCTGTCTCCCTCCCACGACCGTGAGCTCCAGGAAAACTGGGCCGTGTGCCTCGCTCTCCATGGGGCCCCAAGCACCCAACACAGCTGTCTTACCATAACTTGCATAATTAATATCTGGGCAGGGGGTGGACGAGCGGATGAATGGGGGACCCACAGGCTAGTTCCTTTCCCTCCCTCCCCTCTCGTGTGTTTCTGTCCTTTGATTCCAGTTTTCTTCAGTCTGTTCCTCTGCAGGGGGTTCCATTTTTGTGGCAGGAGGTCTGAGCCCAGCTAGCGCTCAGCTTCTGGGACTTTGAGTTGATCTGAAGGTTTTTCCCCAGGGCCCCCTCAGAAACCAGACACTCAGTGGGACCCAGGAGACACCAAAATTGTCTTCTAGTAGGCTCAGAAGGCAGACTTTTCTTTTTGAAAATTCTGGAGCGTTTAGGTGTTTGGGGAATTTCGAAAACGAATCTGTTTTAACAAATGGTAGTGTATTTAAAAATAAACTCGCCATCTGTTCCAGTCATTTAGGAGAAGCTTTTACAACTGCTCCCAGCAGTCTTTGCGACGCATGTGAAATGGAATCCAGGGAACGAAAGCACTTCAGCATATCAGCAGCTCTTCAAGTGTTCTTTCCCAGCAGATGCTTAAGGCTGAATGCAAGCTGGTGATAGATTCTTGTAAAACCATGTCGTTCTGCAAGTCCTGGGGCCAGAACTGTAGAACTAGTAGGTGAGACAGATTCCCGTAGTAACTAACAACTTGTATTTATTTGTTTAGTGTGTTTGGGGCCTTACAGAACTGTAGTGTATTACCTCAGAGATTCCTCACATTGATTCATGCACAGTGTTTTTTAAACAGCCATTTGGAGATAAGAAATCCAAGGCTCAGAGACGTTTAGTGACCTACTAAAGAACACACAGCAAAGAAGGAACTGCATTAGGGATTAGAACCTGGAGCCAAGTCCTGTGTTTTCCTAAGGGTATTTTTATTTTTTGTTGTCCTTTATTTTTTTAGCTTTTAGAGACATAAAACTCTTACCTATCCTTTTGCAAATTGATATCCAGTTTTATTGCATTATTACCATAGGGCATGAATTAGAGGAGGCTGACTCTTGAAATTTATTAGGACCTACTACTCTGTGGCCTAATGTACTCTTTGTCGGCAGAGAAGTTATGTAGTGATACTGAAATCATCTATTTACTTACCTTTGTTTAATCTATCAGTTTCTGAAAATTGTGTTAAAACCCCCAAATAAAATGATTGATTTACCTATTTGTCCCTGTAATAATTGCTTAACATATCTCGAAAGCTGTCTTAGATTAATGTAGGTCCAATCATTGTATTTCCTTCATGTATCGTTCCTATTGTCAGTCTCTCTCTGCCCATGGGCGAAGATGTGTTTTCACCTAAATCTCCCTGTGCCTCAGCATTCAGCAGATGGCCCTTCTGTTCATTTTTGCAGGGAAACATTGCCACCCCTTTATTTTCAAACTCCGCAGCCTTTCACTTTAACCATGTGTCAGGTAGAGAATGGAACGTGGGAATTCTGAAAATCCATCCTCTACCCAGCAGCCAGTGTGCCCTGTGAAGCATAGAACTGAGATGATGTCACTCCCCTACTTCGACCCTTCCAGGGGGTTCCCATTTCTCCTGGAACAGACCCTATGCCCCTTCCCGTCCAGTCCAGGCCCTGCTGGACTTGCCCACCTCCCTGCAGAGAGCCCCTCACCCCTCACTCAGCCCCGGCACCCCGCCTTCAGAAGTCACCTCACCAACTCCACTGCTTCCAGTGTTCTTCCTTGGTCTTTGCTTGGCTTTTTGCTTCCCATCTCTTGGGCCTTGGCTCAAATGCCTCCCCCGGGGGGCTTTTCTTAAGCAGCAGATTAAGCGATGCCCCCATGGGTCACTCGCCAGTCTGGCAGCCGGTGCTCCTTTCTGCATAGTGAAGTTTCCTTGTTTCTTTACAATATCACACTCTGTGGTAGCAGGGGCCTCATCTGCTGGTCATGGCAGCGGCCCCAGCACCCAGAGCAGCGTCTGGTACTTAATAGGTGTCCAGAGATGTTTGTGGAAGGAAGTTCTTGGGAGAACGAACTGCAGGGGTATCACAAGGAATGCAGGGAGGTGTCCAGGTGAGACAGAAGTTTCATAACAACCACCGAGTTTTTCTGTCCACCTTCAGGTGTGATAAGACTCTGTCGAAGTTGTAACACCTCGTTTGCTCAAGGCCGCACCTCAAGAAGGAGCTGGGGTACTAGTCAGTGAGGTTTCCCCAGCTGTTTTGTGTTTTATTCCCTTTCCAGTTGTAAGAGTCTCTGAGAATTTGAGGCCCTCAGAAACTTCTGAATCAACCACCCGCCCAGCCCGCCTAGGAAGCTCTCCTTACGTTCCAGGGGTTAAATACGCGTTAGGTTTATTTTAATCAGGAATAAATACATGATTTAGCAAAACTTAATGCTTCCCACCTAGAAATCCCTCCAAATCCTCCCCACACGCTCCACCCCCATGAGTCACAACGGAAAACAGCACGTGAGACACTGTGCGAACATCTGGAGTGCGCAGGGTCACTCTGCCGTGTGTCGGACGTCAGCGTCCGTGGTGTCCCGTTCACTTCCCGTACGCCGGCCGGTCCCTTTGAAGCAGCCTGGGGGTACTGTGGAGGAAACCACAAATGCCTCCTTCTATAAACACTCTGGAATCTGACAATTCGCAAGATCATGTAAACTCACACACACATGCCGCTAGTGCAGTGATTTCAGAGGCATGGAATGCGTGTGGTGGGCAGACAGACTTCTATCGGGCAGCGAGAGACACCACGTCACGTGTACCCGTCCTCCCCCTGAGCCCTTCTGCAAAGAGGGAAATGAGTCACCGCTCCATCTGCAGCTGCCATCCCAGCGGGGTCCCAGGGGTGGCCTGGAGACACAGCTTCTCCTCCAGGGCTGCTCCACTGCGTCTCTCCACCATCTCTTAAATGACGTAGAGAGAACACAGCCCCTCCAACTCCCTTCTTCCCTGGAGCTCAGCACTTTTATTCATGTGGATGCCAGACCCTTAGAATAAAATACCTGATGAGTTGAATTCTTTAGAACTTACTAATTTCCTTTTTTTTTTTTTTCAAAAAAATCCAACCATTCTGACCTTCTCAGTCCAGCTGAGACTTCCATTGTCTGAAGGTATGGCAGAAACGTGAGCTCCTGGGTAACCCTAACCTGACCGCTGTACCCCTGGAAGCCAGGAGCTGGTGTCTGGGTTCCCACCCCACATGCACAGTATTTGTTAGTGCACGTTTCTCCCTGTCTACATCGTGACTGCCTCTGCCAGGACCTGGGGCTCAGTCATCCTTCTCTCTCTCGTTTTCTGTGTTTTGGGCCTGACACCACACACAGGACATAACTCAGTGCCTCTTCAGGCAGTCATGAATGAACCGCGGACGCATTAACTTAGACGTGAATCTCCGCATGCCCCTGAGCTCTCTCTAGGCCGCAAAGCAGTGGCTGGGATATAGTACAAGCTCTCGCAGTTCCAGGCCCCGCACTGCGCCCCCAGCCAGCAGCCTCCCCCTCTCCTGTTTGCCTTGCCCCCCGCAGAGGTGGGGGGCCATCTGACTTCTGTATATGTGGCTTTTGGGTCAGCAGGGCAAAGAGATCTCCTGATTCAGGGCCAGTGAGGAAGGCTAATGTTTAGTGTCACTGAGTCCCCTTGCGAGAGAGAAGATGTGTACCTAAGGTCTGTCTGTGGATTGGCTAAGAGAGTTCCAGGTACAAGACCCGTTTGCAAATCCAGACATTTGGCCCAGACAGTGCTGGGCTCATCTTCTCAGATGTTTCTCATTCAGAAGTTTTCTCTGTGAGCTCAGAGTGGGGCCATCTGGACAGTTGGTTGGAGGATGGTCCTGGTGTACTTTCTGATGAGAGAGTGTCTGTCTTTCCTACAAATACCACGGGCACACGCATACAACATACAAGTAGGACTCTTCCGAAACACTGCCAAGTGAAGTCATCACAAGTCAACGTTCTGTGACATCCCAGGACTGATCAGACACCAGAGAGGTTCCCCAGGTCTTCATGTGGATAGAGAAGGTGGGAGTATGAGGCTCACGTAGCTTCTCTTGACTCCTGGAAGACGCGAGGCTCCCCGGGGGCCGGGGAGGCGTGCCTTTCTGTAGGAGCCCAGGTGAGAGTCCGAACCTCTGTTCCTTCTGGGCGCACGGCGTGGCGTGTGCTCTCCGGCTAGTCCTCGAAGTAGGGCGGGGCGGAGAAGAAGGAGCTCTTCCTCTTGCTCCCGCTGTACAGCAGGGAGATGCTCTTCTTCTTGCGGTCCAAGGGGGCGCTGTCCTCGCTGGTCAGGGACAGGTAGGAGGCAATGCTTTCCCGAAGGCCGTAGCTGAAAAGGGACTCATCCACGCCGAGTGGGTTCCCTGCCCCCTCGGGGTCATCCTGAAGTCTGTGAGTGGGGAGACGGGGAGGGGCAGAGGAAAGGGAAAAAGAGAGGGACATAGAGGGATGGAGGGCCAGAGAGTGAGAAGAAGAAGAAAAAAAAGAGCTGGGTTAGTATTTCACTAACTTACTGTTCTAATTCTGCTTCTTACATGTGTGGCTGTGTGAGCTTAGGTAAATCACTTAACCTCTCTGAACCACCATTTCCTGAAATGGCTAAAAGGTCTAACTGCAAATTTTAGTGACTATTTTTATTATAAGGAGGAGTGGTTTTATTTATTTCTGAGGCAGTTCTGACCTCTAGCTTTCTTTGAATTTGCCAATGGGATGTCTAGATTGCATTCAGTTTGTTAGTAAGACAACCCACCAATCCACAGCTACACAGATCCCTAAAATGCAAACGCGACACTCAAAGAAAACAAATGAGTGGGAGATGTTTTTGCCTTAAAAAATAATGCCACCTCAGGGTTTTGCTGGTATGCTTCAACTTTCTGAGTGAGTTTAAAATAACACTAAATCTGTACAAGATTTATTTGTACATTACTTTCTGGGATCCTAACAATTAGAAAAACAAAGATATCTTTCAGCTAGAAAATATTCTGCTAACATTGAATGGGGACTTGGGAAATGCTTGCAGAACTGGGGGGCTGGGGACCCTGGCAGGGAGTGGCTAGGGTCGTGCCACCTGCTGCATGAGGCCCGAGGCTGCTCTGCCTCCCAGGGGATAGGGGGACTCCCGGGGTCTGTACCCACTCAGCATGCCCTCCGTCACGTTTCATCAGGGATGGCTATAGCTGGCCCCAGTTTCCATGTGGCAGGCTCATGTGTTTATGGAGGACACACACACAACACACACACAGACACCGCACCTGGACACCCTCTTCCAGTCCAGGGTCTTCTGGCGCAAGGTGATGGGGGAGTCAGTGGCTCTCCCTGTGGGGGTCGCTGTGCTCTGAGTGAGGCAGGGTGTTGTCAGCACACAGCAGAGGCCATCAGCCACCTCTGAGGAGGGAAACAGACCACCGGTCAGTGACGCCAAGGTGCTGCGGCCGGCGCGGGGAGTGGGGCTGAGGGACCACCCAGCAGAGCTCCATCAATGTTGGTGAAGCTCTCGTGTGCGGGGCAGTGGGGGGTGGGGGGCGCTGTGTACGACACTGGTTTTCCCAGAGCACACAGAACAGCATTTAGTACAGCATGGTGGGCTGCACGCGTGTACAGGAAGAAAGGAAGGTGAAAGAAACAAAGAAGACAAGGAAGGAAGAGAGAGGAGGAAGGAAAGGAGGGAGGGAAGAAGAAAGCAAGAGAGAGAGAAAGGAGAGGAGGAAGTAAAGACAGATCCAAAAAGGTAAGAGACACAGAAAAGAGAAAGACAAACATTCAAGGTGAAAGAGAGAAAGGTGGCAAAATAAAAAGTGAAAACCCTCTCTTCTTTACCCTAGATACTCAAGCACAAAGAGCCTGAAAATTAAGTCAATCTCTTCTTTCTCTCAGCTAATATAATGTGTCTGACCTTCCAGGGTCCCTCCCCTTTCCAGGAACATTAAGATGTAGCCTCCATCTCTCAGAAGCCTTCTCCTAGCCCATGTCATGGCAAGAAAGGTGGATTCTGGCTGTGCTCAGACATTCCGATAAATGGGGCAAATTCTGAGTGGGCTTCCTCTGGCTGCAACCCCACTGCTCTCATGTCACAAGGCAAGGGAGTGGCCGGCCAAGGGTGCTGGGGGCTGCTGGCCTCCAGCGGGACACGCCACCCTGGCTCAAGCGAACCCATCACCAGGTTTTAGGAAGCACGTTACAGCAATGGGTATCTCCACCTCCCATCTTACTTACAGAGCAAGGCTGGGGGTGACCTCGCCAAAGGATGAAGGGAAGCAAGCCCAGGCTACCAGAGGGTGGCAGTCCGTAACACCTTGTCCCAGCATTAGGTCTGCCTTTCACCAGCAACCCGAACTCCCTCCCACGCTGTCCCACGAAATGTGAGACTGGACCCCGAGGTCAGAGGGCGCTTAAGTGGATGTGGATCTGAAATAACTACTGCTCACAGGTCAGGAATTGAATGGCCTCCCAGGTTAGGGGGATGCACTGAGACACAAAGACTGAAGAAAGCGGCAGCATTGCACAGCCCAGGTGGGGGACTGTGAGACGGTCCTGCCTCAGGAAGGTCGGTCTTTCCGGTGAGAAAGAAAGTTCGGCAAAGAGGAAAGGAGCCGGTGCTTGTGAACACCTGGCCTGAGCCTGGTGCTGAGCTGGCCTGTCACGCGTCAGCTCCACGAGGCCCACATTGTTGAGCAGTCAGGACGGCGACACTCAGTTTGGGGAATGAGGGGACTGAGGACCCTGGGGTCAAGTCGCCTGCCCCGGGGCACAGAAGTGGGGCCCAAACTGTCGCATGGGCTCAGAACCAGGCAATTGTTCCCAAAGCAGCTCATTGCCTCCAAAATGGAGGAGAAAGAAACCCTGTGCGGTCTCCAGGGCCTGGACATGCCCCTGTGATTCTCCCCGCCTGTGGAACTCTCTAGAATACTCATTCCTCTCACGCCTTTCAGCTCCAACTCCACATTCAAGGGTCCCCTTCTCCCATGCCTGCATTTTCCTGGCCCTGTTTTAACTGCATGCATGTCCCACCCTCTCTGTTCTGTCCACTACCACTGTGCACAGGACACTTCAGATACCAGATGCTTCACGTGCATGATGTTTGGGGGTCCTAACCACAGCCCCGTAAGAGGCATTTTCATCCCCGTTTTATAGCTGAAGAAACTGAGGCTTCGAGAGGTTATGTCATTTGCCCCAGGGTGCCAGGGTAATGAGTATAAGCAGCCCCTTCAGGCACAACTGCTCTGACTCTGTGCCTTGAGGAAGATTCCGGTGGGAGGTGAAATTGCCCATGTTGTTTCCCCACGTCGGGGTCCTGGGGGGCACAGGAAGCATTTCAGGGTTTCAGTTCTTTTTCAGTTACCCGCAGGGGTGAATGGGTGACTGCAACCTGGTAACTGATGTGGCGGCTGGTGGGTAGCTCTGGAAGGCCTCGCCCCGTGCTGTGCACCGTGCTTAGGTGGCCCTGGCCGGGCAGCCGTGCAGACCACCCTGTGTGTGAGATCTTCACTGGAGTGGCGTCCTTTTCGTGTTTGCTTTTGCCTATGCAAAACTCATGGTCTGTGCACCTCTCGTATGGTTGTTATTAAAAGCCAAATACCACAACCGATCTTTACTCATAATCAGTAAAAGCTGACTGTTTCCAGGACTCCCTTCCTCTTTCATTTTTAGCCAAGCTGCTGGGTTTTCGGGTATCACAGAGATAATACTTGTTATCATTGATTTCGAGCCTGCCGCCTGCTAGGCTGTGACGCCCGCAGTGCACGAACAAGCATGTTCAGCAATCACTACAATCGAGGGCTGTTTGCCTCCACCTTCTGTGAGTGGGGAGCTGAGTCCAGGGGAGGTGGAGGGTGTTGTCCAGGGCCCCACAGAGCCCCCATCTGAGCTCTGGCCTGTGTCTCCCATGCGGCCATACCTCCTTCATGACCCGCACTTCTCACAGGCCCAGGGTAATAACCTGGGGCCCCATGGGCTCTTTCTTTCTCCTCGAAAGACCCCACGCCCTGAAGATCCCTGGGGTGTGAGGTCGGACCTTCTGAACCCGTAAGGGGGTGGACACTACAAAGTGAAGGCAACTTCCTCTCTCTCTCCAATACCCAGGGAAGGAGGGGAAGGGGCTTCCCCGGCTGAGGGGACTCTGAGTCGTGCAGTGCCCTGAGGTAGGGATAGTTAGCGTCCCCATGACACAGAGAAGAAAAGGAGGCACAGAATTGAACAACCAGACCAAGGTTGCCCAGAAGGTCCGGGATACGAACACAGAGGTTCCAGACCCAGCGTTTAGAAATGTAGCCAGCTTTTCACTATTTTCCCCCTTTTCCATAAGGTAAAAGTCCAGCGCCTGACTTGGCACTCGGGCCTTTTAGTCGGACTCAGATTTCCTCATCTGACTCCCCGCTCGCCCATCTCCTCTGTCAAAGTTCTCACTCTGTGTCTGCCGTCTAGGCAGATGGCCCCGTCCTGGTCTGCGTGGAACATTCTGACCTCTCCGCTGGGTCCAGGAAGGGCGCGTGAATGAATGAAACACAATCCTTGGTCTTTAAGAGCTCGTTGGGAAACACAGGCCAGAGCACAGTTAACAAGGCCTCCAGGCAGAGTGAGCAGAGTTCTAAGAACCCTGGCATCTGCTGGAGCAGAGACTCTTAACCCTTGAAGGCCGAGGAGGATTCTGACTTGCAGAAAAGGGGAAATGAGCTGCATCTCAGAACAAATCCCCAGAGGCCTGCCAATGCGTGGTCCACTGCAGGAAGTCCCAGCTGTCTGTGGCTGTGAACTCGGGCACCCTGGCTGCTTTCATTCACAGGCAGAGGGAGGGCGGACATGACATCAGCTGTGTTTCACTCGCTCAAGCGTCATTTGCAGGCAACCTGGTTTAGCCTGAAATTTACAGTCTGAATGAACAGGATAAGAGCATGTGGAGTAGGCCACAGGCGTAGAGAGCAAAGTGCATCTCCTGGTACGTACACGTGACCCAGGAGCACCCTGGATGGAGGGCACGCCAGGACAGTTGGCAAAGAGGCCCCACAGACTGGTCCTGTCAGAGCGTTTCTTACCAGAATAGTGGTTCACCAGGTCCTCCAGGCACTGGAAGGTGAGCCTGGGCGAAATGTAGTACCAGTTGTTCGGCAGGCGGAAGATACGGTAATGCTTTACCTGCCGATGTCTCACCGACAGAGAGTAGAAACCTGCGGGACACAGAGGATGATCAGTGGCTTCCACGTGAACCCACCTGAGGGCAACTGGCTAAGGAGCCCACCACCACAGAGGCAGAGATTTTCTGGGCCTCGGGACACAACGATGGTGTGCACGCAGTCATGTTCTCTGTGGAGCAGCAGCCATGAGAACCCTGTCTGCGCAGGCGCGGCTCACGCTTTAGAGACCATGTGATACTTCAGCAGCCACGTTGCGTGAACCGTATTGCAGGACAGGTTTTCAGGCTCACAGGCCTCGTCTTTGCCTTGTGAGGTTGCCACGTGGGGTGCTTCCACGCCCTTTTCTGGGTCCTTCGGCTGGATTAGTGGTTAGGGTGGTAGGGTTGCTGCAGGGCAGGATCTGTCTGGGGTCACCCTTGGGTTCTTCCCAAGCACACTCTCTAAGTTGTCTGTGCTGCCGTCTCATCCCTGTCCCCCCAGTGCCACCACTCCTTTGAGAGGGCCTCATAGTGATGCCCCTATTTTCTCGTCCCAGCTCCCTCTGACTTAGGCTTGTTGTCCTCAGAAATTTGGAAGAAGTAGCAGTTGAGATGTTTTTCCAGGTCTCCCTAAGAAATGTGTAAAATGCCTTCTTTCTCCTGAAGCACCGTTAGAGTCATGACCCAACGTGTTGGGGAGAACGGAACCCTGGGCTGGCACCCTACCTCTCCCAGCCTTGACTGGCCCCAGCTGGAGGGTTTACTGAGGGCATGTTTAGGAACCCTTCCTGAGCTGTATTATGGGGGGTCCAGGGGTGAAAAGGTCACGAGGTGGAGAGAGGGGAGGGTACTAGATTTTACCAAGGCTTTGCTGCTTGTGCTGGCCTGGGCTCTGCTGTCTCGGAGCAACATCTCTGTGAGTTCTCAGAAAGACCTGGGGAGGCGTTCCCCCACCTACTTTACAGATGGGGAGGCTGAGGCTCAGAGCCCCTGGCGGACCTGGCCAGAAGCATGTGGCTTGGAAATGGCAAACCTGGGGTGGGACCCTTGTCCCAAGTAGTCCTCTGAACTAGGATCCAAGAGGCGTCTCTAGCTTGGCCTAGGTCTGCCCTCTGAGTCGGCCCCACATGTGTCTTCCGGTGATGTCGACAGGGACTTGAAGTATGGCGAGCAGGCCGAAGGGGGCAGGTGGAAACTCATGAGAAGTTTGCATACCCAAGGGAGCGGGGCCTGCCACCCCGCCCGGCCCCAGCCCAGCTGCAGCTCTGCCTGCCGACACCTTTATTTTTAGATCAGTTCAGGTGCCTCAGGCTGGGCTCTCCCTGCCCTGGCCACACCAGCTTAGAGGCTCTGGGCCCGGGTGCCCTGCTTGGGGACCCTGGGACATGCACAGGAAGTTCGCCTTCCCTTTGATCTTGCTCTCCTCCAGCACGTAAGGTTTTTGAGGGGAAAGCTGCGAATGGATTTCATTACGTATCTGCGGTCCGTGCTTCCCCAAAGTGAGGCTGCTGCTCATTTCGGTGAAGGGTCCCGGCACCCTGCAGCTCTGGTGCTTAATAGGTGCTGGAAAAATAGTCTCAGATACCGCGTTTCCTCTTCTTTGATAGTGAGTGTGCAAGGTGCAGGCCCAGAACTGGAAATTATCTTCTGTATTTAAGTCATTATTATTAGTCTTACTGGGTCTTGGAAAGCCCAGGCTGTTAAGTGCCTTGTGTCTGCTTAAGTGCATAAACTACGCCCCAGACACCGTGCTGAGCATGCTCCTCTTTTTAACCCCATGCGATGGATGAGGGGACCTAGGCTTAGAGAGAGGAGGTGACTTCTCCATAATTTGTGCAGTGGAAACTAGAATCAGGGACCCTTGCTCTGAGCACGGCAAAGCCCTGCCCTGTCATTTGTGCTGAATCACTTACTGTGTAGGATGAAGACCAGGGTGAGCATATAAGAGTCTGTATCTGCTTGTTCTGATTCTCGAAGATATCGGATTTCATTGTTGGGCACAGAGGGAATGAGTACTGGGGTCTTTTGTATAGCAAGGCCAGAACAAATAGATTACCTCTGAATCACTCCACCACCTTACAAGGGAGGGGTTTTCTTCCCATTTCACAGGTAAGAAAACTGAGCTCAGAGAAGTAAATGACCCGCCCCAGTCTCAGAGCTTGAGAGCACAGGCCAGGCCTAGCCCAAAGCCACAACCTCTGCCCAGGCGCTGCCTATACTGGCGTTTGCTTTTCTTCTCAGTTGATGGGAGGCATCGGCAGGGCCTGAAAGGGGTCCAGGTCCCCACTCTCTGGGCCCAGTCCCCCCACTTTGATGCTGGCCTCCCTGGCGGTGTGTGGTCTGCCAGTAGCTCACCACGTCGGTTCAATCTGCGCGCCTCACAGGAGGAGGGAAGATGAGCCGTTTGATGAGTGACCCTGCTCGTCTGACCCGAGCACGGAAGGGGGTGCTGGAGGCGCTCACCTTTCTTTGTCTCACTCTCTCTGATCATGAAGGAGCCAATCTTCGTGTCGGGCAGCTGCAGCAGCTCCTCGGCCTTGTCTCTGCCCAACCCTTCGAACAGCCAGCTGGGAAGTAGGAAGACAGCCATGAGTATGCGGGGGCAGACCCACTCCACCAAAGACAGGAGGGCTCAGAAATTAAGACCGAGGGCCAGTGAATGTAAAACCGTTGGGATTGAAAAGACCAGGGCGATGGACTCTTCACTAGTTCATTCATTCATACTTTTAATCTTTCAAATAAAATTCCTTAGCATCTGCTGTATGTCAGGTATTACACTGAGTAATGAGGACACAAAGATGCATAACACAGCCTTTCTGCCCCGGCTGGGGCGGCTCAGTGGACTGAGTGCCGGCCTGCAAACCACAGGGTCCCCCATTTGATTTCCAGTCAGGGCACATGCCTGGGTTGCGAGCTAGGTCCCCAGTAGGGGGTGCATGAGAGGCAACCACACATTGCTGTTTCTCTCCCTCCCTTCCCCGCTCTCTAAAACAAAGACAAAAAACAAAAAACAGCTTTCTTATCTCCTCTCTCAGATGCCACCAGGACCAGGCCTGTTCTGTGCCAGGTAATCTATAAGCAGTCTAAAACTTGAGAAGTGTCTATTTGGTAGTTCCTCTAATGTCTCTCTCCCTTCCAGTCTGGCTACCCAGCCCCTCCTCACTTCCCCATGAGGGCAGGGACTCTGGCTGTCCTTCAGGGTTCCATTTTTATGTCCAGGTCGTCGAGCTTGGTATATATTTGTGAATGAATAAATGGACACAAGAAAGAAAGAAAGAGATGGTGGCGCCTCATTTCATCAACTTAACAAGCACATTTGACATTTGTTGTATTTCCTTCTTGCCTTTTTTCCCCAACCTATTTTAAATACAGTTCTCATTGCTCTGTGCCCTCACATGTGTTTCTTGCTTTTTGCACTTAAAGCAAAGCCACTGTAGAGTGGTGCCCAGCTTGCCCGTGGAGCACGCACCTGCCTAGGAGGGCTGGCCCTGGTGAGTGTGCGTCAGGACAGCTCCGTGCACCGGGCAGTCCGGGCTCCCAGCGGACAGGCCTTCGCTCATGCTGCAGAGCAGGCCTGGCCAGGCCTCCGTGTGGGCGGAAACGCTTTGTTAGCAGCTGGCTGCTGTGTGCTCAGAGCATTTGTACATCCTTTTTTTTCTTTCTAACTGCTTGCTGTGTTTCGGTGAACAGACCCTGGGTTTTAGTTTGAGGGTTGGAATTAGGGCACGCCGTGGCAGACATTAATGCTATGCTGTTTCTCGACCTCTCGAGTCCCCCATGGCATGCAAGTTGGCCACCGACGGGGCCGGCTCGGTGCCACCAAATCACTGTGTATGTGAAGACACACAGAGTTGACATTGGGTCCCATTTATTTACGTACTGGGCTTCTGTTGTCAAAATTATGATTATGCCAGAATAGGCCAAATAGCTTAACCATTCCTTAGTTCTGCAGAATGTATTAGTTCAACTATTTTAGTTTATGTGACGTTCATCCTTTCAAGTCCTGACATGAAATTCTGCTTACAAAAATGAAGACAGTAGCAGTAGCCATGTATGCCTAGGAAGCATGGGCCACATACCATATTGAGCACTTGAAAACTAATCCTCATACCCATGCATTAAGACAAGTGTGTTATCTCCCTCTCACCAATGAGGATACTGAGGGTCAGAGCGATTACTTGGTCCAAGTTCCTCTATGTCAGCCACCGCAAGAGCTTGAACCGGATGTGTTTCTCTGGGACATCCAATTTCATAACCACTGTACTGCACTGCCTCTCTGTCTCTGCGATGTTTTAGGGACATTTATTGCATCGACTGGACTGGAAGCACCATGCAGTTGTGACTACATCTTGCTCGTCTGGCTTCCCCACCAACCCCCAGTCCTGGCCGCACTCAACACCTCAGCTTCAACGTGAAGGTGTTGAGGCAGGTTCGCTAAACAAATGAATGGGTCAGTGACGCCGAGGATTGAGGAGAGTCACGTGACTCACCTCTCTCGTAGAACACAACTCTGGGAGCAGCTGCTGCCCCGTTTCTGCTCGCCCTCATCCTCCTGAGCACGGGAAAGGCTGTGGTCCCCGTAACCAAAGTCAGGAATGCTACAAGCAGATGCGCTGAATCACGTTCTGCATGGTGTTCAGTCAGTCTTCTGCCTCTGCAGAGCAGCTTGTGGCGTGCAAAGTCCTTCTCTGAATCTAGTTCTTTCTGGACCTCTCCAGATAAAAACAATCCTTCCTTCTTTCCTGCTTTATTTCCTTCCTCCCTTCCTCCCTTCCTCCCTCCTTGGTGTGCACTTCATTGCCAATATCTGACCTTGGTAGCTTGACAGATGTGGAGACTGTGGCTCAGGAGGTTATGTAACTTTTCCAAAACTCTTGTGTGGAAGTCAGGGAGCGGAGCCACCACATCCCAGCCCGGGGGCACTGGCCTCCACAGCCGCCCTTTAGGCAACGAGGCCTCTCCCACACAACCACAGGGCAAAGCAGTGTGCATGGTTCCTCATCCTCCATGCCTGAGTTTTCTTAAGTCTCTCCTTTTCTGCTTGATTCTCCATTTGTCAAATTGGATATGTAAGCGTTTTTGGTGCTCAGTGTCCATAGCATATGATTTGATAAGAACATGGCTGATGTGTGCCGAGTGCTTACTGCAGTGCCAGGCATGGTTCCAAGAATTGTCCGTGCATTATCCCGTCTCCTTTTCCTAACAGCCCTATACTTCAGTCACGTTGTTCTGTATTACTATTTCTAGAATCCTGTATTGTGATCACTAGCTGATGGGCAAGGAAAGGAAGCTGATGCACGAGCCGGCATGTCCGGCCTACCGTCACAGCCAGTGAGGGACAGAGGCGGGATTGGAGCCTAGGCAGACTGACTGAGCCATTGTACCTACTGCATCCCTGTTTTTCCTGGGGGTTAATTGCCATGTGCCAGGAATGCCAAGTTACAGCTGAAAGGTCTAACCCCCTTTGTCCTACTAAAGGGGCCACTGAGTTTTAGGTAGTGGGAGGGGCTAGCCCAAGATGGCACCCTTCTCCATGAACTATATTGAGATAGAAATGACTTTCTCAAACTAATGCCTTCCTTTCCACTCTAGCAGGCTGGGATCCCTCTGTGTACACGCACGAGTCATTAGCATAAATATCTTGCTGTATTGATGGCACTTGAGACGTGTACTCACCCATGGTAAACTCTGGCCACACATATCCCGGGAATATAACTCTCTCGGCCAGTGCTTAGGGAAATGGCTTTCCACCAGCCCCCTTCACTGTAAGAATGAGAACAGGTAGGAAAGCGTCACAGCTAGATAGCAAAATGGAGGAATGAATACACAGAATAGTCACATTTAACCCGGGGTGCATTGGAACATTCTTTTTAAAGATCTATCATTGGTCAAGATCTGTCATTGACCCAGATTTCTCCATAGGAAGATTTAGTTTCTAAGTATGTCCCCCCCCATTCCATACTAGTTAGGAAATCTTCCCACGTGCTGGCAACAGCCCCCAGGGATCAGCAGCAGATGCTTTCAGCTGATGTTCCACAATTGGAGGCTTTTAAAAAATTAGTGTGTGCTTGTACTGATTTATACCCTATGATATAACCAGGACAATTTCACATGTCTGTGTTCAAGTAGACTTAAATAAAAGGGGATTCGAACCCCTATTAGCTCTACAGCATATTTCGAATCAGGGAGAGACAACGGGACAGAAGGCAATGCTGTTTGTTTATCAGAAGCACTTTTTCAGACTCCCAGGTCCTTCTTCCCGGGTCTGCACTGGCAACTGACACCCACCAACACAGCATGCGCAGTGGGGGATGCGGCTGACGTGAGAAGCAGAGTTTGGATCACGAAGGATCAATTTCAATTGTTATCCAGTCGGTAGTGGGGAGCCACTGTTGGCTTCAGGATGCTGGCAGCATTGAGGGGGATAAAGCCTTAGGGACCTCTGTGTGGGCCAAATGCTTCCCCTTGCAGTAGGGCAGGGCCTGTGTGGGATTGGACAGCTGCAGCTAAAACCTGCCCATCCCCCCCACAAATCAAATTCATCCTTCTTGAGAGTATTGTACAAGTTTGTGAAAGCTGACTCACTCAGAAATCACACGCAGTTTCTCTCCTCGGCGGAATATTGGGGGGCTGATGTCAGGAGACGGGTAATCACTCAGCACAGCCAGGTAGTCGCTGTCCAGCCCTGGGGACACAGGGACAATTGGTATTCTTTTTCACAAGGAGCTAAAGGCAGGGGTTCCTGTGAGGGGCGGCTGCAAAGATGAGTCCCTTGTGGGGACTTTGCAGCTAGAGACAACCGACTTATTCTGAGACAGCAATCTATACAGTAGGCCCTCCTCTCTTCAGGGATAGCAGCATAGGGTGCTGGAGCAGTCCCTGAGGGTCAGGCCTGCCTCGGCCCTGATGGTCTCATCTGAGGAGAGGGACCCAGCGGTCCGTGGGCTGCAGGCACAAGACCTGCCTCAGGGTCCGCCCCCATGTCTATTGACTTGTGCAACCTCTGGCAAGTCCCCCAATGCCCACCAGACTCGGTTTCTCAACCTCAAAGCTGGGCTGATGACACCCCATTCCAGGGTCCTTATGAGATGAGATGGACACGTGTGGCACCACCTTGTAAATGACAAGGGGCTCTAAAAACATCCCTCCTTAGTGTCATTGCCCTGGGTGCCCCCTCTGGGCCTTGAGGGTCCCACACGGATAACATCATGGGGTGTTGGAGGTTAGGCTACCTGAGTTCCGAGGGCCCATCGGACCCTGGAAACTGACTCTGAAACTCAATAAAGCTCTTCTTCCTTCTAGAACATAAGGCGCACCACATTGGAAATCTATTTAACAGAGACTTTAGGGGCGGGGGTGAAAGAAAAATTCAGTGCTTTTCACCGCCTGTATATTGAAAGTAATTCTGGTGAGGTTCTGAGAAGGAAAGAGCGCTCCTTCCCAGACACGAGCACAGCTCACTCTGGAGGAGGGAAACGGCGACGAGATAAGGATCTGTTTCTCATCGGTAAGCAAAGTTCTCCTTTCACAGCCTGAGTGATTTGCCCTAATTCTGGTGCATTGGAGTCGGGGTAACATTGGGGCACCTTACAAATCATCAAATACAGTAATTGTTTGCTATGACGTTTATCCCGCCATCACTGGCTGGGCATCGGAGCTCAGAATTTTGGGTAACATTTGTTCATTCATTGGCCATTATTCACTGAGCGCCTCCCTCGGCCAAGCATGATGGACACAGCAAACCAGGGCTCCCTGCTCTGATGGAGCCCACCTTCTAGATTCTTCTGAGGAATACACGAGTGATGGTAAGAGGGGCCATTTCCTGCCCCGTTCACCCAGGAAAATCTGGAGAATCCAGCACTCGGGCGTGGCAGCCCAGGTGGCCCAAGCAGGCCACTTTCTATGATCCAGTCACCCCCAGGCAGACCAAGTCAAAGAGAGCTTAAGTACTGGAATGAGTAAGAAAGGTGAATGAGGCCTTTTTGACGTAGGATTTGTTTATCAACCGATACATGAATGAGTCACTTGGGGAAACTGAGTGGCAGAGAGTGAACCGTCACCGGGTGGGCGATGGAAACCAAAAGTGATTCACGGTGGCAGTGGTCACAGAAAGGGGTCCAGGCTGGTGACAAGGAGCAGTGCTGGTGCAGAAGGGCTGACCCAGTGAGGCCTCTGACCTGCCCCGAGCGAGCCTGTGGGGAGACTTCCCTCATGTTCCACATTGCCGAATTAACAAAAGGGGTCCTTCTGGGGTATGTAGCCCAGACCCACCTCCCTTGAAATCAGAGGCAGCGCTGGAGAGAGAGAGAGAGTTTGTGTGTGTGTGTGTGTGTGTGTGTTGGGCCTGAAGGCAGAAGTCCTGAGTTCTAATAAGAGGTGGGTCCAGATTTGGTGGGGCATGAAGCGTATGTAAATTTGGATGTCCTCTTTAAGAAAAAGAATGTGAAGTTGCAAATACAGAATGTGGGACAGGCCCCAGAGAGGTGCCCTGCCAGGGAGGGCAACTAATGCACACGGTTTGTGCGGCTTCCCAGTCACTGTGCTCCAAATCGGAGGCTGACTTTTCCAGTCTGAGTGTGGACGCGTACTTCCGCACGCAGGCCTGGGTGAGTCTGGAAAATGAGGGTTTGGAAACAGCCTTCGTGGTGGAAATCTGGACAAATGGCCTCATCTGTGGGCAGACCCCCTACTGACTGCTCCTGGAGCAGAGTGACAGGCACTTACGTCTCCACTGGCCGGTTCGCATCCTCAGGGCCTGTGCCCTCTGCCCAGGACATGCCCTGCCCTCCCCTCCCTCCTCCCTCCCACCTCCACCCACTCGAAGTCTCCTCCCAGAGGGCAGGCTTTCCTGCTAGACCCCTCTCGACCCCTCCCACCCCGGCGTTGCCTTGGGGCAGTTACTCCAGTCAGGTCATCCTTTTGAGTTTCTGTGACTACCAGGGGCATGACCGTGAAACCCAGGAGCAGCTGTCTAGTGGCCCCTGGCCCAGCATCATGCCTGCACCATCAAGGACGCTCAAAGCAGGTTTATCGAATGACAGTGGGGAGAGGTGCCAGTGCTGCTGGATCCTTCCTAGCTGCCACTGTTGGTAAAGCATGCAGGAGAAGCACACCTGGCGTGTGGCAGGCAGCGTGGGGAGCAGGTCGTCACAGAACCGGCCCCTGGCAAAAACGAGTGTCGACAGGAGAGCCACTGCATTTGGTATCTGTGCCCCTAAGAGAGTCTTGGCCTAGAGCGTGTGTCTGCGGACAGGCTGCAGCTCTGATCTCCGATTCCAGAGTGAGCCTGTGAAACAGCAACTGTCTTTCCTAACATCAGAGTCAAAAACTAGCAGAAACAGAAACAAAAGCAAAACCCCATGATCAAAACAATGGTTCCAATGGGGGGTGGTGAAGAGGCTTCAGGGGCTGGAGTGTTTCAATTTCGCAAATAGCAAAGGTGAGTTTCCTGTGGAATTTCCCGTGATAACAAGGTGTTTATAGTTATAACATCTAAACATCAATCAGATAAATCTTTCACCGGGGTTTTTACTTAAAGGTAATCGCCTTCACGTGGCCCTTAGCACGAGATCAGGCCCACCCCGTCACCTTGTCACCAGTGTCAGAAAAACTGGAGAGAGACAAGGGAGAAGGAAGGCACTGGGATTTGTTAGCAGTTCCGATGGAAGGGCGGTCCTCCTACGAGCCATCGGTGGCAGGACCCCACCTAAGTCATCCCTGAGCTTTGGCCCCTGCAGCACAACACATACAACTAGGACACTGAAGTGTGCCTGTCAGGGTCCAATGTATTGTCACAGGTTCCAGGAGCCCCCGGCTCTATGGAGAGCCGGGCACTGGAATTGAGCCAGATCAGTGAGTGGCCTGGCAGAGCGGCTGGGGAAGCTGCAGGGATTACTGCGGATGTAAGATAAGGCAACACGTTAAGTGATGAAATACGTGCCAGGAATGAAAAGAGAAGTCCAGAGAGGATTTTCTGAAGAGAGAGTGGGCTTTGAAATCAATCAGACCTGTCTTAGATCCCACCTTCGCCACTTAATAGTTCTGTGATTTGGGAAGAGGTTTATTTTTAACTAATCTGAGCTTGATCTCTTTATGTATAACAATGGGAAACCTCAAAACGGCCTCACATGGGCGGGTCGGGACACGAGAGTCAGCAGGCACCCGGAGCCCGCCTCTGTCAGCGGCCCCCGGCACTGTTCGTGTGCCACAGGGCGGGTTACCATTCCACAGTCCCAGACCCACTGCGGCCACGGCAGTCGGCATTCTCAAAAGCCTCTTAGTTATGTACATTTGAAAATATTCTTATCTGCTAAAAACAAACTCCATGTGGTGAGAACAGAAGATGAAATTCAAAACACCGAATATTTGCTGATAGCTTAACTCAAAAATGAGTCAGACTGAACAAAATGTACAAAAGTGTAAAAATAGAAAACGAATCCAAAAAAGGAAGGAAACCCAGGCAGAACTTACCCGCCACAGATATTATGAGGTCAAAGATGACAACCCCCTCCCTTTTTATTGCATTATTATTTCTTGGAGCATTGTTACTATTCCTTTTGAAATGCTGAAAATCTTTTAGTAGGTCTCATTTGCAATCATCCAGCAAAAGCAGGCATTCATTAGGGAACATCTATTCTCACTTAAAGGTTGAAGAAACCAAGGCTGGGGGAGTTTTAGTAACATGTCCAGGAGAGATTATGAAGATTTCTAAATCAACGGTCATGTCACAAAGCCACAAAGCTCTCCTTGGCGCTGAATTACCAGGTTCCCCCATGTTAACACTTGATCCTTGACACATCAGAACAAAGGCTGGGTTAAGTGAGGCATCAGAACTGGCACAGCAGCTCGGGGAGTCGGTGGGCAAGGACAGAAGGCTAGAGATTTCAGCTTCTGCTCATGTCTTCCTTGAGTCACGCCCAAGCTCATGGCCTCCAGAGGGTTCAAAGCAGGCCTTACTTTTCGTAGCTTTTCCAGGAAACACATGTACATACGACTAACCAATCAGGGCTGGGCAGGCTGACCTGAGGGAAAGACAGCCCAGTTCTGTTGGTCACCACGGAGCACGGGCTGTGCCTGTGGGTCCCATCCAGTGGTCTGGAAAGTGAGACACAGTCGTCTAAAAGCTGTTTTCTGTCCAAAGCCTTGGTTTCTCTAGTTGTTACATGGGGCCGACTGGGCCGAGCAGACGCTGTGGCGCTCAGACACCACAGTGAGGAGGTGGAGAGGCTGGAGAGCTGGTGAGGGGCTCACATCTGGTGAGTCGAGTGCCCAGCCCCAGAACCAGTGACCACCAGCAGAGAACACAGGTGGGCTCTGCTGTCCCCCACCAGCGCCTCCCCTCCCGGCCAAGTGCTGCCCACTCTGCTCCTCATGCCCCGATGTTCTCCTGCCTGTCCGCTCCCGTAGAAAACCTGTAGTCCTGCTTCATCAGGGCGAAGTCGTGGGTGTGACAGACCTGTCCTTTTCCTATCACACCCGTGATGTGCACAGTGCTGTAAATGGTCACGTCCCACCTCAACCTGCCTGGTGTCCCAGCAGCGGAAATCCAGATCTAGTCAGAGACTGGATGCAGCCTCCTGACTGTCTGTGGTGACCCTTGCCAGGGGAACCCTCGCCATTAAATCTGGGGACCATGCTCTGCCTCGCTCTAGAGAGCACCCCTCCCTGTTCAGGACACACGAGCACCTTGAAAGTCCATCCTTGTCCTCTCCCGGCCTGTCGTGTTGGGGCGAAGGGAGGGACTCTAAAGTCATGCTACCTAGCTTCCAGCCCAGTTGTCCCCTTCCGAGCTGACCTCAGGCATGTAACGGAACCGGCCTGTGCCTCAGTTTCCTCAACTGCGAAGTGAAGAGGATAAGGGTGTTGATCATGCAGCCATCATGAGAACTAAGTCTCGCTGTGGGTAAAGCACTTGGAATCGTGTCTGGAGCACTATGGGCCACAAGTAACTAATTATCCCTGATTCACAAGTGAGGACGGAGAACACGGCAGAGACAACTGTGGGATCCTGTCTCTCACTGGGTGTTCGTGTAAGGGCCTCACTGAAAGCTAGGTCTGTGGTCTGCAGGCTTAAGGGTTCGAGATGCACAGATGACTTGCGAGTTATTAAGTGTGCTGGTCCCGCCCACCATCACTGGATTCTGATGAGCAGGCCTGGGGTAGGGCGTGGGGATCCGCATTTGATGGATTCCCAGGGGAGCTGAGGCCAGGGTCTGAGGACCACTCCCTGAGATGTGCCAGGCTGGGTCTGAGACTTCCCTGCCCCCCTCTTCCTCCCCAGAACCCTGCCCGCCCCCTTTTCCACCAGGGCAGCGCCCTTGAGGCTATGTAAATACACTGCTTAGCATGTTTCCATCCTTGCCCAGAATGGGGTCCGCACAGCAGTGGCTGGGGTGGCGGCTCCCCCTGCCATCCCGTCAGGGAGGCCTCACTTTAGGTCGGGCCACATGAAGGTGAGAACAGACCAGGGGTACAAGACCCCAGTGACATGACTAAACTCTCTCTTTATAAGATGGACATGCATGATCTCCCAGTGACACGGGCATTCCCTTGGTTCCAGGCTGGACCACCTGTGTCTGATGCAGGGCAGGTGTCTGGAGCATGCGTAGAATGGTAGAGGAAAATGAGGCGTTCAGGACGCTGGCAAACAATCATGGAGTCCTCCGTTGTACAGCTTTACAGTTTTGCGAGGGGATGGCCTTCTCAGACACAGCCCCGTGCAATCAGAGAACCCCAAGTGGAGATGGAAAAATAGGCTTCCACCCACATTTATCAGCCGGCTCCTTCGTGCCGTGCTACGGCCCGTGAGGGAGGGGTCGTTCTGACCCTGGAGAGCTGAGTCCCGCCTCGTGGGAGGCCGAGTGACTTGCCTAAGGCCCCACAGCTTCCGGGGCACAGTACCGGCAGCTCCACAAGGTCGTTGGCCTCTGAGACCTGCCCTATTTCTGCAAGTTCTGCTACCTCTTCGACTGCTGTGACGTCAGTCTCTGGAAACTAGACCAGTCAGGAATGTTCTAGAAAGCTTAGTTTAGGAGAAGAGTTACAGTTCCGGTTTGAGGGAAGAAGGAGCTCCTGAAAGCTCGGAAAATTTGTCTGCCTTAGAAGTCTACTGGTTGGCCTTCCGAGGGACTTTTGGTGCTTAGCTCTCTATTGCTCCGGCTAATGGCGAGGAGGCCCCGAGTGTGGGGGGGACTGCAGCAGCAGCCCCGCGCGCCCTCCAGGCACCTGAGACTAACCAGATGAATAGACGCCTGCGTGAGCTGAGGAGGTGCGTGTTCCGTGAAGGCCAAGCCGCTTGCTTCATTTGGATAAAGGCTAATGAATGCAGCATCAGTGGTGCCACTTTCTTCTCCCTCATCCCCGGAGGTGTCAGAGGAAAGAGGAAATCAAGTTAGGGCTGATCACAAGGGGAACTTTTGAGGGGTGGGGGATGGAAAAGCCACCCGCCGGCCCTTGATGTGGTTGCCTGGATTACAAACTGGGTCTGACCTGGGGAATTCTCTACCCAGGGGGGCGGAGGGGTGGGGAGACCCCTCTGCCTCCTTTCTCGAGGTGACCTCCCACCCACACAGTGGAAAAAGAGAAACTTATTTCATGACGATTTGCATGTAAAAACTAAAGGCAAATGAGCGAGTGCTGGAGGCCTGTGTTTTCATGGGGTTTGCTCAGGCGTGCAGACCCCCTTGGCCCCAGTGTGATAGGCGACAACGCCAGACGGGTTTGCCGGGCAGGTGCCCACTGAGCTGGCCTGGGCCCTTGACGTTACCGTGTGGGTTTTCTAGCAGTGGCCATGACTTGGGAGGGGGCGTGGCTTGAGTGGGTTTGGAGAAGTTGGGAGGAGGGGCCAGGCTTTCTCCCAGCCATTGCAGGCTTGGCATCTCTGCACAGCTCTGAGCTCTGCGTGGGAGGCAGGGGCCCCTGCTTGTCAGAGGCCCGGGGGCACATACTCTGCTCTGCCAAATCGCATGGTTCCAGCTCCTCTGTCCCAGGAACTGTTCCTTTCCCCCTTTCACTGGGCCAGGGGCAATTACTGGGCTAGAAAGGGGGGCCACTCGTACTGCCTGTATCTGACATGGGCAGGGAGCAGGGCAGCGGGGTCCCCCCATCCCCCCATGGGGACATCTAAGTGGCTGTGAGACTGTGCAGAACCTGGCTGTCTGCATTTTGGAAGAAGTGAGAAGGCTGCCTCTTTAGGGGGCCATGGAAGTCATGGAACGAGCAGCAGGAAGGGGCAGGGTGGGAACCTGGCTCTGTCCGCTCCCGTGCTGAGCCGCAGCCTGGCAGATGCTCCGGTGGACATCTGTGCCCGGGGCTGTGGCACGGGGCGTGGGGGATTAGGTGTGGTCACCCCCATGAGGAGAGGGAGACCAGGCCCCGAGTGCTGTGCTGTGAAACGAGGAAGGGAATGTCCCGAGGTCTCCAGTGACTCAGCCCGGGGACATTGGTGGATCAGCCGGCCTCCTGGCCACCCCTTTCCCAACACCCTGGAGGACCCATACAGTGTGTCCCCCAGCACCGTGCCTGACAAATAAAGCCAGGCTGTTAGAAGCGACCAGCACTGTGAACCCAGAGCAGGATGGATCTTACTCTCAGCCATCCTTTCCTGCTTGCTGGTGTCCTCTCCCAGCTCTTAGGCCGGCCCCTGAAGGACTCTCGCTTCGGGAGTCTGACTCCACCTGGCATCTCTGGGAAAGGCTGACTTTTGTCATCACTGATTAACCTGGGACATTGTGCCCTCCCCTGAGAATGTCTGACCCTTGTGATGCTACCCATGGCACACAAGAATTCCTTTATTTTCTGGAAGATTTCCTAGGTCTAGCATCTGATTTTATCAAGTCACATCAGGAATGCCCGAGCAGAGCTTTGACAATAAGTATTATGTGCCCATGATGCTATTATGTGCATGACAACATTAAAGCACAGGCTAGCCGGGTCAATGGTAAACAAGAGCCTAGCTTTCAGAATCAGACCCACCCGGGTGGGAATCTACAAAGAGCTTATGTTCCCGTTGTGGGCCTCAGTTTCCTCTGCCCATAAAGTAAAGGAATTGAACCAGCCCTTCTCAGAGGTCTATCCCCAAATGCCAGCAGATCGAAACCCGTCCAGGGTGCCACTGCCCAATCCTTTTAAACATTTCCTGGTGACAGAGTGAACTATGTGCAACACGAGGGACCCGTGTGCACCCATCACTCTGTCCACAGTGGCCAGCACCCCCGTCACCCCATCTTTGCCCCGAGCGCGTGTGGGGCAGGGTTATGCGTCGCACCGGAGCAGCCAGACTTACCATCCGGGCAGGGCAGAGTCCTCTCAGGAGGCGCCGGGGTGGACCGCATGCTGTTTCCCATCTCGCTCGCTCCCCGGGCTGCAGACAAGTCTCGAAGCCTGCGGCACAAGGGGTACACACAGACAGTCAGCCACGCGCCCAGCCCGCCGGGTGGGGAACCGCCCGGTTCACGGTGCATCATGCCTCATGTTTCGGGCCGCCCGCTCTTGAAAGGAGGCTGTTTTCATGTGAAGATGAGATTCGTGAATGTTGGTTACATTTACGCAGTGCGAGTTCTTTTATCAAGGGAATGACAGAGAAAAACCGCAGAGAGGGAAGTTGCTAGCAAATGCTGTTGGTGGCGAAAGTTTCCATTCCCTTGCATGCCGGGTGACAGAGAGCTGCCAGCCGTGTTTGTGTGAGAGACCCGGAAGGTCACGTGGCCTGCGGGGCCTCTCACTCCCGAGCCTGTGCCCTGGGCTCCCGGCTCCCGGCTCCCGGCTCCCAGCACTGTGCTGGGCGCTGCTTTCTGACCCAGATGGGGAGGGCAGGGAGCTTTCTGGTGTCTGGTGCACCATTCTCTCTTCTGTTTGAGTTCCTCAGCATGCCCTAACAGATGGTGCAAAAGGAGAACTCCCCAATACAACCTTAATTTGCTGCGTGCGTCACAGTTTTATATCTGCCGGTACTTTTTAAAAAGTTGTTTTTCAGTGCCGGTTGATACACGATATTATATTGGTTTCAGGTGTACGGCGTAGTGATTGACATTTACAGAACCTACGAGGTGATCACCCTGAGACCATATGTAGTCATTACAATATTATTGACTGTGTCTGCTATGCTCTACTCTACGTCTCGGTGACTATTTTTGTAACTGGCAATTTGTGCTCTTTTTTTTTTAAAGATCATTTAAAAAAATTTTTTTTTAATTTATTTTTAGAGAAGGAAGGGAGGGAGAAAGAGAGAGAAACATCAATGTGCGGTTGCTGGGGGCCATGGCCTGCAACCCAGGCATGTGCCCTGACTGGGAATAGAACCTGCGATGCCTGGTTCACAGCCTGTGCTCAATCCACTGAGCTACGCCAGCCAGGGCAATTTGTACTTCTTAATCCTTTCCCTTTTTTGTTCAGCCCACCAACCCCTCTCCTACCTGGCGACCACCAGTTTATTCTCTCTGCTGGGAGTTTGTTTCGGTTTTGTCTGTTTATTTCATTCTTTAGATTTCACGTGTAAGTGAAATCACGTGCTCGTTGTCTTCCTCTGCCTGACTTAATCTCACTGAGCTGAATGCCCTCCAGGTCCATCTGTGTCGTGGCAAATGGCAAGATTTCATTCTTTCCTATGGTTGAGTAACATTCCATTGCACTGTATAGTGAAATCTATACAGATTTCATTGTATACCTTTGACTGTTGTAAAGTCCCTGCATCCTAACCCCAATGCAGTGAAGGAAACGAAGTCTCAGAGAGGGTAGGGGACTTATCTAAGGTCACACAGCATGTAACCACAGGACTGGGGTTTGAACCACAGATGCTAAATTTCTGGTTTGTTCCATAATGGTTCAGGTTCTGTATTGGAACACACAAGCTAGGTGACCTTGGGCATGTTAATGACCTCTTTCTGCCTGTTGTGGGGAATAGTAAGAAAATGACATCAGATTGTGCCTGCAAAATTGACGGGTAAACCATGAGAAACACTTAGCATGGCCCGACAGAAAAACCCACATGAGTTATTGCCATTTCACATGCCTTTTCTGATTGTTCCGAAGGATGAACATTCAGATTGTGGGCCTCACCCAAGGATTTCAGAAAGGGGCTCAGATGACTGCAGAATAAAGCCGTCCTCCCAGCCGCCTGGAGCCCAGAGGCCACGTCCATGGCTCTGCAGCATCCCTGTCCTGGGGACAGAGAGGAAGGCTGCAGTGGCAGCCCCCCACCGGGTGCAGCCCATCTAGAGACTCGCCCCCCCTCTGTTCTCTGTCTGCCGTTTAGGATCCAGGCCTCAGGCGTCTGCGAGGGTCCAAAAGTCAGCCAGTCCCACCCCACGTGGCCTCAAAGCCTTCCTCTGCACACTACCCACTACCCCCTCAGACTGCGGGACACTCTGTGCTGCCTTTCAAGGCTGCACCACTTCCTCCTCTTGAGAGGAGGAAGGGAGACAGGATGCTTCGTGCATTAGGGAACAAGGAAAACCAAAATGAGGGTTTTTTGGAAGTGAGTATATTTCAAATATTTATATGAACCATTTGTCAGTTACAACTCAAAGTAATATATTATAATATAAAGGTGCTGCTCTTAAGGTAACTACAGAGTTTGCAAAAACTATAAGCTCATTCTGCACCGTAGACGGTGTGGCTGGAACGGGCCTCGAGCTCAAAGTTAGGAATTCCACCTTACTCTGATCGCACTGGTCTCTGCGCCCAGAAGCAGCCAGGCAGCGTGTGAGGGTGAGCCTCTCCGGATGCGAGGCCTGCCCTTCTCTCTCCACCGTGCCTGCCCTGCCCTGAGTACAGCCCAGGGGACACTCCTGACCCCCACAGGGCCTCTCCTGCAGGATGGCAGGCTTTCACAGCATCGGCCTGGCTGCAGCGACAGGGACGAGTTTCCTTTGTCCCCAGCCTCTAGCCTGTTGCACGAAGTCAAGAAAAACAGCGCTCCGAAAAGTGTGTTTGGGGACCCGTGCCTGGCAGAAAGACAAGAAGCATCCTCCCCTGCAGTCCAGCAGACACTCCCCGAGGGTTTGCTCTGCTGGACACTGAGCCCGCCCCTCATGAAAGGTGGGCCCCTGTGGTCCCACCCCCTCAGATGAGTCGGGGGCAGGAGCAACGCCAGCAGCCTCTGACTCGGAGGAGCTGACAGCCGCATACGTAGTGTACACAGATGTCCCATCGAGGCCTCCCTCCATCTCTGTTCCATTCCCAGTGCCTTCCTGGAGCCCACCAGTCACCCCCATCCCCCAGCCTCCACTTCTGTCATTGCTGAGGCCTTTGGCCTGCTGCATACAGCTGCCTGGACCTGTGTGGCGAGGCCCTAGCAGGCCCATCGTGCAGAGATGACCCTGAACCATGTGTGCAGGCCTCCCCCACCTCATTCTCTCTTGCGTCCCCATACCACAGCACACTGCACTGTCACCCCACTCTCCTAACAGTGCCATCCTCTTTCCTATAGCCTGGCACTTGGTGTCAAGGACCAACAAAGACAGAGTCTTGCTGCTTTAACCCTGTGCCCAGGGCACCCGCTTGGTGTGTCATACCCCACCCCTCTAGACACCCCCGGGCCCCATCCCCCTGGCCTGTCATCTCTCCCCTCCTGCTCCATCCTCTCCTCTGAGTCACTGCGAAGCAGTGGCCTCTGGCTCTCATGTCCGTCCCAGCTCTTCCTTTACACCACAACCCTTGCACACTCCTCGGGAAAAGACTTGGTTACCCCTGCAAGTGAGTTCTGACTTCACCACTCTTCCAACAGCTTTGTAATCCTCAAACATCCGAGTGCTAGTTGGGGGGATTCATGGAATCTAGCACAGGGCAAAAAAGACTCAAAACTCACAATTTTCAGATGGGAAAGCTGGGGCCCTCCAAGAAAAGAAACATACCCAGGGTCAAGAGATGAGGAAGGTGCAGTAGGTCCCAGGCGTCTGGGGTCTTCTACTCTGACACGCGCCCTTGCCCTGTCTGTCTGGCAGTCGGCACGCAGGCCAGGGCGGGGGCAGGGGCACAAGCTCACCGCATCCCACACTGGTCAGAAAAGCCCAGCAGGCGCACCAGCCCCTCAGTGGTGCTCACAGCTTCTTGTGGTCTCCAGGAAGGAGTTAACTTCTCTGAAAGAGACTTTTATTGGATAAGAGTGAAAAATGCCCCAGAGGATGAGAGCCGGAGTCCCCCTAATGAAATGGCTGAACAATTTGATTTAATCTGTGACAGTTTTATGCAGGAGCAGGAGGTGGGAGAGGGTAGGAGACATAATTGCTTCTAGAAACAATGAGGAGAGGGCAAAAGAGAAATGAGTTAATTAACTCTGGTGCTAAAAATTCTTGCCTTCGCTCCCCCTTCTCTTTGTGCTGTCCAAGGATCAGAGCTGGTCTCTGCCTCTTATCCGCCCCCACCCCGTCAGCCTTTGGACCAATGCTATCCTTTTTGCGTGAACTTGGGCCTCCGTTTATTCCTTTTGCAAAATGAGATGAGTGGAAAAGATTCTCTCCAAAGAGAGAGCCACTTAATTAACTCTAGCAATCAAGACTCAATGACTTTTGGAACATTATTAATAAGAGAGAAGGACCATCATCCCTTTCGTATGAAGTCCCATTAGACAGAAAGCAAACCTTGTCTTTCTGTCTGTCAGGGTCAGGGAAGGCCACTTGCATGTGCTCTGCGGCCAACCCTCCTGGTGGGCAGTCTGTAGCCGCCATTGCATTTAATCCTCCTCCAGCATCCCCAAGGCAGAGGCTCCTGCTTTGCCTCCTCCGGTGGAGGTCAGCCAGTGAGCTCAGCAGGGCACACTCCCAGAACTGGAAACACAGGGGCCCACCTACCTCTCCTGACTTCAGAACCCACGTCCTTTCTCCAGGGCCATGCTTTGTCCCTCCATGGGGACAAGATCACCAAGAACTCAGGCAAATGGTGGGCCACCATGAGAGGGGACGCATGGTATGGAGGGGTCACAGCCAGCAGGGAGTTGCCAGCAGGAGTGTGGGATGTGCCCGCTCCGGTGAGGTTTCTGCCAGGCCAGCCCAGGGCTCCTCTCAGCGTGTGCTCTGCACTATCTCGTAAACACGGGGGGCCAGGCTTCTCGGGACCTCGCTGTTGGAAGGGAAGGTCGCCTGAACCGCTTCACAGTGTGCCAAGGGGCAAAGTGGGAGGGAGCCAGGGCGTGCTCCGCTGAGGGAAGGTAGGTCTGAACTCTAGTAAAACCAGGGGCAGCTGAAAAAACATGGTGACAGTGGGAATGTGAAAACCCACTCAGGGACTCAGCCCTCCCTTCAGCCTTTGAATGTCCCCTGCAAAGTGTGACAGCCCCCAGCCCACTCACAGGATCTACTTCGAATGGGTGTGTGGGAGGCCACAAGTGGGGCTCTCCCATTCACTGTAGCCCAACCCCAGCAGCCTTCCCAGAACCTTGGTCCCACCTCCTGCCCAGCGATCTGCTCTCACCCCACACCAGGCGCGGGGCTAAGCCCTTTACAGCTGCCTCGCTCTGGGTCGCTCGCAGCCCCACCGCACAGGTGAGGTGGAGGAAGTGACCTGTCCGAGGCTACAGGACCAGGAAGAGGGAGGGCCAGGTGTGACTGACTCTGAAACCGGTGGTCTATGAGTGCAACAGAAAAGTGATTTTCAAAAGTCATCAAAGCACCCATCAGGGACACTTTAGTACAAGGGACACTGAGGTCCCAAGGGGTCTTGTGGATGTCAGGTGGAGATGTTTGGAAGCCCAGGTCCGGGGTTCTGGCCGTGGGGAGTTGCAGGGACAGGAGGGAGAGGCCGGCTGTGGCCTGCTCAGATCTCGGCTGTCAAGGCCACTCTCCGGTGTCCGAGTGTGGTCAGGGGGCAGCGGTGAACCATGGGGAAAATGTCACAGCACCATTTGAGAGGACAGTTCATGCTCTGGGGGAAAGGAAAGAAACACTAGCTATGTTTGCACCATCCCGATTTTATAAAACTTTAGGCATACATGTAGAAAAATATTAAAGGAAATTATTTCCAAGATGTCTTTCAGGTGAATTTATCTATTTTTTATACCTTTCTGAAATCTCCAGGTTTTCTTCTACATGCATGAGCAGAACCTGGAAACAATGAGGGAGACTTGAAAGGTTTTTTTAAAAGCAGGCCAGACTGAGTTCAGATTCCAGTGACTGCCCGCCCTGGCTGGCGGTGTGTCCCGTGGGAAGTTACTGCACTTCTCTGAGCCTCGAGTTTTCAAATCCATAAACTTGAGGTCTAAGTAGATGCCCTGTGGGACTATTCTGAGGACTAAATTATAGATTACATCCAAAGCAAAAATTGGTTTGATGAGAAAGGATAGCTAAAGTTTCACCAAAGCCAACTCCTCCAGGGTCTGGGGGCCAGCTGGCTCACTGTGCAGGCTGAGCGGGTCCCTGCCCACCCTCAAGGTCCTCACGTACAATGGGGAAAGGCTGGGCCAGACAGTGATTCGCGGCCCTTTGGCCTCAACTATCCCCGCTCTGTGACTAGTACCCACTGCCCTCCCTGTTGACTTGGGACCTGCCCAGTGCTGCCTGTGCCATGCTATTCTGCAACAGGGACAGTGAGAGCTGGCACAGCGCTTGACATTGGCTGGTTTCCCTGCCAAGGATCTTGAAGGATTTCCGGGGGTACCCCACCACATCCTGACCTCGCTCGACAGGTGCACCTGCCCCGTGACCCACATTGTCCCCTGCTCTCCTCCTGGGGCAGGTGCAGCCGCAGGCCTGCCAACCAGCACCTCCTCGTCCTCCTTTCCCTTTATGGTGAGGGAGGCTGCGGTTCAGCTGGGGCCTTGGGGCACCGGGCAGGGCAGGACCAGTGGAGAGCAGGGAGCCAGCTGAGAAAGACGCACCACCACCCCGCTTCCTCCTCCCACCCAATGCAAAGCCGGGGGGGGGCCCCCCCGAGAGCCAGGTGGAGGAGACCCTGGGATGTGCTCAGCCAAGGCAGTTCAGGCCTGCTGGCTTGAAACCTGCCCTCAGAAAGTCGCTCCAGAAGCTCCAAATGTAAAATAGATGAGGGCAAGCGGCTGTCTGGGGCCGGCAGGGGGCAGCACTCTGGCCTCTCGCTGCCTCTCGATACCACACCCCCATCCTGGGATTTCCTAGAGCACTGATGGAAAAATAGCAATTCGGTGTCCTCATGTTGTTACACAGGAAAGGCTCAGAGAGGGCAAGCAACCCGCTCAGGCGCACTCAGCGAGTCTGGACAAGGCTCTGTATGTGTGTGCAGCACTCTATCCACCAAGGGAGAGCTATTGTCCATTTGTCAGCTGGGCTTTCAGGTCTGATGCCTGCATCCATGACCCTGTGTTCTGAGCCCTTCTACCTCGGGGTGCCCAGGAGACTAGCCAGGACGCTAACAGGGAGGCTCAGCTCCCCCTAAGACCAGGATGGAAGCATTTCATAAAGTATAAATCATTTTGTGGTTGTTTTAGGATATGATAGGAAGAAGCCAGCTTTGGGACGAGCTGGTGCTAGGGAAAGTTCCAGTTTTACCCCTTATTGAGTCACTGAGCTTCTTTCCATTGTCTCTGTTAGAGATGGACATAGCCACCTCTGCCTTGCTGGGCTCTCCCGAGTCGGGATTAGAAGGCAGGTGTTCCAGGGTGAGCACGTGACAGGGGTCTCCGAGGCTCATCCCTGTGCAGACAGGTCGTGTGACCAGGGACGTGCCTTCGTTGCCCAGGCCTGGCGGGAGTCTGGGAAACAGTGTCTGGCTTTATTGCTCATTGAAATAAAAAGTAACAGTCCCCCCAGTTCTTTCTTTTCTAGATCAGCCTTTCCTGCACAGGGGACCCCAAGACACAGAGCTGGTGGGATACGGTGCTACCTTGTCTGTGACTCTGTTGGACCTGGAACACATTTTCTGCCAAAAAACAGGCTGCCAGTGGGCTTAGACCCCGGCCAGGTCCGGGACGCCCACAGCGCCTGTAAGCCGGCTGACACCATCATCGTTTACAGTGGAAAAGCAGCCGTAAAGACAACTGTTTTGATATTAGGTGACACAGATACACCGTCTCGCAGCATGGGGAAACAGTGAGGTCAAAGTGGGCTTTTTCCTTTCGTTTCAAATGCGGACCCTAGAAAATGCAGGTTTCATTGTGGGGGCGTGGATGGGGAGTCGTGGGCGGCGCCAATGGCAGTCTGACGTCGGGGCCCAGGGACTGTCAAGTCAGTGGTCGCTTTGCTATGTCACGTTTCCCGGCAAGACTCAGCGTTGCTTTGTGTCCACACATGCGAATCACCAGTGTGGCTCCCACACTCATCGAGCGAGATAGAAATCTACAGTGTATTTTTCCCCCCTAACAGCCTCTGAGTATACTGAGCCTCCTGCTCAGGGTCCTCGCCCCTTACTCACCCCCTTTTCAGCTCTCCTTTCTCTTCTCCCCCCCTCAGAACACATGCATGGCCCTCAAAGAAGACAATCATTTCAACGAGTGTCTGTGTCACTGTTTGATGAGGGGTAGAGTGCTGCGAGGACAGAGACCTCAGATGTGGTTTTGGTCCTGGCTGGAACACGGTGGGTGTTCCTTAAGGAGACAAGCCACAGCAGATGGAAGCGGAAGAGTCAGGGTGCCTGGGAGAGACCTGTTGCTCTCGCTGTGCCTTGTGAATAGCAGGAAGCCGAGGTCAGAGCATTTACGTAACTTGTCTGGGGTCACCCAGCTGGTAAGAGGAGGAGCCAGGATTGGAGCTTGGCCAGCCCTTAACTGCTACACTGTCGGGCATAGGGGTTGGATGGAGGATTGCAGAAAGCCATCTCTGTCCTTTATTATCACAGGCTCAGGTTGCTGCTTCTCTGGATGCTAAAGGATCAGATACACAATAGGAATTCAGTGGATGGGCCTGTCTGTGTATTGACTCAGCAGTAAATAAAGAACTGGGTCCTGACACTTGGGGTGCTTTGAATTTGTATTCAGAGGATGTAAGTTTTAAGCCAATTGTCCATGTGACTTGGAGGGGTATGTGGGGAAAAGTAGGGGGAACTGGCACATCTGTAAATCAGAAAGGAGTGTGGCTACCTCCCAGGGTTAGTGTGGCAATTAAAATTTAACAGACTTTGCTACCTACATTGGTTCCCCTCTGACCTCTGTTTCGGGGTCGGTTTGCTCCCTACGTAGCACACACCTCCACTCGTCAGCATGTATCCATTTCTCTAAGTGTTTCCAGCCCCCAGGTTGTAAACTCCCTGAGAACCCAGTCCGTGCTGTTATAGTCCTCAATGAAAAACCACAACCGGGCAGGTGCTGGCGCATAGCATGTGCTCACTCAATGTAGTTCGGTGGCTGGAGGTGTTGTCTGTGCAGAGCCTGGACCGGGCTGTGCTCTCAGGGGCAGCCTGTCCCTCTCAAGGTGGTCATTCCCCTCAACCCCCACCCAGGACAATTGGGAGGACAGTCCCCACTTTTTTCTGAAGCCCTGGGAGTCTCCCAGCTTCTCCCGCACCCCTCTGAGACCTGAGTCCTCCTCTAGCCACGGCCTCAGCTGCCTGGAAGGTGCTGAGGAGGGAACTGTGACTTCGCCAAGCTGTTTGACAACAGAAATGAGTCGCAGAGCCCCAGTTTCTGTCTGTAGCTCGAGTTACCATAATGAAAGGAGCCCCCTCCCCTGGTGGTTCTCAGATGGGAGGAAGTGGCTTGGACCCAGAGTGCTATTTCCTTAGGAGAGAGTCAGTCACATGGCATGGCCTCAATGTGTATTTATTAGTGGAAGGGATGGACAGATGAGGGGATGGGTGGCTGGACGAAAGTCCTGCTGGGGCCCTCAGGTTGCTGACAAGAGCCAAATGGTCTGGCCTGACGTGCTGGGAATCCTTAATGAGGGTTTTAAGCTCCAGCCTCCCTCCGAGTTGGGGGACATAAATTCTTGCTGAATGTCAAATGAAAAATTAAAATCAAGCAGCATTTATGAGTACAGGAAGCTGGCTGGGGTTTACCAGAATGAATAATTTCTAAGTCTTTAAGAAGTACACTCCCCTTGAACTACATTGCCAGCTCTCAAAACTCAGAGTGGGGAAATTTTTTTCTGTATTAGGAAAATGATTTCGGTGTGCTGCAGTGCAGACCTGGGAAGGCCAGTTACTGTGCCAGTTGGGGGAGCATGCAGAAGTGAGCGCTCGGGAGGATGGGGGGGGGGGCTGTGTCGTGCTTCCCACCACAGAGACACAGCCCAGGAGCACCCAAGTAAGTTGATATCCTTCCATCATCTGGGCGAAGGTTGATGTTAATAGCCACGATGCAGTGTTTAGCATCTCCTGCATGTCGAATATAATTTAATCTTGTTACAGACACATGAGGAAGCTGGCCGCCTTTTTAAGAAAAGGAAACCTCACTCAGAGAGGCAAAGTGACTTGCCCACAGTCGCACAGCGCGTTGGCGGCTGGCCCAGAACGTTGACGGGGGGTGGCCGACTGAGTCAGAGACTTTCCATGCAGCCGTCTGACGGCTCTGCCTCTGCATCTGTTTAAGGTGCTGGAGTCTAAATTAGATTTCAGTCTGTCCATCCCGTGGGTCTTTAATATTAGTAGTAGTGTGCTGGTCAGAACATATTAAGTGCTCTTGAATAGCATTCTCCTACCCAGAGAGTATCAATTTGCAAAAGATTTTGCAAGAACTTTGATTTGGTCTTACCTCCCCAATTTTAAAAGGACCACAGCCCAGTTTAGAGACTTGCGGCTCAGCATCTCAGAGCAAACCACAGAATGACAATTTGCAGAATATGGGGTGTGTTTCTCCCAACTCGAAGAGCACTGCTTTAAATGCACACTCCGGCCCTTCACATTCTTACTCTCACGGAGACTTTCTCCACCCCCACCTCCACCCTCAGAGCCTCTCCCTGCTGCGGGACTTGGACGAACCACTTAATCTCTCTGAGTTTTGTTTTCTTATTCGTCAAAAGCAAATAATAATTTCAGTCTTACAGAATTGTTCTGAGGGCTGTAGGAAAATAGCTTTTCATGCAATGCGCCTCCCCCAGCCACTTGGCATAGGAGACACTGTCCCTTCCCTTTTGCATACGTGACCCCAAATCAGGACATTCTGAGCCCAAAGCCATGGTCATTTCCCTGACACACCAGGACTTCTGGACACTTAGGAACTTTAAAGAATGTGGAGTGTGCCATATCCCTGAGAGAAACCTACTTCCCCAAATCCTCTCTGATCCTACCCTTGCCCCGTACATGCTCACACCACATCCTTTGGTGTTTACCGCTCATTATATCAGTCATTGTTGGCGTGTTCCTGAAGAAGCCCACACTGCCAAACTCCCAGAAGCACCGCAATGAGCATTCAGCCTCGCTGGGCTCTCTGCACCTTCAGACCCCAGGACTCCTTATTGATAGAATTTATCGAGCACCTTCTTTGTGTCTGAAACTGGAGGGCACTTTGCACATCTTAGCACGTACCATCCCCCCAATACCTGCGTGAATGGAATCCCATTACTGTCACTTCACAGAGGAGAAAATAAAGGCCTGGAGAGTTTAGGCTGGCTTGCCCAAGGCCACACAGCCAGAAGTCTGACAGCAAGCAGCAGCTGTCCTTAGTAAGAAGCCCCCTGTGTGTCAGGCTGTTCTGCAGCCTCAGAGTCGCCCCGGGCAGGACCGTGCCGGGCCCAGCTCCCCAGCCCTCTGGGTCATATAACTGTGCATTAAGTATCCACTGAGCAGCTGGGATGTGCTGCGCCCTGAGTGAGGCACTGGGCCTCCCCACAGATGGTGCCCTGCCTGTTTTCACCGAGAGCATCTCTGTCTCCCAAAAGTCACCCCCCTGCCAGCTGTGTATCTAAGGGCTCCTGTTGTCTCTCCCCACCCGGCCCCTGCCACATCCCCCAAGATACCTTCACAGGCTGGACATGGTCTCCCCTGGGAGTAGCTGACGAGGGGGTGCCAGGATCGCTGTCAGCACCTCTGCATCAGCTGCAGTGGGTCCGGCAGAGTGAGCAGGCGGCTGGGCCTCCCAGGGGCGTAGACAAGCCCCTGCTATCAAGAAGAGCAGCAGTTGCTACACACGCTGCACGCTTCCTCTGTGAGAAACGAGGAAGGCGCGGGCCTCGCAGAGGGGCAGGTTCCTGTTTTCAGTAACCACTCTGAGCAGCCTTCTCTCTGCAGGGACAGGGACGAGAGCGGCATTAGGGAGTTTTCTGCAAGGCACTGGGAGCATGGGCAGCTGGATTCTGAAAGGGCAGGCCAAGTTCCGGCTTTCAGAGCTCGGGATGTTTTTGTCTCAAGTTAAAAGGCAGCAGAGGCCGAGGAGCTGTGCTCCCCACGGCCCCTGGAACTCACTGGGTCCAAGGGGCAGCAGCTTCTCTGTTCTGGGTTTCCCAATTATTTCTGCTTCCTTATGTCGCTGCCACGTCAGCCCCAGAGCAGAGCTCCTGGCCTCGCTCTGCCGTGGACTAGGGTTTAATTGGCAGAGGCTTAAAATAGTAGCATCAAAGCCCCTCTGCAGAAAGGAGCTGCCCACCAGCCTCCCAGGACGAGGCCCACTGCCCCTGGCTGTGCTCCACCAGGAGAAACTAGGAAGGTGATGAAAAACAGGTTGGGGATTAAAGTCAACTCAGAAAACACGGCAACCGAACACAGTGCGTGACCGAGGGAGAAGGACCAGGAAGAATATTATTGGGACGGTGGGGTGCGTTCAAATGTACAAACCGCGTGTTAGGTCATGGTGTGTCAACACCAGTTTCCTTGGGTATGAAAATGACATTGTAGTTATCTTGGGAGAACGTGCTAGTTTTAGGAGATACATGCAGAGAGAAAGAGAACATGAGAGAGACGGAAAGCAAATGCAGCAAAATAACATTGGAGGAATCAAGGTGAAGGGCGTATGTGCCTTGTAGCAGTTCAACTTTCTGATGGGATTAAATCTGTTACAAATAATAACATACAGCTCCCTGTTCATAACATGCTGGTTTCACGCAGGAAACCCTGGCCCCTGGGGCCCACGGGGTTGACAGTGGCAGAGGCAGAAGCTGCCAAATGTTTGCTCAGAGCCTGGGAGTCGTCTGCTGGAGCCGGGAATGCTGGGGCTGCTTCTCAGAGCCCTAGATGATGCCGCACCTCACAGAGATGACAGAACAGGGCGTCCAGTGACTTGCCAGAGTCACACAGCTGGTCCTGGAGCAGAACCTGGGCCTGTGTCTCTCTGGCTGCTGCTGGGAAGCCCAACCCAGCAGGGCCGACACAGCCGCCGGGGGACAGTCATTTAGAAACCTCGCTCGGTGTAGTTATCAAAGATGAGTTGAAAACATCGGAGCCGCGTCTAAATTTAGAAGGAACTCTATACTAGATAGATGCTTCCTTAGACCACTTGTGAAAACACCCACAGGGCACACGGCACCCTGGGAACGGACAGAGGAAACGTTGCAAAAGACCAAGTGGGCAATTTGCTTGCAAGGGGAAGAGCAGAAGGGCAGAAATGTGCCCCAGTGGAGTTTTTCCCCAAAATTCACACAGAGGCATAAAGGAGGTTTGGGCCAATAGTCAAAAGGCATGAGCTTTGGGGCAACTTTTCAAAAAAGCATCTACTGAAAGTCTCTGAATGTATTCCCTTATTTAATCATTTATTCCATGAAATGTCACGGGGCCAGTCCCAGGCCCCAGAATCCAGCTGCACACGAACACCCTGTGCCGATGAAGCCTGCTTTCTCTCGGGGAGCCATGCTAACGATGGGACTGCGGCAGCTACCAGTCATGGTGACAGCTGCAAGGAAAGGGAAGGGTCACTGTGGACAGGGGCCTGAGGTGCTCCTTCCCAGCAGCGATCAGTGGCGGGAGAGGGGCTGTCCATGGGGGTGCCTCAGCTAAGACCTGTAGGAGCTCCTCGGGAGGGGCCAGGGCGTGAGAAGCTCATGCAGAAAGAGCTGCGGGATTAACACAGGCTTTGGGGGAAGGCATGTGGGCCCTGAGACAGCGCTAAGTCTGAGGGCAGACAGGCAGGGACCGTAGTGGGCTATTCATCAAAGGACAGGTTTCGACAGGAGCAGCTGCTGCAGAGGAGAAGCTCCGATGTGGAACCCCAGGGGCCAGGGTTGCCATACCCACTCTGCCCCTTTTTATTGGGGAACTGGGTGGCCTGGGCTGCTGCTGCTAATGTCCCCTGGCCTGGATGTTTCATCATGTCCCTTTCAGAGTCAATTCTAGACAATGTTCTAAAATGGCCCATGCAGGAGGATGGTGTGGAGGATGGTGTGGAGGTTGGGGCCCACACTTGGCAAGGGATGCCCCCCCGCAGTGGGATGCTCAAGTAGGAGGATGGCGTCAGCCCTGGCCCAGTGACGCGTCAGGAGGCTACGCGTCTGAGCTCGTGAAGACACGCGGGTCCATTGGCGCAGAAAGCGCCTGATTTCCAGGGGCTCTGTCAGTTTGTTAGCTGCCAAGGCCGGGCTAATGGCTGTGGGCAGGCCAGCAAGACTCCCCTGAGTGTTGAAGATTAATCAATTTAGTCTGAGGCTTGAGTCCTCAAATTACAGAAATGAGATATTCCGCTGTGTAAACAACTAGCTTTGCGCACTCAGGTAGTCGGGAGCCAGGTGTCCCGTTCCCCAGCTGGGGTTATGGCCGGTGTCCTCACCCCAGCAAACGAAGCCCATTTCTGCAGCTGCTAGTCTCAGGGCGACACGGCGCCACCGGCAGGGATGCAGTGAGTAAGCCCTGCAACACACAGCTTGTCCAGTGTGACGGGATCCGCAGTTCTACTCAAAACACCTTTGCTTCTTTCCATAGAAATGTGGGAAGGGTTAGGAGATGAAAAAGGCAACCTCAAGAATGAGTAAACTCCTTCTCAAAGGAGAGAATCAAGGGTAAGTTAGTTCACTCAGGAGGGAAGTGCAATTCGCGTGGACTGAATGCAGGGTGTTCTTGGTGCCGTAGAACGGCCAATGGGATTCTTGTGTCCAGCAAGGGCTTAACGCATACCACCGTCAAGTTCCCATGCACGCTAGAAGTTCTCTGAGAGCCAAGTCCGTGCCCCTGCTCTGGCTGCATCAGTACTGACCCATTCATCCATTCATTCATCCATCCATTCATCCATTCATCCCTCGTTCAACAAGTATTTGCGGAGCACCTGCTGTGTGTTGGGCACTGCCATAGGGTCCGGGTTAGGGAAATGAGCAGGCAGTGGTACAGAAGGCTGCTGAGGGAACGGGGACAGTGAGGAGAACCGTCACGCGGGAAGAGAGTTTTGTGTGGAGCCCAAAGTGACTCCAATGAGAAGATGAGGAGGAAGAAGGACCAGGTAAAGCATATGTCAAACGCCAGGGTTCAGGGCTGCCGATGCTCGGAGCATCGGAGAGAAAAAGGTTAAGGGAGCTTACACCTGGGGAGCCAGGAAAGAAGCTCGGCTGTTGCTCACGGTTACCTGTTCACTCTCCCTAATTGCTCTGTGTGTCTGGACTTCGCCTGAAGAAACCGAGGCTCCTGGGGTTTCACTTACTTGCTCCAGGTCACCCAGCGGATGAGTGACATTACCCAGGTCTAGCTCAGTAGCCCCCAGGGTGAGCTCACTGTCACTTGTGCTGGCCTGCTTGGGGCCATCCCACGGTATCCCTCCTCCATCCCAGCCTGGTTTCCCGGAACAAGACAGGTCCTGCCCCCATCTTCCTGCAGCGCCTGCCGCACAGTTCTGTTTGCCCCGTGACCAACTCCATCCCTTCGCCTGGCATTCGACACTCATCACAGCTCATTCCCCACCATCCTCCTGTGACAGTGCCCCCACACCAGGCCTCCATGCCCCACACCCCACACCCCACAGGGACTTTTGTGTCCCTCGGCACCCAGACAGCCTCCCACCTCTTCACCATTTACTTTGCCACTGCCCAGCCCCTACCTGTGTGGAATTTGCCCCTTCCTGCAAGTCCCAATCCCAAGCTCACTTTGTCCACATGTACCCCCAGACCTCCCCTAACCAGAAGTGGCTGCTCCCTGCTCAGAATCCCCCTGGTGGTTTTACCTGCCCCACAGGGACCTGTCCAACACATGCATGTTGGAGTCGAGAACAGGAGGGGGCGTTTGGGGGAGCTGTGTGACCTTGCAAAGTTTTCTGAATCTCTCCGGAGCTACTCCTGTTTCCTTCCCGGGTCTTCAGGGCCCATGGAAGAATGCATATAGATGAGCCAGCCTAGTGCAGGGCACGTAGTGGGGGTCCGCTGGGTATAGATGCCTCCCTTTCCTTTCAATATGGGCTGGAAGCTTCAGAAGGCGGGGGCACGCCTAACACACAACCACTGAGCCTAGCACTGAGCCTTGCCCCACAGAGATGATCCGCAATCATCCACTAAATGAATGAATGAATGAATGAATGAATGAATGCAATTGGGCTGCCTTCTAAACAAGAGCACGTGCTTTGTGACTGTGAACTTCCCCCTCTGGGGAAGGTGATCAACCAACCATGAGAATCAACTGGGAGAGGTCAGATGCCATCACTCCTCTAGAGATGGGAGTTCGTATTTCGGGAACCATCTCCAAAGCTAGATGAGTGAGTGGTCCTTCTGGATGAGCTGAGGTCTCCCAGCTGGAGCGGAACTTCAGTGTTTATGACATCAAAACCTTTTTGCGTACCTTCGTGGGGGCCGCTTGGCACTGAGTGTTCTCTGGAAAAAGAAAAGTAGAAGCTTCACTTCCATTGTCGGTCTCGCTGAGGGGAGTTGCACAAGCCTGCTGACTCACTGGAACTGGTCTTTTCGGCCTTGCCCAGCCCAGCCCTGCTGCACCCTCCTGGGGGGCCGCGCTGCTCCTCCGCTGTGGGTGGGCGGGTGGAGAAGCAGGCCAGAGCACTTCCCAGAGCTTGGGGAGGCCTCCGAGCAGGGTCCTGTTTCGGTCTCCGCAACCTTGCCGTTTTGCTTTTCTTGCTGACTTCCTCTAGGTGCACTGATGTACACACTCTTTCATTTAGGGTGCCTGACTCGGGCATTACCTCATTTAAACGAATATTAGAGTAAATGAATGTTAGCCTCAGGCCAGCCATGAGGCCGAGCTCTAGGATGACAAGGGTGAGTGTGACGGGTGCCCTGCCACCTAGGAGCTCCATGAACAGGGGCCAGGGATGAACCACAGTGGCAGGCAACGTGGCAGGGGTTCCAGAGAGGAGGGAACACAAAAGAAGTTCTCTCGATGTTGCAGTGGCTCCGAGGCTTGATGGAGGGATGATGTTCAGCTTGACCTTGAACTCGAGCAGAGTCCACTAAAGCTACGCCTTTGGCAGTGCTAGCCAGAATGTTCAGTTTGTGCCTTCTCATTCTTTGTTTCATTTTGGGATGATGTCATTGCGTCTTCTCTGGAGTTGGAAGTGACTGCAATATCTGCCAATCATCAGTCATCTTGCCTCTTGGAACCTCCTGGCCCATTTCAAATGCACCTGGGACAGGCAAATGCACTTGCCCTTCTCGAATCAGTTCAGTCTCAGTCCCGATCTGCCCCAGCTTTCCAGCCCTGCCCCCCATATCATCCTTGGCATTTGTCTGGATTCCTCAGCAGGTCCTTGCTGCCCTGGCCCGCCTTCCCAGTGACCTTCCACTTTCTCCGACTACCTAGACAGTGTCCGCTGGCTTTGCCTCTGGATTCCCTTCGACTGTCCCAGTGAACTGGAATGGCACCTTAGGGTCTTCCCCTCATTTTGGGATCTGCCAGAACCAGGAGTGCATCTCCGGTCGGGGTTTCCAGGGCTTTGGTCCTTTCACGCCGCTGAGTCAGAGTCTGGTCACAGGGCTTTTGTTCTCTTAACCCCTGCAAGAGGTGGGGTCCAGCCACACGCCAGCCTGTCTTGTCCTCTGCCCAAAGGTGAGATTCTTCAACTGCCCGAATGGCCCATGCCACAGGTGGGGAGGAGGGGAGATGGCCAAGGTGGTGCCAGAATGACCTGGGCCTGTCCCAGTGGCACAAAGTATGCCTGTCACTTTTATTCCCCCCGGCAGAGCAGACACTGGGGGTCTGTGGTGACATCCTAGCTCAGCTCTCTTTTCTTCGGCCCACCAGGAAAACGGCCTCTTCTGGTGTCTGGCGGAGTCACCTCCAAGCTGGTCGATCACGTACCAGACAGTAAAAGAGTTCTGCATATGCAGATGATCATTAATTATATGCACAGGCTACTAACATATACATTGTAAATATTAAAATATTTTGAAAGGGAGGGTAAGGGTGCTCAACATTTATAAGTAATATCCGAGGCTATTCTTCCCATGGTCCAGTGAATGGTTTGGGGAACCGAGACTGGAATAGAAACATTAAGGAGGAGATAGGCATCATTTCCAAACAAAGAGGAATTCTAAGAGGGAATTTTGAAATACCACATCCTATCTTCTCTTGATGCAAACACATAATCTGTCTTCCAGGAAGGGCACAGAGATCCTCGTGAACTCTGCTTAGGAACAAAGACCAGAGTCAGTCTTCCCGTGACAATGAAGACTCAGCGCACGGTGGCTCTGGCTGGTGTCGGGCCCCGTAAAGGGTTTCTCGTAGTGCCTTTTCCCATCACTGTGTTGGTGTGACTTCCGCACACTGGAAGTTCCCTGAAGGCAGGGGCCACCTATTTCGTCAGATTGCCACCTAGCACCAGCACCTTCCATGGCCAGAGCAACCAGCAAATATTCACTAGGAAAAAGGGAGCTTGCATGGGAGAGAGAGAGAGGGAGGGTTTGTTTTTGTTTTTGTTTTAAAAGGAAGGAAGAAACTGCCTTTTCTGTAGGTTACAGACTTCCTTAAGGACTTCAGTACCTTCTGGTTCCTGGCAGCACCTGCAGGTGAGAGGTGCTCCCAGGCCCCCAGACGTGATCGGGTCACCCTGATCACAGACCAGCTCCCAGCAGCGCAGCTTGTGTCCCCAGAGAGTGGCCCAGCCGTCTGGCTGGGGAGAGATAAGGCCCCTGCCATTAGCTGCCCCACGTGACCGAGGCCAGGCCTCTTAACTGCCCTGCCCTGGTATTTTCATCTCATAAAAAACAGTAATGATGAAATTTGCCCATCCACCACTCATGTGCTTTAGCGGCACCAAAGGAGGTCAGGATCTGTTAATGGAATGAGTGTGGCTTTGGCAAAACTCCCCTCAAACTCCTCATTCCATGAGGCCTTAGTACTCCTGGGAGAGATGCTTTTTCACAAATGACAAGAATCTGTCGTCATTATATAAAAAAGACCAAGTTCAAAACTGGCCTTGATGAGATTTAAAGTGGTGCCACCCGGGGACAAACATCTGGATGAGTGTGAGATTGTCAGCCAGAGTTTCTTTCTTTACCCACTGAACCAGGAGCACGGGCAGCCTGGGAGGGACGGGGGAGGACAGACCAGCTCAGCTGCTTGAAAATCCTCGGCCAAAGCAAAATTCAACCCCCAAACTGATCTTTAGAGGAAGAGTGTTTCACTATTTTTTATTTCAGTTTGAGTAGCAGTAACATTATAAATAATAATACCTGATGTCTGTATAGTGCCTTGTGGGTTATATTTTTTAAGTCTGTTTTTTCATTTACTTTTGCAAGAACTTTGTGAAATATCGATTATGATTTTAATGATCGCTGCTGCTTACTGGAAGCCTAATGCATGTAAGCCCTGTGCACGCTGTCTCATCGCTTCAGCTCCACAAAAGAATATTTTTATCCTCATTTTACACCAATTTTCTTACCAGCTTCCTCTAGGTACACTAATACACACACTCTTTATATACAGGAAACTGAGGCGCAGATAACTTTAACAGCTTTTCTAAGGACACACAGCAGTAAGAGGGAAAGCTGGACTTGAACCTGGGCCGATGGGCCCCATGGCCCATGCTCTTGCTGCCACGCCTTGAGACAGTATTCTGTACCCACTTTAGAGATGGGGACACCGAGACTCCAAGAGTAAAGCCACCTGATAATTTGTCAGTGTGGGACACACTCCGATTTATCTAGTCCCAGAGCCCTTGCTGGCCCATATTCTCTACAATACAATAATTCACACCTGCCTGTACCTGGTGCATTGGAAGGGGATGGTGCTGAAAAGGATGCAAAATGGGTTCTGGGAGCGGTGTAGGGCAGGTACTCGGCATGCACCTGTTTAGTTATATACAAACGCAGTTGCACCTCAGGAAGAGCCCTGGGAGTGTGCCCGTGCAGGGGGTCTGGGAGGAGGCTCTGCTCGAACTGCAGGCCCCGGGCTGTGAGGGCCGTGCCCCTTCCCGGGCTCAGACCTCATGCCAGCTGGAGCGCACACGGGATCAGGAGGTGGTCACTGCAGTGGAAAATGTTGAGCCCATCTGAACACAGGAGGCCAAGCGTAGAGGCTGGGGGTGAGGCTCTGGCCCGAAGACAGACAGTAGGACAGGCCAGAGCTGAGGGTTTCCGTCCAGCTGGTCAAGCAGATAGCTTGTCCTCAGGAACCCCTGTGGGTGTATCTGCAGCAGCCTCTCTAGCCCGGATGTTAGTTGGGAAGCAAAGTGACAGGAGTAAATGACTGGAATGACACATCCAGGCACTTTTACAAGTTATAATGATGGGATTATTTTAAAAGGATGCCCACACCCAAGGTGAGTGTCAGAATTGTTCATTGAGAACAGCCAGAACAGCTCAGGAGCCTGCGTTTTGCATTCCCTGTGGGAAAAGGCAGCGCTGTCGCCTCGGCTGTCACTCAGGTGTCACTTGTAAAGGGAGACACCTCTGCCTGCGGAATCAGCTCTCCTCAAGTGCCAAGCATTGAAATGGTTTCTGACAGCCAGGAGGTGATGGAGGCAGTTAGACGCAAGGCTGTGACAGAGGGAAAAAGGCATTTTGTCAGGTCTGCGAGAACCTGGAGGAAAACGTGGCGGCAGGAGAGCAAGCTCCGTTCTAAAGGGGCAGAGCCAAGGCCCAGCTCCTCCCCTGTTCCAAGCCTTCCCGGGGAGGTCCCCCGGAGAGGGGTCCCCACGGTGATGCCCGCAGTGAAAGGGGGCAGTGTGCAGCTAAGCCAAAATGTCTGCAGAAGGGAGGTGGAGGGCAGAGAATCACTTCTTCCGTTTCCTTCGGCGCATGGAAGCCGGGTTGTGCAGTGACATGGAGACAAACGGTCTGAGCCCACCTCCCAGGCAGCGGGGGGGCTTGGGGCAAGTCACGCACCCTCTCCGAGCCTCTGTCACTCTGTGACACAAGGGGCACAGGCGTGGCTCCCTGGCCCAGAGGTTTCCCCAGCACAGACTGAGAGCAGTGCGTGGAGTACTGAGGACACAGCCGGCCCCTGCTCCCCGCCACACATTCTGTCTCTCCTCCAGGTGTAGACTGTCAGTGGGCTATTTAAGTCTGTAAATAAAAGTACACCAAGGTACATGCTTCCCGCAGGACAGCTTGACAGCACGCGGTAAAAAGAAAAAAGGTTTTAAAAATATGTATATTTGGAATGCAATGTGAGACTCCTGGCCTTTGGGTTAGGCAATGGTTCCTTAGATATGACTCCAAAACCAGAAACAGAAAAAAAGTGGACTTCATCAAAATCAAAAACATTTGTGTTGCAAAAGAGACCCTCTAGAAAGTGAAAAGACGGCCAGTAGAATGGAGGCGTGTGTTTACAAGTCATCTGTCTGATAAGGGACTGGTATCTGAATACATATACATAATGAACACTCATGCATAGTGAATACTCACACATAATGAACACTCACAGCTCAACGAAAAGACAAATAACCCAATTTAAAAATGGGCAGAGGACTTGAATAGACATTTTTCCAAAGAATATGTACAAATGGCCCATAAGCATGTGCAAAGAGGCTCAGCACCCTCAGACTTCAGGAAGATGCAAATCGGAATCCCGGTGAGATGCCACTCCGGACACACTTGGAGGGCTATAATAGTGATAAAACAGTTGATAGTGAGTGCGGGCGAGGATGCGGAGGGCCTGGACCACGCCTGCGTTGCCCGAGGGAAAGTAAAATGGTGATGTGGCTTTAGAAAGCATTGTGGCAGCTTCTCCAAAGGTTGAACGCAGAGTTAACCGTGCGACCCAGCGGTTCCACTCCCAGGTGCACAACCAGGAGAGATGAAAACACACCCACACAGAAGTCGAATGGGAGAATTCATTGCAGCATTATTCATCATCGCTAACCCCGATGTCCATCAGCTGATGAGGGAGAAAATACTGTCTGTGCAGTGGAAGAGTAGTCGACAGTAAAAGGGATGAGGTGCTGATGGCCGCTACGACATGGGCGCAGTGAAACAAACAGACACAAAAGGCCACCTATCGTGTGGCCCCACGTGTGCGAAACGTTCAGAGCACCGCCTGCTCTGAGCTGTCTCTGCAGGGGCAGACAGTAGCGCGGTGGTTGCCGGGGGCTGGCAGGGCGGGTGGGGAACGGGGAGTGGCTGCTGATGGGCACAGGGCTTCTTTGTGGGCAATGAAAATGCCCTAAAATTAGATTACGGTGATGGGGCATGACTGTGCATATAGCTGAAAACCGTTGACTTGCATGCTTTGAATGAGTGAGCGCTGTGACACAAGTTAGAGCTCAATGAAACCACTTTTTAAAAGGGAGCTGTAGAGGCCAGGAGACATAGCTTAAAAGACTACCTATATAGCACAAAAATATCTTCCTTTAAAGAGACTTTTACGTATATATAGTTAATGGAAAACTATTAAAATGTTATGTAAACAGTTCATTCGATACATTTTTATTACCAGGGAAAAGGTACACCTTCTGACCCAGTAATTCCATGGTGTGAGGAAATTATCACGAATATGTGAGTAGATTTAGCTCTAAAGATGTACATTGCAGTGCTGCCTAAAATACCATAAAATTAGAAGCAGTAGCTATCACTTATCGAACACTTAGAATTTGCAGTATGCCATGGGGTTGTATGAAAATCATCTCATTTCTCCGTGCGAGCAATCCTTTAGGGAACCTCTCCATATCATTATACTCTTTCTGACAGAGGAGGAGAGAGCCAAAGCAAACAGCTACCAGTCAGAGCCGGGGCTGGCGCCCAAGTCTGTCACTCCCTGGGGCCGCCAGGTGCTCCTTACTGTGACGGTCTCCGTGACAGCCTCGACACCAGATTGCACTCTGGCATTCGAAACAGCCTGGTGAATTAATAGGTGTCAGCCCACAGTGATGCGCGACGGACTGTTAGGTGAGGAAGACAGGTTCGGGACCAATAGGCTCTCACTCACTCCATGCATGTAAACAGGTATGTGAAGAGCCACCCAGCGGCGGAAGAGACAGACGTGCAGAACTGACGAACGGCACGGAGCAGTCGTCCTCCGTGTTGGGAGGACTGCGCGTCATTTCCATTCTCTTTGCGTCTCTCTCCCTCACTCCTCCCCTGAGTTCTGTGCTGCTGTAGTTGCTCTACAGTGTTGCAACAGTTGCTCTGTGCTGCCCTGAACTACACTCAGGTGATGAGGTGGACACAGAGCAAGGCTCCCCAGCCTTCTTCTAGGGTATGAGGAGGATCGTCGCTTTGGCCAGCCTGTGTTGACAGTGAGGGACCCTTGTCGTGGGGACCCTTCCTCTCAGTCAGGGACCCCTCCCTCCTCCCCCCCTCGGGGGTCTTCCTTCTGTCCCGCTCTGTTCCCCTGGCAGAGTGTTCTCAGATGGCCTTGACCGTGGCACTTGGTCCTCTGACGGGCGGACGTGACCAGTAAGAATGAGTGCTTTCCTCTTGATGAGAGTCAGTTAGATTTTAGGAGGGAATTATTCTTTTAAATGTAATTAAATTATTTTCTAATTGCAAATGTAATAGAAATTCACTGGAGAAAAGTTAGAATATCCTGAAAAGTATAAAAAGCCAATGCAATCACCCATCCTTCTCTCCTGTTGAACTGATAGGGGACCTTGGGAACTGGTGAAGTTGGACTCTCCAAACACCTGGTGAAATGACAGATGATAAGGGAGGTGGCGAGGGGGCACTGAATACCTGTGAACGCCACACAGCCTAGCTGCCATCAGTGGAGGCACCGTGGCATTGTGGGAAAGCCACAGAGCCGTGGAGTCAGAAAATGTGGGTTCCTAACCACTTTCTTTTTTTTTTTTTAAGATTTTATTTATTTATTTTTAGAGAGGGAAGGGAGAGAGAAAGAGAGAGAGAGAAAGAGAAACATCAATGTGTGGTTGCTGGGAGACATGGCCTGCAACCTAGGCATGTGCCCTGACTGGGAATCGAACCTACGATGCTTGGTTCGCAGCCTGCACTCAATCCACTGAGCTACACCAGCCAGGGCGGGTTCCTAACCACTTTCACGTGGTGTTAGCAGGCTACTGAGCTTCCTTGACACTCCCAGCTGCGTACACCCCGAATTCCTTGGAATGAAGTGGGGATGTGAAAAGAATGATTATGTCAGTTGTGTGGCTTCTTCGTAAATAACGTCAGTTCTTTGTACTTTGTAGGGTGGTTATGGGCATGTAAATGAAACCGTATAAGCGAGAGCTCCACATGAAGCGGAACGTGGTACAGTGAGTTATAAATGCCTGTCAGAGCGACGGGGTGAATTCTGCTTCATCCCGCCTGGCTTTTCCAGGATGCAGGCGTAACAAGGACATAACAACGTGTCTTTTGGAGCCACAACCAGGCTCTGCCCCCTCCTCTCACTGTCCTGGCCACCCTTGCAAGGGGCCTGTTTATGAGTCACCATCTGCCTGTCACTCAGGGAGGGTGGGACACCAGGCTCGGCGATGTGCTTGGTTGTCATTGTCTCCAGGGGTGGGGAGGACAGCGCAGGGGCAGGAGTCCTAGCTCCACAGTCCTGGCTCTGCTACTCACAGCCCCAAGACCTCAGACAAGCGAACTCCCCGCCCTGGGCCTCAGTCTCCCCATCTGCGAAGTGGAACAAGCACACTTACAGGTTGTTGGGGGAATCGCCAGAGAAAATGTGCATGAATGGCCTGGTCCTTTAAAGGTGCTTTATAAGTGTTTCATCCTCTTCCTCTTCCCTTCAACGTTGTCTAATTTAGAGGTGGCAAGTGGAGGCAGAGAGAGGCCAAGGGCGTCAGGAGGGCCCAGAGCCATCCCACGACCGGGAGGAAGTATCCCATCGGAACACCTTGCCTCCCGCTCAGTTCCCTGTGCCACAGAGACACTAGGCTGACTATCATCCCTACAGGTCTTGCCTCCTGCTGTCCAACAGGATTCATGAGCAACAAGCCCCCTTGTCTACACTGCAAGTTGTCTTCCGAGTTTTCACGAGAGCAGAGCTGTCTAGAACTAGTTGGGGAAGGGCCAGCGGGCGGCTGTCCTCCTGGCAGAGCGAATAGAATGGAGAGCCGTGTGTGTGATGGAGGCCGGGAGAGTGTCCGGTCCGCACGGGGCACAGTGCCGATGGGTTCCTCACCCAGCGTGCCCCATGCACTTCTCGCTGCAAGTCTGAAGCAGGCACTTGACTGCTGAGAGGGCTGAGGTTTAAAGAGAGGAGGGACTTTGTCCACACACTCTGCTCCGTAACAGGAGGAGTGCGTTCATGGAGCCTTCTGGAAGCCTTACCTTCTGTGTGCTGGCCTAGGCCAGGGTCCCTACCTGGGCCTGGTTGTGAGACCCTTCAAGGCAAGAGCAACAACTCAACTCACAGTAAAGGACATTAGCACGGACGAAGCTACACCTTTGTTTTTCTTGTCCAGATCACCTGGGCTTCCACCAAGTAAAACCAGGAGCTGCTGATTCTGAACAGAGAGAGGAGGAGGAGGAGGAAGAGGGAAGTGTGCCCTCGTGCCCTAAGACTGGAGTTTTAAGACGAAAGTCGGTGCTACACATGAGAGTAGAACAGGAGCGCAGGAAACGCTAGAACTACTAATGCTAACTTGGATGTATGGTGGTTTACAAAGAAACGGTCTCTGCTCGGGGTCCTCTCTGAGTCCGGGCTGCTCAGTAGTGCCCCCAGGTTACACATCTGCAACATTCTGGTGACAGGCCACCAGGTCGGGCCCATCCCGGGAGAGGGTCCTGTGCAGGGCAGCGGAAGTGACGCTGGGCCAGGGCTCCTCCCTTTGTCCCTGCCGGGCCCCCTACTTCGGACGCCCTCTCCTGTTCGTCCCCACTCAGCCGGCCAGTCACCCCCCCATCCAGCCATTCACTTCTGCTCAGTTCCGTCCGCCTCTGTCTGGTGAGGTCTGCTATGTGGGGGCACTGGGCAAGGCCTGGGAGTACGGGAATAACTCCCAAGCCTCTGCCATCAGAGGGTCATCTGCAGGGGCCTTCCATGCTCAGACACCTATGGAGCACCCCGAGGGCCGTGCACCGTTTTCAGCACCGAGGATGCAAAGACAAATGGCTCCATGACGTTCCAAACACATACTTTCAGGACACCCTGTTCAGGAGCCTGTCCTGTCCTCTCATTGCCTGCATTCTGGGGTTTATCACCCTCTGAATCGCACCGCTAGCTTAGGGCAGCGATAATGCCCTCTGAACTCTACCCTCACTACCCCTCAATGCAAATGCTCTCTTCACTTGGGAGGATTAATTGATCCATTCATCCACTGTCCGTCCATCCATCCATGGTGCCATCTGTCCATCCATCAGCCATCCACCCACCCATGCCCTCGCTCACACATGGGCTCCCCTGTCCTGGGGATGCTGGGGTCCCTGCGACGAGCTGCTCCCCTGCACAGCTCCCCTGGGTAATCAGGTCCCTGCACACACCTGCCCCCCCAGCCCCGCCCGCGCCCCCAGGCATAGCTGCCCACCCTCTTTCCTTCCCTCCAACCCCTTCTCCCCATCGAAGCCCACTCACGTCATGCTTCAGAGCTGTTTCCTTCGGGCCACCCTCGTGCTCAGAAAACTCCCCCTCCTCTGAGCTCTCCCAGCACGGGGATTCCTGGCCCCCTCTTGGCCCTGCTGATGAGGAGCCTCATCTTGAGGCCGCTAGTGTCTGTCTCACTGGGTGTGGTCTGTATTTCACACAGACGTGAGTGTGAGCACACCTCCAGGAAGAAGATTGCAAGGGACTGGCTGCCCATCAGCCTTGTTTGTAATGAGGGGTTTAATTAAGTGGCACTTCAGACCATGATACAAAGTTTTACAAAATGATAATTACTGCATCTGTAGTGCGTTCCTGCAGGGCACTGTGGCAAGGGAGCTGCATGAATTAAGTTCTTGATTCCACGTGCAGCCCAAGGGGCACCAAGCTTCCCACATACCCTTCCTTCCCCATAAGACGAACATCAACGTCCCCTCATCAATGAGAATGCCACATGTGAGGGAGGCTGGGAAGCTGCCTCCTGGAGGGCTCGCTTTCCACCCAGAGCTATGTCCTTGGGCTCACTGATCCCCTCAAGAGAGGGCCGTTGGTCCTCCCGGGACTGCCACACTTGTCACAGAGGCTGTCCCCTCCCTGTCGTGATCAGCGACTTCTCCACGGAAAGCCTGTGAGTGGTTCCTCCTGGGACTGGGACACGCTGAGGTGTCCATTCCAAGAAAGTCTGAGTGTGTGTGTGTGACCACATGTTTCTGAGTGCGTGTGAGTGTGCTTCTCTCTGTGCCTGCATGTCCGTGTGTGTCTTTGTGTGAGTATTTCTGTCTGTGACTATGTGTTTCTGAGTGTGTCTGTGTGTACTTGTGTCTGTAACTGTGTTTCTGAGTGTGTCTGTATGTCTGTGTATGAATGTGTGTCCATCTGTAACTGTGTTTCTGAGTATGTCTGTGTGTGTCTGCGTGTATTTCTGTCTGTAACTATGTGTTTCTGAGTGTGTCTGTGTGAGTGTGTCTTGCTGTCTGTGACTGTGTGTGTTTGTACGTGCGCTCAAACAGGGGCAGGTCGTGGCTGTGAGGTGACTCACCCAGGTCACCTCCGTCGGTGGCTCACGGAGGTCAAGGCACCTGGCCACAGCCAGAGGCTCCAGGGACAGAAAGCAGTGGCCAGCACTTGTGGTTTTGCCCTACACTATTTTTAAAGTTAAAAAAAAAAAAGAAAACCAAGCGGAAACTCATTGCCGTTTAATAGCTAGCTCAGATTTAGATAAGCTGCCGGCCCAGGGCCGAGCGACTGCTGACATGACCCGGCGGGCTGGCAGGACCCTGGCCCCCCGAACCCTGCACAGGGCCTGGGCACCCCATGCACCGGCAGCAGCGTGTGCTCCGCCCCCGCCCCCACCCTGAGCAGCGGGCTCCCACCATCTCCCCCACGTCCTCGCAATGGCTGGGAAGTACATTTACCATTCCCACTCCTGGACAAGAACACCGAGGCCCCAGATGTCAGTCACCTGCCGTGCCCATGGTCACTTCATCAGGGCAACGGGGCTGCAGCTTGAACTGGTCCTTCCGCCACCAGAGCCCCCGTTCTTTGCCCGACTCTGCACGACACCCTCCCCCCAGTTCCTAGCTCCAACCCGGTGCTTTCACATGAGGGCTGAGCCGGCTGCCGGCTTGTTTGACCACTGGTTTTCCATGAAGAAAAAGGTTTCTTTCAGAAAGACCAATTAAAACTAAATACTTTGAGAGGAAATTTTTCTAAGCCATCTTGCAGTATCAGTCTAACCCACGCCTCTAACCACTTCCTGGCCAGATCAGGAACTCTGGCTTTTTATAGCTGGAGACAATGTGCAAAACATCAGAGGGACCCATCCCGAAATCCACGTCTTCCTGCAGCCCCTTGGCGGCCCCCACCCCCACCCTCTGCCGCATGCCAGGTCATTCCGCAACTTAGAACGTGGGGTTTTGACCTTGAGGACCTTCAGTGTGTGCCTGCCCCCGTGTGTGTGTGTGTCTCTGTTCTCTCAAGACAAAGCACATCCAGTGATTCTCAGAAAAGCTGGCCCCTCCTCATCGGAAAGATAAACCTGCAGGCTGATCATCCCGACCCTGTTTGCTGTCACCTGTGCAGAATCCCCGTCCCAGGCTGGCTGGGCATTTTATTATAGTTGCTACTTATTCTCAGCCTGAGCCTGGGGCTCTCCCTGTTCACAGATGCTGAGCGCAGAGCGAGCTCCGCTGGTGGGGACAGAGCAGGCAGCTTTGTACACACCTCGCCGATGGCAGGGGCCATGGCTACCTGGATGGGCTGAGGACAGGAGAACGCGCACCCTGCCCATCCTGTCTGAGTCTGCAGACCAGGCTGCCTGCCCCGTGCGGAACAGCTCGGAGCTCTCAGGCACGGTGTGGCTGTGTCAGGAATCCACCCCCCAGCTGCCCTCTCCCCAGCTTGGCTTCCGACCACCGGCCTCGCCTCTGGCTCTGGCCACAAGGTCCCTCCATGGGCCTGACGGCGTAGCAGACATAACAGTGATTGTAGTATTGTCACCTCTCATCAAGGACCTGCCAGGTGTCTGTGAGAGGCTGATGAGTGGCTAAAGTCTTGGGCGGGGAGCCTGGCCACCGCACCCAGGTCCTGCCTCTGCCCTGTGACCCTGAGCAGTCGTTCATCTCTCTGTGCCACAATCCCCCTCGTTGCAAAAATGAGGTGGTCGTATCGTCTGCCTCATGGGAAGGTGTGAGGCTTAAGTAAACTCATGTCTTTCCGATACTAAGGACACACGTAACACTCCACGGGGGTCAGCTTTCGTGATGCTCAGGCATCTCGGCCCAGAGGCGCCGTGTAGCGTCGGTCCCCATGCCCATGTGCCCCAGGGCTAAGGGTGCGGAGTCACCGTGAAGTTGTCCCACGGACCTGGGAGCCAGGCCTGGCGCACAGAGCTTCTACCCTGTACTGCAGTGAGATTTTGGGGTTTGGAGCTGCAACAGTCCTGGCGGCCAGGACCAGTCCCGGGCCCTCTCCTGGTCCCTTGGGTGTCCGCTCCTCCCAGGGCTGCCCTCAGAATGGCCTGTTTCCATGCAAATGTCCGTGCTTTGCCCACGACCCTCAGTCCTGACTCTGAAGCCCAAAGGTTACTGGAGCCTTCTAGAGTGGGGCTGGCCTACACCCCCTTGTTCCAGGACAGATGTCCAGCTGGGCACTCGGGAGGATGGGTCTCCTCTCCTCTGGGCGTCAGTTTTGTCCTTTTGGCATCAGGGTAATAGGAGTGACCCAGGTGAGCATGGGTCCTTCACCTAACAGTTTCCAGAAAGCTTCCCTTGGCCTTATTTCAATGATCCTCTTAACAACCCAGCGGGAGAGGCACCCTTTGCTCTGCCCCTTCCATGCGCGAGGAAACAGAGCGCTGTCTTCCGTTTCATTTGGGTTTTGATATTTGTAACTCGGGGTGGGGCCTGGGGTGGAGACATACACCATGGAGTCAGCCAGATCCCTGCTCTCTTTACATTGGATTAAAAGCATCCAGTTTGGCTCAAGGATACACCGTGTTATTCTGGATATAACAATGTCCGTGGCAGAGTGCGGGGTGGCGTGTGTGACCCAGAGGCAGGCTGCTTGCGCTGGAGACCGGCTCTGTCTCTCACCAAGCTGTGTGATGCCGGGCAAGGCGCTGGGCCTCTCTGTGCCCTGGTTTCCTCCTGGAGCCGGGCTCCCACTGCCTACATCCTTAGAGAGGAGATGCTCCCAGCAGCCTGCAGTCTTAGGAGACACTCACGGAGATTTCACGGCTGCAGTCAGAGATTCCATCATCTCCCAGGTGGGCATCTATCATCAAGTCCGTCTTCACTGAGCTGGGAAAGGTTGCTATTACAGGGCCCCCAGGAGCAGGGGTGGGATGTGATGCCGCCTGGGGTGGTGTCCTGACCTTGGTCCCTGTTAAACTACCATCAGCACTCTCCTCAACACGCAACCTTAGTTCATAGCGAAGATTGCACTTCACCCCGACCCTGTCCAGTGCCCACACTTCGCAGAGAAGGGAACTGAGATAGAAGGAGACATTCCTTCAAGGTCACACAGAGTGTTGATGTGATATGGCTCAGTTCTGACCTCCCAAGTGCCTGTGGGCGTCTCCGGCGGGTCCTGGCCCCTGAGCATGGGTGTGCTGGGATGTGCCCTGCGGTCTCTGGGCTGAGCAGGAGGGAAGGGGTGTCAGACTGTCAGCCCGTGTCTGCTGTCTCTTCCAGGGCGGCTCCCCACTCTCCCCTGCCGCTGTCATCAGCCAGGAGACGGCTCAGCAGCAGGCTGTTGCTTTGGCAAAGGAGGTCGGCTGCTCCACCTCGTCCACCCGAGACATGGTGTCCTGCCTCCGTCAGAAGCCCGCCGACGTCCTCAATGATGCCCAGACCAAGGTGGGCGCTGGTATGCAGGTTGGGAAGTGACACTTTACAAATGGCCTGTCAAGAGGACATGGCCCACCTAAGGCCACACAGTAGGTTGACGGCCAGCTGGCACTACAATGCACACTCCCTGCCCGCTGCACATGTACCTGTAAATGGTGGACTAAGTGTGGGCACTGATAGCCCACAGGTGTCTTTGCACCTGGGATCTTACCTATAAGGTGAAGCTAGTGATGTGGGCCTTGTGGAGCAGGAGAAGACAGCCTGTTTGGGGACCATGGTGGCAGGTCACAGCCAAGTGCACTGAGTGGTGCGGTCATGCGGCAGTGGGGCTGGGCCATCCTGCTCCTTGGACTGGGCAGCTGAGTGCTCCCCTTTCCTACCTGCAAAGATGCTGCCCACGGTCCCCGGCTGGCCCTGCCGTGAACGAAGGGGATGCTAGCAGGGGTGCCTGTCGTCGTCAGAGCTGATGGCTGGATGCCTTCGGCAGCGAGCCTGGGCTTAAGGACCCAGAGTGGGTCTGATCCTCAGCCCCCCAGACGGGGGCCGAGCAGATAGTGGCCAAAGCTGATCTGTCTCCTTGGCATGTCCCACCTTTGGCTGCCCCTTCCCCTGATCAGTGTCTGCTGCCATCCTGGCACCGCTGGGCTCAGTCTTACCCATCTTCCTGTGGATGCTCTCACCTCAATGCGGGGCCCTGGGGCCAATCACTGCTCAGTGTGAGACTCTTCTTCCCACCCTGGCACTGTCACCCGCTGTCCTGCCTGCTGCTGTTCGGGTCATTGTGCTCTGGGTTCCCGGTGGAGGCTCAGGTGGACAACCAGCACCGGTGCTCCTCATGGTTAGGCAAAGCAACGCAGCCGGTCATTTCAGTCTCGCTTCTTTTCTAAAGAGCAAGCCCATGTAAACAATGGCATTCTTTTGCACCCAACGCAGCTGCTGGCTGTGAGCGGCCCTTTCCACTACTGGGGTCCCGTGGTCGACGGCCAGTCCCTCCGAGAGGCTCCAGCCAGAGCGCTGCGGAGGGCTCCACGGGCCAAGGCCGATCTGCTCATCGGGAGCTCTCAGGACGATGGGCTCATCAGCAGAGCGAAGGCCGTGAAGGTAGGCGGGGTGTAGGGGGCGGGGGCTTGGGGTCCCCTGCAGGGTTGCGGCCCTGGCTCTGGTCCTCAAGGTCTGATCTTGGTCAAGAGTCATTGCCTTTCTTGCTCATTTGCAGAACAATCGCTGAGTAAATTACTCTGTGTAGAGGCTCCCTAGGGTAGGGGGGGAGGTGATCCTGAGGTTGGGGCACAGGTACGTGACATGTGCAGAGTTGGGAGCAGCACAGACACAGCCACACCCACAGATGGCTTCTGCAAGTGACTTGCAGTGGGAAACAGCGAGCAGAGGCCGGCCAGGGAGCTCTGTGGCCTCAGGGTCTAGCCTGTAGATACCTCCGTCCCATGAAGGGTTCTTGACGCACTGAGACGGAGAAGGAGAGGAGGGCGGGTGGAGGGCACTGCTTCCCAGACCTGGCAGGGAAACCCCGCCCAGCCTTCCGAGCTGGCTTTCTCACCGGGAAAGCGGGTCCCGTGCCCCTGGCACAGCAGCCTCGTGTGGGTTGTGGTCAGCACAGGTGGGAATGAGTCGCGAGGCCCTTTATCTGCCTGGACACGCTCTTCCTGCCCTGACCGACGTCATCGCCCCTTACTCGCGTGTGGCTCACCCTGGAAGAAGCCGAGCACGCTCTGCCCAGCCCGCTCAGCCCTCCTGGTCAATGCGCTCTTGACAGGGACGGGCCGTAGGCTGTCAAACCTGGCGGCCCAGGGCATGCACACAGGGAGGACACACCCCCGAACATGGGGCTCCGTCCAGGTCCGTTGAGTCCAGGGCCATAGCTGGCATTAGCAACAACAAGCCATTCATGCAAATGGGATCTTGGCTGCCTCGAAGTGGCCTACTCCCTTGGGTACTGTCTCACTTGGGGGTCTATCTCACGGTGACAGAGGTGCCGCTGTGGCGTCATGGCCACACGAGGGCATTTACTGCAGTGTGGGTTATTGCAGCAGTGCACTGGAAGCAGCTCAAACGTCCATTAGCTGGGAAATGGCTGAATAAATCAAGATCCACTGAGACTATTAACTATTATGCAGGTGCCGAAGAGAATGGACTATATCCATCTCTGCCGGCTCGCAGAATGCCTGCGACGTGCTGGTAAATGGGAAATAAAAAATAAGAAGGCCGAGGAGTGTGAAGCAAAGGTGGCATTCACACTCCAAGAAACAGCCAACCTACCTCTACCTGTGCATATGTGAATGCAGTCTCAAGTGGATTATCTGAAAGAACGAAGGTGCGGAAAGACACGCAGCAGGCAGCGGACATTGGCTGTCTCAGGAGGCGCGGCAGTGTGAGAAGGGAATATTGTGAATTTAGTATTACTGATATTACTACATGTGCAAATATATGTTCTACATAACATATATGCTCGTGTGTGTGTGGAAAGAGTTGTGCTGGGGGTGCACGTGAGAGAGGGAGAGAGAGACAGACAGACATGTGGTACCGAGCAGAGCTTAGTCGACATCAGCTTCCGTCCAGTTGACTCACGGCCTGAATAAAGAGCTCTCCCCCTGATCCATCGCGTATAGCTCAAGAGTTACCTTGCGGGGCTGCAGCTGGGTTCCTGAGCCAGACAGGGACACAGGGTGCGTGGATGAGACGCCACTGTCCCCACTGGCCCTCGGCTTTTCTCCTCTAAAATAGGGGTCCTCAAACACTGTTGACCGGGCCGCTCATTGGTTAAAAACCAGTCAGTATAGTCATTTTAGTATAAATGATACCCATGAGTATTCCCGGGCTAACATGCTGAGCTATTGCAAGACATTCGCAAACATGACAGAAACAGGAAGTGGGACAAGGCAACGAAGGTTCTTGTATCCGGCCGCAGCCTCTCCAGGATCTGCACCGGAGATGGCACCCTATAAACTGGGCACAGTGGGGGCACACGGCCGTTGGCCCCAAGACCTCATCCATCCATGCAATGCCTCCTTTCACACTGCCCTGCGGGGTAGGGCGTGGGGATCTTTGTGCAGAAGAGATTATATCCTCACAGCTCTTGTTCTTTGGACCACGTGCTGAAAATGTATCCCCGCCATCTCTGACTTTAGAAAAAGAGGAAGAACTATTATAATCCCAGGAGCCTGGGGCTAATCCCAGATGGGGGGGGGGAGGGAGCAGGCCCTGGCTACTTCCCATCACCTCCCACAGCCGTGGAAAAGCCATCCACGGGGGCGAGGGAGCGGCTCATGCTGGCGGCTCTGGGGCTGTGGCCGACTGGAGCGCAGCCCAAGTCTACCTTCTGTGACTGCTCCAGCCCATTGTCAGAGGGCTGCCTGCTCAGGCGGCTGCCTCGGCCTTCCTGATCCTCCCCTGGCAGTGTGTTTGGGAGTTCCCCGCTTCGGTCCTCGATTTCTGAGCCCCTCCAACCAGGCACCTTGACCAGAGGACTGAGACCCCTCCCCAACCGTGCATTTTCATTCCTCTCATTGCATTTTCCTCTGAGGGTTTCAGGGAGATGTTTCCTTGGTCCACATACAAGGGAAGAGTGTCTGCAGACACCAGCTCACTGGCCCTGACAGGAGTGGCAGGGAAGTGTGCCCCCAAGTCCAGATGGGGGGACCCTGGGAGGGTGTGGCGGTGCCACGGCTGCCATCCAAACCCCAGTCCCAGATGCACCCCATCTGCACAGTTATTCTTGGTTAGACTGGTCCTCTGGTAGCCCCCTCTCTGCTCATTCTTTTGTGAGCACGTGCTAGTGTGGCCACTGAGTCATTTTGTGAGCCTGCATCCTGTTCTGCCAGTTCATCTCGGTGCCGACGTGGGGAACTGGGAGGACAAGGGCCGTAGACATGCTGGACTGGAAGCCAGCTCCACACTTCCAGCGTCATTGTGTGCTGACGTCTTCTCCGTGTCTACCTCCAGCCCCGTGTTACACCTCCTGCCCATGCTTTTCTTTTGGACTGTGGACTGGTTTGGCCCACATGGTCTGTTTGACACCTTCACTTCGATATCTCATAGCTTCGCACTCTTAACGTATCCAGAATAGCCGCTGACTCCACCTGTCCCCCTGCCCCCAAATGGCACGCTTCCCCACTGTGGTTCACCGTCTCAGTAAACAGCAGCTTGTGCGTCTCCACGCTCAGCCCAGAAGTCTCTCTGGACCCTGCCCTCTCCCATGCCACCAGCAGTCTGCCAATAAATCATGGGCTCCGTCTCCGAAGTGTACCCAGAATCCCTGTCTGCCATCGCTCTGATCCACGCCATCATCTTGGCCCGGGATTCTTGTGATAACACTCAGGTGGCCCCTGCTCGGCCGTTGCCCCTGTAATCTGTGAGAACCGCAGTGGCCCGAGCTACCCCTTCACAGTGCAAACTAGATTCTGTTGCTCCTCTGCTCAGAGCCCTCCAGCGGCCTCATCTCACACAGAATAAAGGCCACAGTCCTTACAATGACCTCCAAGGTCCTACCCAATGGGGCCTCTATTTTCTCTGAACCTCGCCTCTGGCTACTCGCCCCCGGCTCACTGTGCTTCATCCCACCCGGTCCCGTTGGCATTCCTCGGCGCTGCAGAGCATGCTCCCTCCTTAGGGTCTTGGCACTTGCTCTTCCTTTCCTGGAATGATCTTCTCCGTGTAAACTCAGTGCCTCGCTTCCTTCAGGGTCTGCTGCTTTAGAGTGGTGGACCCTGGTGGAAAGGGTGGCCACACCCCCAGTGCTCTCTCCCCCATCATCCTGCTCCCTGTCCTCAGCACTCACGCCCCTCGACACCCCATGTATTAGTCTGCTGCGTTTCTGCCTCGACTAGAGTGGGAGCCCCGTGAGCACCCAGACTTCATCTTCGGTTCCTGGGAAAGTGTCTGGTGCAGCCAGTGACCAACGAACCTTCATTAGATTGGAAGTAGGAAATGAGAGAATCAGCCACGTGCCAGGATCTAACCTACGAGGCTTCCAAGAACTAGTCCCTCCCCAAACAACTTATGCAACGGGAATGTTTACCACTATTTTGGGGGGCAGGACACCGGGTCTGCGGAAGGCAGACTTCAGACCCAGGCCTTCCCACCCCCAGAGGCATTCTCTTTCTACAGCACCCTGGGAAGAGCCTTTCCCAGTGCGTGTGCTGGGTGCTCGTGCGTACACCGACACAGCCACTGCTGGGGCCAGTGTGTGCTCAGCGCTTTGCCACTCCAGCCACTTTCTTACTTATCTCAACCAGAACGCTATGCAGCCGGTGCTCACGAATGGTACTGGATACCGCTGTACTGAGGAAGAGACAGGCTTCGAGAGGGTTAATGATTGCCCCAAGGTTGTGCAGCTAGTCATGTGCAAAGCCACGTCCCCACTTCCGGTCCTCTGGCTCCAAATGAGGTGTGTGGCCCACAGCCCTGTGCGCCTTTGACTTTGGAGTAGAACCACCCATGCTGTATGGCACGCGGTCACGACCCAGCCCAGAGCAGCCTCAGCATCCTGCCCGACACAGAGTTGCACGGGAGTGCCGTGGACACACAGCTGGACGCTGGGCTGCCAGCTGCCCTGTAGACCCCGTATCAAAGTTTATTTGGAAACATCCCGCCTGTGCGCGCCCTCCGGGTTACCTTCTCTCCCCCCCGCCCACTCATGACCTGGATTTAGAGTTGGGTTTGCGGGTTTCTCCAGCCCCCCACCCAGCAGGCTCCATACCACCTGGGTCCAACTACCAGTAGTTGAGAAGAACCCAGGATGGTGCGTTCGATCCAGTGATTCCTCGCCTTCAATAGCAGCCCAGCCCCCCACTCATCTCTGCTGAGAAGCAGGACATCGATTGTGAAAAATCACCACGTCGGCCTAGAGTGGGGTGTCAAGCATGTCTCCCAGCGCCCAGACCCAGCTGTCTAGTCACGCCACACTGAACACCATCCCTTCCTCGGTGTCAGGCGCCGTGCCCTGTGTTTGGAGTGTGTGCACCAGTTGCATGTGCCCTCAAGGAGCTCACAGTCAGGCGAGGAGACAGAAAATGAGAAGGAAAAAAACACTCTCTGGAGAGATGGACGCCGACTGTGTGACCGCAAGGACAGTGGTGGGGAGGGGCCACGGCCAGCAGGAGGGACACAGCACCAGAAGAGCTGGCCAGGACCTCATCCCCCCGCTGTCTGCCAACAGAGCAGGGACAGTGTCCTTGGACTGCAGTTGGGAGCGTCTGAATTCCTGAGCCCGAGCCTCAGTTTCCCTGTCTGTACGGTTAGGAGGTGATTGGTGAATATCCACCTGTGGAGAGGACTCGGGCACCGGTGTCTGGCAAACAGGATGTGCTCGGTAAATACTGGTTTTCACCTCACTCTGTGACTGTACTATTATGATTTGTGTTCTAAACTATTGTCCCTGGCCCAGAGAACCACCCAGAGAAAGCAGGTGGAGTACACAGAACGCCCAGTCACTGAATCGCCTCCCCTGACCCGAGACCAGATTGTGGCAGACACACCCACACGCTTTCTCCTCGCGCCAACCCTGCATCAGGACCGTCGGAGCCCAGCCCACAAGCACACACGGTCCAGAGTCCTGGGGAGTCACAGGAGGGGCAATGGGTCCCCCGCCAAGTGCAGCCCCTGGGGCCCACCTGTCACGACCGAAGAGCGTGGGTGGGTGGGGCTTCCACCAAGTGAGTGAAGACCCTCACACTCCCCTGCCATCCCACCCAGCCGTGGCCCACCCATGGAGTTCTAACCACACCTGCCAAGTTAGCGACATACCCGTGGTGTATCAGGGCTGCCCAAGATGCCTGGGAAGGCTCCGTCCGTGGAGGATGAGCTGATTTTCTGAAGTAGCAGCTTTCTGCTGAAATTCCTCATCCGTTGCTGGCCGTGGTGGGAGTCTTCCCCCCCTTCTCTCTCTCTCCCTCCCTCCCTCCCTAACTGGTGAAATTGACAGTCTGCCTACATTAACCAGCTTTAATTTGCATGATCAAAGCGGATTTGTTCCAAGATGCAATGTTCTGCCTGCCCCTCCAAACACAAGCATCTTCAGGGAAGGCAAGACAAATCAGAAATAGCGTGTAGCCACGGCTGCCTTGGCCCAGAGCTTGGCCAGGAGTTGGCCTCGTCCAGGAGCAGGTGGAGGGGGGCCCGGGGGCAGGGGAGGGCCTCCCGCCCGAGAGTGGGGAAGCAGCACCTGGCAGCTCGAGATGCTGGCACTGGCCCCAGCATGGGAAAATCAAGCCTCTGGTGACAGATTACAGCAGAGGACTGAGCTGGGGACACACGATTTCCTGAAAAGAGGCACTGCTCTACCAAATGCCTGTCACTCAGGGTGTGTGGTGGGCTCAGAGTCTGACCCAGCCCAGGACCTGAAGTCAGAAGATGGGTTTCAACTCCTCGCTTCAGCCCAGTGATCAGGGCAAGTTGCTCAGCCAACGAGCTGCAGTTTCGTGCCCTCCCAGTGGGTGCAGTGAAGCCAGCAGAATGCTGAGGGGACTCCAGGCCCAGCACTCACGGGGCCTGTCTGGTCCCCTGGCTCTGGGCGTCCCGAGCACACAATGGGTTCTGCACTCCAGGCCCTCGGAGCTGACCCTGCTTCTGTCACCTCACCTAAACATCCCTGGCCATACCAGGGGGGTTACCGTTCTCAGTTCAGAGAGAGCTGGGGGTCAGCAGGACTGACCTGTCCCCCCCAAAACAGGAAAAATTACATTCACCCTTTGCTGTATTAATAAGAGCCATGATTATCTTTACTATTTCCCAGATTGTGTTTCCTCTTCACGGCACTGGTAAAAGAGGAATGCAAGCCAGGCTGGGTTCTTTATTATACAGTCACTACTTATTTATTTATTTCTGATTTTAAAGGAAGTTTAAAGGAAAATATTTTCACGATGGCCCCTAAGCGTGTGGTGGGCCCTGGGCCTGCTGTGCCTGATGGAGAAGCATGCCCCTCCCCCATCTATTAACACCCACCGTCATTCGTGGGGCCACCCGCACATCAGTTCACGCACACGCCCAGTGTCTGTCTGTTGAGGGGCTCTCCCCGAGGCTCCGGGGCAGTCGTCGCCCAACAGACGAGCCCCTGACTCGCTGAGCTCGCGTTCTGGCATGAGTACGCGGGCCGTGCTGGTGAGCAAACGCATGGAGGATTCCGGCCCTTGAGAATGAAGTGGTGATGGGAGAGGAAGCAATGAGATGGAGGGAGTTCCTTCAGCAGGGAAGCCGGGGAGGGGGCTGTGCCCTGAGACCCGGGTGACGAGAAGGGGCCAGCTCTCCGCTGGGGCGAAGAGCCTGTGCAGAGGCCCTGGGGTGGGGCTCGTTTGCGGACCGGAGAAGGCCGGACTGCTGGAAGCCCAGCCGGTAACGGGGGCAGGGGTGGGGGGGAAGCTGCCTGTGTGGGAGGGACGCGTTAAATAAGACCTCATCATCAGAAAAGTGGCTTTATCCCACTTGCAGTGGGCAGACGCTGGAACGTTTTAAGCTAGGAAGTGATTATGTTGATTTATCTATTTTAAAAAGAGCATCTGGCAGCTCTACGGAAAACTGACTCTGGAGGGGCAGCACAGGAGGCAGAGGCCAGATCGCACTCTGTCGTGAAGTCGGGGAGCAAGCGAGTAAGGTCCGTGAGGGCTCGGGGCCACAGATCGGTGAGCAATAACCACGTTTGGGATCTGTCTCGGATTGGCCCGTGGGACGGGGGTGGGTTGTCCGGAAGAGAGGTTGGAGCTGCGGACATGGGTTTGGAAGAAACCCAGGAAAACTTGATGTCATCAAAGCCAAGGAAAGAAGGCTTCCGAAAGGAAGCTGAGGTCAAGCACCGGATGTCGTTGGAGGTGGTGTGAGATGAGGACAGCGGTCTGGCTGCTGGACCTGACAGGGTGAAGGACCCGGGGGGCCTTGACGGGGTCCATTCGGTCGAGTGAGGGGAAGGGAAGCTGAGAGAGGGCTGCGAGGCGCGAGGCAGGGGGCTCCGTGCTCCCCGAAGCCACACTCTCTCCACAACACCGTCTTCCCACTGCACTCGAACACTGAGCCAGCTCTCGGGGCACTCCGCTCCCTGACGAGAGGCCTCCCCAACGTTACCCTTTCTGCCCCACGGCAAGGTCTGCTTCACATGCATTTTAGACACGCAGTTGCTGGCTAGCAGGGAGTCTTTCGATTCTGTCCATTAAATGAACAAATGAGTGTTTCGTCTCCATCTAACTCAGGGCTCTGGAGCATTCTAGGGACACTCGTTAATGCATCTCTCCACCCAACAGACTTACAAGAATCTGGCGAAGGCTGCCTCCTTCCTTTGGGGATTCTGCCCTGGGTCTCTTCTCAGACCTGTGATGTCATAGCCATGTTGCCTGACTTGGAGAGTAGCCAGTGTACAAAGATTCATTCAGGACTTTCTGTGTACAAAACATGCCTCCCCCAACCCCCACCTGCCACAGACAGCATCAGTGCTCCTGCCCCGTGACGGGGAGGAGAGGATGAGGGTAGGACAGGGCGGAAATGTGGACAGGAGGGGAGGGCTAGTCAGTATGTGGGGACGGTCAGCGGGACTGGGGCACAGAAGAACGTGGGGAGATGAAGCAATGGAAGGGGACTGGAGGTGGTTCTTATTTCTCAGTCGATCGAGTCCTGGTCTTAGGCACCAAGGACAGGAAACGAGGAGGGGGAGAAAGCTCTGGAGGTGAGGAAGAACACTTCCAGGTGATGAAGGTGCACTGTGCTCACGTGGAGTTTGAGGGACCTGAGAGAGCCCCAGGAGATGGGACCTGTTTTGATACATGTAGGTCCAAGGTGCAGGCAGGAGAGAGATTTAGGGATCACTAACTCCCAGGCTGATGTTGAAGCAAAGGGAGGGAATGGAGCATGAGTGGACGGAAGGGGGAGAGAAGGGGACAGGGTGGCAGCTTTTAAAAGTTAGAGCCGGAGGGTTCTAGATGTGAGCCTGAGACAGAGCAGTTGAGGCAGGAGGAGAAGGGCAGGATGAAAGGTCGAGGGGGGAATAGTGCCAGGGGCGGGCATGGCCCCAGCACCAGCATGGGCCGGGCTGGGTCACTGCAGCCACCAGTGACCTGGAGAGCATAGCTGGGTGCAGGGTTGGGGGAGCCAGATGGCTGTGGAGGGAGCAATTGATGGACACACTTGCTGAGTACAGACCCAGAGGTGGGCAGGCAGACCGAGACCCTGCTTGGCAGACCTTCCTTTGTCTTGGACTGAAGGAGGTGGGAAGGGGAGGGTTCCTTGGTCCAAGTCAAAGGAAGGGAGTCAAGAAGGGCTTGGAGGGGGGATTTCCCTGAGCAGTAGAGAGCCATGCGGAGGTGGGGAGAGCCCCAAGGGTTACTCGGGGTTTTTTAGTGGCACCATGGGATCAGTGTGGCCTGAGAGGGAGCCAGTGGGAGGCAGTGGCTGGCAGGATCCCTACTGAGGCCTCACAGAGCTGGAAACACCAACTCAGGGACACCTGGCCGATGGCCTTCTGTCTCTCCTCCACGTGGACCACAGGGAAGACCCTTCTCCTGGCACTCCTGGAGCAGAAGCAGGGGAGGCCACACCGCATCCATTGTGACCCTCACCATCCCGAACGCCCAGTTCCCGTCCTGCTCTGCTGGTCTAGTGTGTGCTGTTACCCTTGTTACCACCGAACATGTTGACCAGAAGTCCCCGAGGGCAGAGAATTTAGCCGGTATTGTACTAAATGCCCTGAGCTGTGTCAGCACTGGGTAGAAAGTTGTCGAATGAATGGGGCATTGAAGACAAAAAGACCCTGAAGCTAAGAGTTCTCCCTCCTGTCTCTCAAACTGGAGCTGAGCCCAAGGGCATGTACTTTTAATAACTGGCTTCCTGACGGGGAGAGAGGAGCCGTACGCACTGTCGCCCACGCGTCAGCTGCTTCCCGATGGCTTGTCCGTTTGACTCTGACGTCCACACTGGCACCGACAGCACTGTGCGGCTGCCGGACTCATTGGTGGGCAGTGAAGCTTCTGAAGTCATCTGCCAGAGCTGGATGTGAATCTCAAATGCCAGGGCCACGCTCAGGCCACCAGGCATCACAGGTGACGGTTGAAGCCCTCCATCATCTCTGTTTCCAAGGGACTGTCACTTTTGTCCAGGACATCGGAATGGCAGTCCTTTAAAAGCACACATGAAGGACCTGCCACTTCTGGATGGCCATTAACGAGGCCCAGCCTGCAGCAAGCCCGCTTGGGGGCCCATCTCGCCTGTAATTACAGCTCGTGGCAGTCGGCGCTGGCCGGCGGGTGGTCAGGTGGGGGCCCCGCTGCCTCCTGCTGACTCTAATTAAACCAGCAGCAGCAGCATCTGTGCGGCCAACCTTGCCAAGGATGGAGAGGTGCAGATCCTGCTGCCAAGGGGCCCCTTGACATTCCCATGGGCCCCAGGGGGCTTGGGTCCCCCTCCAGCCATCAGCAGAATGTGGACCCAAGAACAAGGCCATGCCCCAGCCTGTCTCAGGGGCTCGGATCCCCTTAAAATGTGAAACTCGTCGCAAGCACAAGGAAGCACAAACTGGGCCCCTCCCTTCAGCTTCCCAGCTATGGGTCTGTCCAGATTGGCTTGCATTAGAGGGACTTCCAGCGGTGCCCGGGCTTGGTGCCCGGTGGTCCTGAAAGCCTCATCGTGGGAGAAGGGTCTGCAGACCCATGAAACAGACTCTGCCCGTTAGGTGGGTCGACCACTCTCCAGCTGTGGTTCAGAAGAGAGGTCCCAGGGGTCTGGGCTCCTGGCCAATGGGACAAGCATCACTCAGGCTTCTCTCTAAGACGTGGCTTCTCTGGCCCATCTGGACTCACCACAAGGCTGAATCTGCCAATATCTAGCAACAGGAACAACTAAGCACTTTGTAGGTGTCTGGTTTAACGTCAGGACGGTTTTATGAAGCCCGTTTGACAGGCGGGGGAACAGGCACAGAGTGGTTAAGTCACTTGCCAAAGGTCACACAGCTAATACATGGGAAAGTTAACAACCAATCCCAAGTCTTTACAACTCTGGGTTGTAAACCCAAGAGGTTTGACTTTGGACTTGTAGCCCGTAGCCTGTATGACCTCCGCAAAGGTTAGCGTTTCCCCTGCTCTTTGTCCAGCACGTGTTTGCTGAGCACTGACCGGGGGCTGCTCCATGCAGAGCACTGCACACCCCCTCGGCCACGTGGCCCCTGTTGTGGCGACAGCAGCACAGCATTCTGAGGGCACACAGGGGCCCCTGCCCTCACCTGGGGACAGGTTAGTAATAATTGAGTCTACTGTCCAGGTGCCCAGAACTGTCCTAAATCCTTCATATGCATGTTCCATTGGAATTTGGCAGGAATTCTGTGCAATTATTTTGCTATTTGAGAGAAACACACCTGTTAAATGTTTGGCAATAATTAGAGATATGAAAATGATTCCCAGCATCATTTCTGTTATGAAATATTCCAAAAGCTCAAAACAGGGACAGAGAATAATGGAAGGCAGTTTCCCCCCTAAACTATTAGCAGGTTGTCAACTTAATAGATTTCAGGCGAGCATTTTTGAATAGGCTAGAACAGGAGAGAATGGAAATAATCAGATGTACTATATGTGGAGAGAACCATGAGTATAAACGTTATTCACGAACATTATTTCAGGCCCGTGGGTGTGTGTTTGTGTGTTCTGTATGTGTGAGACATAGGTGGCACACACAAGGCCCGTGGGCAGAGTCCGGCCCTCCACCTTGTTTTATCCAGCCTGGCACCTGTTTCTACCCTGCGGCAGTGCCGAGCTCTCACTTAACTGTTGAGGAGTAGTCACACTTACACAGTCCTGAATTACATTTGGCCCTTTGAAGGCAACCGCGAGGCTGACGTGGCCCCCGGTGAAAATGAGTGCGACACCCCTGGTATAAAATGACTTACTACATAGATCATGGTCAGAAACATTTGAAAGTCTCTGGTATAATAAATGCTTACGTGTTCTCTATTCAGCTTTAACAGATGTTAATATTTTGTCATACTTGCTTCAGGTCTTTTTTCCAAGAAATACACAGTATAGATAGAACTGAAACGAATCCCTCTTTGCATGCCTCGCCCTGCCCTCCTTCCTCTCCTGAAGCCCACGGACACGCCTATGATCAGTCATTCCATCAACTGAGCCAGGCCAAGGCAGCTCAGCCCAGGATCGGCAGGAAAAGCATCTCAGCCAGGAGGGGTTGCTCACTGATCAGAGACCCCGCCTGCTTGGAAATGTTCAGAGAAACAATTGAAACACGCCAGGGGGTCCTGATAAGCACATCTCACTGTTGACGTAGAAGCCTAGAACTAGGCAAACACACTTCACAGGACTGGACCAGGGCTGAGGGGTCTGACCTCACGCTCAGCAGCTGCGTCTCTGACAGTGTGCTGCCCTTGTCTCCAGAAATGAGGAAACTGAGTCCTGGGGACTCAGGGAGATGGTCCTCCCCAAACTCCCCCGGGGCAGGGACAGAAAGGAGAGCAGAGAGATGGAGGAGGGACAGAGGGGGAAAGAGAGGGTGGAAGGGAGGGAGGAGGGAGAAGAGGAAGGAAGGGAAGGGAAGGGAAGGGAGGGAGGGAGGGAGGGAGGGAGGGAGGAAGGAAGGAAGGAAGGAAGGAAGGAAGGAAGGAAGGAAGGAAGGAAGGAAGGGGAGACATATTTCCATGTGCACACACGTCCCCACAGAGTCGCATGTCTTCCCTGACCTGCCCTGCCCTATCTCTCTCCCCCAGCTCTGTTTCTCATCACAGCACCTGTCCCCTGCTGCAGTGTACAATTGTTTGCTTATTTTCCATCTCCACCCACTAGAACATGAGGCCCGTGAGACTGGAAAGCTTGATCGGCATGTTCACGGCTGTTTTCCGAGGCCGGCCATGCAGCTGGCACCAGATGAAGAGTGTTTATCACTGTAAAAATGTGCAGAAAGCAATGCTATGTTGAAAGAGGGAGCCACTTAGTGACACTGAAGTTAGCTCTGCTCATAGAGCCAGGTGACATGCTGGCAGTCCAGGCAAAGCGAGTCAAGCACCTGTGTGGCCCGTCACCAGCCTGCAGTGACCACTCACGCTCGCTGGGCTCTTACTGAGAGCCGGTCACGGGTCTCTGTGCCTCACGTGGTGACACTTTTGGCCGTCACCACAGCCCTGCACGGAGGTCCTCCCACAGTGTCTGCTGCAGGTAGGCAGAGGAAGGCACAGAGGGGTCTGCCGCTCGTTCGCGGTCACACGGCTGCAACGAGCAGGGCTGGGATTTCCACCCGAGCAGTCTTAATGCTGTGTCCCACTGTTTCCCACAGAAAATCCTAGAGCCAGGATTTGAGGGATACTGACTCAAGCCTTTCAGAATCTGGGGAATTTTCATCTCTCTCTCTTTTTTTAAAGCAATTTGAGGAAAGTCAAGGCCGGACCAGTAGCAAAACAGCCTTTTACCGGGCGCTGCAGAACTCACTGGGCGGTGAGGGCGCGGACGCCCGCGTGCAGGACGCCACCACATGGTATTACTCCCTGGAGCACTCTGCCGACGACTACGCCTCCTTCTCCCGGGCCCTGGAGAATGCCACCCGGTAAGAGCCCAGGGATAAGGTTCTGCTGCTGTCCCCAGGGGCCAAGGTAGTGCTCAGGTGATGAAAGAGACCCAGGGCATGGGACCAGGCACAGCTACTTCCCTTTGCCCCGTTCCATCAGGACACAGCTGGGGCAGACCCGACTCCTCCCTAGGCAGGGCTCGAGCCTGTGGGGGGCACAGGCAGTGCTTGCTAGGGCCTGTCAGATGCCCTGCTGAGAAGCAGCTGCTCAGCCAATGCTGATGGAGAGCCTGCTGGGCTCAGCCTGGCAGAGAGGACGGCAGCACTCAGACCCGGGCTGCCCATGAGAACTGCATGGGGAGCTTTCAAGGGGCCGCAGGCACACAGGTCCCATAAGCGTTGGTATTTTTCAGAGCTTCCCCAGGTGACTCTATAGTGCTGCCAGGCATCACCTTGCACATGGGAAGTGGAGGCTGACACAGGGGAAAGCCCTGCCCAATGGCCATGCAGCCCTTCTCCCCTGGGGTGCTCGTCCTGAGCTCACCACTTGGGTGACTTGCTGGTCAAGTTCATCACTTCAAGCTTCCCTGCCTTAGGGAAGGCATCCCTGACTATTCCCACCCCAGGAGTGGTTAATAGGCACCCCCACCCCATCTGCCTGAGGATGTGCTGTCCCCACCCCACCCCACTGGTCAGAACCACCCTACCCCTCAGGCCATGGTGGCCTCTCCGGGGTCAATAGCTGTGTCTTATGTGAGTACACAGCTGGTGCTTCAGAAGTGGGTTTTAAATGGAATCAGAATATAGCCAAGGTTCTGGCTCTCTCTGCCTGCGGAGCCCCCTGGGGACCAGACCACAGTGGGGACTCCATCTGCCTGTCACCTTGGAGCCCGTCTCAGCCCCCTTGACACGCTGCTCTGTTTCCATGTGGCCGAATGGTTTTGACATCCTGTAACTTCTTTCCTCCCCTCCTCGAGGTCTGCCCTCACCTTTGTTCTTTGTCCCTGGGCACAGAGCCAAAGCCAAGGCCCAGAGGCCTGTGCTGAACTTGACTGTGTAGGGAAGGGATGGACTGAAGCCTGTCAGGACCCACTGCCTGTGGCGGTCTCTCCACCCAAGAGTCTGTGGCTTCCAAGTGGAGGCCCATTAGCTCAGGATGAACCTTTGTTCTGCTCACCAGGATCATGGGGACCAGAAAGGCTTTAATTTTCCCTCCAGCAGAGAGCTCAGCCTGGCACCAAACAGCCAGCCGCTATTCCTGGAGGCCCAGGCTCACGGGACGCCAAGAACTCACAGGTGCCCAAGTCCTGAGAGGCTCATAACCAGGTCAGGCCTGGCTCGGATCTGTGTTGCAGAAAGAGCTCAGGGCTCGAGTTCTTGCCCCAAGTGTGCCTTTAACTGGCTTTGAGGGCAGTCTGAGGAAGGACAGGTAACCCAGGAAGGCTTCCTTAGGGACTCCAGTCTTCCCTTAGCTCAGGCCCTCCTCTTCTTCAGGCCAGACTCAGGCGATGGCCTCCCTGCCTCCAGTCCCCTTGGCAAAGCCCCCCACAGAGCTGCCAGTGTGTGACGTTCGTGGGTTTGCTCCCATCCCTGCCCTGCCCTCCGCTCTCAGGGGGACCATGCCGCCTTCCCCTGCCCTTCCGGACCCTCACCCCTGGCCCCACCCCCCTCAGGACCTTCCCTACAAACCCTGGAGCTGCCCAACAGACCGGCTAGGGGGGTGGTAACCCTCGTCATCAAGGACTTCCGCAGTCTAGGAGATGGAGCGTCAGGGAGATGCAGGGGCTGAGTGGGATTCAAAACCTGACGGGCACCAGGCCCGCTGGGGTCTGCACGATTCTCGCCAGGCCAGCCCTCCTCAGCACATAGCCGGGCACTCGGAGCCCCGGCTGGGCCCACCGTGCTGAGCAGGGGCTTCTGAAATTCATTCTCATCCCTGCAGAGGGGGAGCCGGTGTGAAACTTGGGGAGTCTAAAGCAGAAAGCAGGGCTCTCCACCTCCTCACTGCTGACATTGAGACTAGAAAATTCTGTGCGGGGGAGGGCTTTCCTGTGTGTTGTAGGATGTTTAGCAGCATCCCTGGCCTCAACCTACCAGAAGCTAGTAGAAGCCTTTCCACCTCCAGCTCTGACAGCTAAAAAAGGCTCCAAACATTACCACGTGTCCCCTGGAGTGAGGATCTCCCAGCGGAGAGCCCAGCTGAGAGTTCATGTGCATGAAACATCCTTGAGGCGTCTGTGTTTCAGGGTGCACATTATTTAGGATGCACATTATTTTTTGTGCTACTCCATAGGATATTGTAGTTATTTTACCATAAAATGTTTTGCTCCCAAATCTTTAAGCGACACTGATGTTCTGCAAAGACACCTGTCTCACAAGTGTCTTGATCCTGGGATGCATCTCTGTGGACACCAGCGTGTGACCCTGAATGGCCCTAAGCCAGACGGGGCCCGTGCGCTGTGCCCCCTGTTGCTCCCTCGAGCCAGCAGGGGGATTCGAGGAGGGTATGCGCTCCCTGCCGCCCGTGCAAAGGGGCTTGGTGGCTGGGGGACCCTTGCCTGGGAGGAGAAGCCTTCACCCTGCATAGTCATCTATAGAGCTGCGTGTCACTAGACCCCTCCTCTGTCCTCCTCCTACCAGGGACTACTTCATCATCTGCCCCGTGATTGACATGGCCAGCCTCTGGGCAAGCACGGCCCGAGGGCACGTCTTCATGTACCACGCTCCCGAAAGCTATGGCCGCAGCAGGTAAGGTGGCCGTGTGGCCGCAGAGGGTATTGGTGAGTGAGGGGAGTCTGGCCGGAGGGCCCTGTCGCTTGTGCTTCCGTGATCCCCAGGATGGCAGAGAAAAGAGGGCTGGCCCAAGGTACAAGTCCCGACTCAGTGACGTGGAACGTGTCACATCATCTCTGTGAGCCTCAGTTTCATCATCTGAAACGTGGGTGTGATAGTAACAGCCACTTTGTTTTACAGTGTTGCAGGAAGGGAGGGCACAGTGACACGATACAGAAAGTGCAATAGCAACTATTAACAGGTTAGCCTGCCGGGAGAAGGCTTTAATGTCTGACAGCTGAGCACTCAGCCTCGCTTGCAGAATGACCCTCCACAGCATGAAAGGGTTTGGGGGCAGCAAAAGAAACATTTTGTTTACACCTACTTTATGTACTTTTCTCACTTCCAGAATAGACTTAATGTAGCTTATAATAAAATTCCAACTGCAATAAAATTATTAAAACAGAGAAGAAAAACAGGAGGCATGAGGAAAAGGAAGCCCAGAGGAAGAGAAGGGACACTAGCAGGCACAGAGTGTGGCCCTTACTCCTCAGGAGCTGAGGAGAAGGGTAAAACATAAAGGAGAACTAAGGTTTGGGTCCCAGCTCCGGCAGCTCGGCCCCGCCCGGGCCTCCAGGAGGGAGGCATCCCCGGGTAACCGAATGTCAGGGCTCAGCGCCCAGAAGGCGCCAAGGTCAGGCGGTTTGATTTTATCTGACAGTGGGAGCCAGATGCTACAAGGTCATCGATCACCCACGTCTGGGGTCTGTTTTGTGGGTGACAGGGTGGAGCTGGAGCCCCACCGTTCACCGGCTGTGCAGTCTTGGGCCGGCTCCTTTGCCTCTCTGATTTCAGTCTCCTCATCTCCAAAATGAGGCGAATTATCCAGCTCACACATGGCTTTCACCTGAGTTATTTTGCAACAGTATGACATTAACATATATAATTTCTCATTGAAATCAGCAACGTCTCTATAGTAGGTTTCCTAATAGCCACCTAAAGATACCAGGCCCCAACCCCTGCAACCTATAGGAAAACGGGCTTTGCAGACGCGATTAAGTTAAGGACCTTGACATGGGAAAATTCTCTGGGGCCACCCTTGGTTGGCCCTATGTTCAACCCTTGTTAGAGAGGGGCAGGGAGAGATTCGATATACAGCAGCACCCACCCCTGGGCTGGAATAGCAAGAAATGCCTCCCCCCTCAGAGACCCCAGAGGGAGCACGGCCCTGTGGGCACCTTGTCTGGGCCCAATGAAACCATTTTTGGGGTTCTGGCCTCCAGAACTTCAAGACAGTAAATTTCTGTTCTTTTAAGCCTCCAAGTTTGGGGTTATTAGTTGCAGCAGCCATGGGAAGCTAGTGTAGTCCCCAAGGCATGCTAGCTTCCCTAAGGTTTCTCCTGGTTGCTCAGTTTATACAGCGCTTTACAACATGTCCAGGACTTTGGTGAGGTCGGTAGGGTCGGAGTTCATCTGTGTTTTACAGATAAAGAGTCTGAGTTTCAAGGAGTTCTGCACGATGTTCCCAAGGACTAGCAGTGACCTACCCATAGCTTCCCTGAGCCCGAGAACTCTTTTTCAACTAAAACACATGGTCTCTCTGCTTAGAACAGTTTATAATTTCAACCTGATCTAGTATCTGTGGGAGGAAAAGGAATGGGCAGGCTAGGGTTCCAGTAAGAAGATATTCAGGAGAGAAGGTGTGAGAGAGGATGCTGGTGGTACAGGCGGACATGAAAGGAGTCCTGGTAACCCCGTGGCCACCCACAGCCAGCAAGGGTGGGCCGGCATCCATAGCATAAGCCTTGGCTGCAACTTCCAAAGGCCAGGCTCTCAAGAATGCAAGGACACCCTGGGCACAAGTCCTTCGTCCAGTTCTCTGCCTCCCTCCCTTACCAGCAGACGTTACAACAAAAGGTACAATACTCGGGTAGCAAGTTCATCAAATACCTGAAAAAATATACGCATACCTTTCACCACCCAAATGTATGCTGGCAAAAATGGATAAATAAATAAGAAATGCATCTACAGCAGGAGGTCAAAGCTAAATGAAAGGATCTACGGGATTCTAGCTGGGACCCATCATGCTCTGTCCCCACCCGACTGCCTTTCTCAGGGCTGCCTTAGCCCAGCTCCACAGCAGTTTCCAGGTTTCCAGCGACATGAATGAATAGTCTTGGGGTTCTGGAGGCCAGGATCCCAACCTCTGACAGCCCCAGGCATTTCCTGGCAAATAGTGGCCATCTGCCCCTCCGCGTCTGTGTCCGAATTGCTCCTTTTTATGGGAGCACCAGTCATGTTAGAGTCAGTGCCCCTGGGTCTTCATAGTCACATTCCCCTGGGGCCAGGGCCCTCCCGGCATGGGGAGGGGGTGTCCCAGGTGCTCAGGAAGTTGTGCCAAAGGACAGAAGGTGATCCACCTGCCTCACCGGACAGGGCAGGGGTGGGAGCGGGGCCTCTCTGACCTGGTGTGCAGGCTCCTTGAGGCTCGGTTTTGCCACCTACAAAACAGGAATAGAGGGGTGCTGCCAGGTCTGCAGGGGGAACGAGCAAGGCGGGGGACCCAGGCCCCCAGTCCCTGCCCAACTGTCTCATAGCTGAGCCTCGAGGGAAATGTCACGGTCTGCAGTTGAGAGAGTGTGAAAAACCAGTGCGCTCACCTCACAGGTGCCTTCTAACTCCCTGTCGTTTTCGGAGGAGAGAGGCATGCAGCACCCCCAACCCATTTTACAGGCGGAGACAGTGGTGATGTGGACAGAGAAGGAAAGTATCCCGGTTGTAGCAGGGGCCCTGGGCGGACCCCTGGGTTAGAAACTAGCTCTGACCCTTATTAGCTCGGTGACCTAGGCCAGCCACTTTGCCTCCTCGGTGACTCAGTTTCTTCATCTGTAAAATGGGGATGAGGACAGTGGTACCTATTTCAGAGGGCCCCTGTGGTGATTAACCTGTACAGCAGATGGCACCTGGCAAACCGTAAGCACTGAGAGCATCCTTCCTAGCACCCTTCGGGAGGTGTGCCTGCCAGCACCCCGTCTGTCCACTGCTTCCCCCCCCCCGCAGGCACAGTGGGCGCCGTCTACGGGGCAGACACTCGAACCCACGAGTGAGCCCCAGGAGCTAATTCAGCTCAGTGGCAGGTGTCTCGCACGGTGCCCTGGAGCTGTCACACCTCTCATTTATTTCTGGCTCAGGTCTGCAGATTGAGAGCGCATGTGTATGCCTGGTGTTCCCAGCCATCTGGCACTCGCCGCCCTCCCTGTGAGCGCTCATTAGCTTTCCTGGCGTGGCTAGTGAGCAAAACCCGACGAATTACCGCTTTTTCCCCGACTGTGGTTAATGAATCACAGAGGAGTGTGGCTCTGTAACAGCTCACCTCGGTTACAGATGGGATTTTTGTCTCTGAAATTGAGGGACGAACTCTGTGAGGAAAGTCTTGACTCATTTTCAATGCGGGGAGGGGTGGGGTAGGACTCTCAGGACTGAAAGTCTAGCCAGGCTTCACATAGGATGTCCGTCCTCTCTTTAACTTGAGGGGAGGTGGCTCAGTATGGTGGAAGAACACACTTGTTGAGGTTAATTCCATCTCTCCCACTGTGAGTTTTCTTCATGTGAGCAGGAGCCTGCATCTCCATTTTCTTACCTATAAAATGGGTGTAGTCACACCCTCTTCCGTGTGTGAAGATTCGAGTCGATGAATGTTAAAAAAACAAATCAAAGGCGCATTGTAGCTGTCCAATATTGGTTCTTTTCCCTTTAGGAAAAATGAGGTTCTGAGAAGAAAAAAACTTGAAGTGACTGAGTAGGCAGTCATGTTCCATCTTCCTAAGTTGTCCCAACCTTGGAAAACAGAGCCATAAATTCTAGACTGAGGACATTCTGTACAGCACTGCATTTGAATTCGAGACAGTTCCATGCATTCCAGGGGTTTTTAACATTTCAGATTCAGAATATTATCTTTCTGGTTGACTATCTGGGTGAGTTTGTTGGAGTTAGCAAACCAAAGAAAATAATCTTTGGTGTCTGGATTCTTGAATTGGGTCCATTGGTCTGGCTATATTTTGTGTCATGAACAAGGTTATTTCCTAGTTAAGATAGAAGTCCGTCATGTCCTGAAACTGACCACGCCAGCCTGGAGATCCGGGTAAGTTTCTGGTGTACGTTCCCGTCCGCACTGATTCAGCAGTTACTTACTAGTGCCTTCTGTGCCCCTGGTCCTCTTCTAGGCCCTAGAGACAGAACAGCTGGTAGGACAGCCTCTGGAAACTGGCACCACGTCAGGGACCGGGGCTGATGAGTGTCCAGTGATAGGATGGGGTGCATGGGACAGGCAGCACACACATGAGTAGGCAGGGCTCATCCAGACAACCACCCTAAGGAGGGGAAGGGGGAAAAGGCCTGCCATGCTTGAGGGTGGAGGAGGAGGCCAGGAGCTGGAGCCTGTTCAAGAAAACGGAAGTGGCTGGTGACTCAGGGGGCAAAAAGAGTCTTGTAGTTCACATGGAAGTTTATAAACAAGGATGTGCAAAAAAAGCATTTTATCTGAGTATGATGGAAAGGCACTGGAGATTTTTAAGAAGACACAGTACACAGAATGCCCATTGGTCTTTTCTTTCACATTCAAAATGGAGCTCTGTAAAAGCCAAGTGTTTTTTTTTTTAAGTAGAATGTAGAATATAAACCCTGATTTCCCATGCAATGGTCAGTTAGTTCATCGGAAAATCCAGTTAAAATGGGAACTCATGGAAAATGAGTAAGATCGGTTTCTACCTCACACCTTCAGGTTTCGCTCTAAGCATGCACACGTGTTCAGCGGCATTGCTTCAGCCCAGGGCCAGAGGTGCGAGCAGTAAATGCCATTTGGAGCTCTCCCTTTGAATTTCTTGCAAAAGCAGAAACGTAATGCGTGGTCTGTGACTGCCAGTCTTGCTTTCTTGAAAGTAGGGCATCCGCATGATGTGTCATTAAGCTCTCTAATTACAATAGCAAACACAACGGGATAAACAGAGACGAACACAGTTGGCACTGGGTAAACACTGAACTTCCTGGCGGGAATGATGCTTTGGGCCAGGACAGTGCAGCCTCTTCTGAGCCACAGTTCTTCATGCTTCGTGTCGGGAATAAAAGGTCCGGGTTAATCCAGCAAGGCCACTGAAAGCTTCGATGGCGCTGCCAGACGATAAATCATCCCGCTCTGCTGGGCTTTAGGGAATTAGGGAAATATTGCAAGCATTTCCCTTGGGGCAGGAGCTGGGACTAGTATTTTAAGTAAATTGGGGAGCTCATTTTTTTAAGGGATTGCGTAGGAACCCTTTTGTAGGACAGAAGCGGTTGGTCCATAATTCACAGGCAGAATTCAAAGGTTTGCACGTTAGGTGTGTCCAGGGAGAAGCACACCAACGGGCTTCTACATGCGAGTGGCTTAGCAAAGTTTCAACCCCTCAACAGAAAAGCCTGGGAAGCAGGGGGATTTTCATTCCCCTGGTTCCCGAATTTCCTCTGGAGGAAGTTATCTAGAGATGCCAGCTGGAGATAAGAAGGGGAGTCTCTTTTATGGGAATGAGGTCAATAAACTTCCTCCTACAGAGAGAACAACAGGGAAAAAAGTTTCTGGAACAACAGGCTCTGCAATTGGTCTAATCAGATGGGCCAGAGTGAGGGGCCTTCTTGTAGCCTAAGCCTCTGGAACCCATTTTCCTTAGAAGAACCACATCCATCATGCGAGAAAGACCTGCCCACTCTCTCCCCTCACCTCAAGGGTTGCCCAGCTCAATCTGTCTTCCCAGCTCAGCTCCTTGTGCCAGCATGGCCAAGGTCAAGTGCATTCCTTTGGTGACACCATCTCAGTCACAGTGCTCCCTAATTAGCTCCTAGTGTTCACCAGTGAGAATCCCTTGTGCTGGGGTCAGAGCTCTCGTCAGAGGCTGGTGCAATGAATAACCTCTGAAGTATGTGGCCCGCACCTTCAGGATTTAAAGAGAGTGGGATGGCTGAAAGGTAAGGTGGGCAGGATGGGGGGGCAGTGTCGCATAGAAAGGACCAGCCTCTGCCTTTCTTGGACAACTCAGGGACCCTGAGATTTATCATCTCCAATCTTTATTCTCCCACCGCTCCAGGAACGGCTTTAAAAGAAAGGCAGCTTGCAAATCACCTACTTAGAAAAGGCCGATGTCCCTGTCCCCTTTAAGAAGTGACCCTCAATTCCTGTGGCCTCAGTTCTCACACCTTTGACAGAACTGAAACTAGAAGGACCTTAGCAAGCATGTCATTTCGTAATTCCAAGACATTCAATTTTCCTGGACCAGGAACAATTCCAGTTTCACCTGGTAGCGCCATGACATACTTCTCGGTACAACACATGAAGCCCAGAGTGCTGGGGGCTGTGACCTGTCATAGCAGCGCCCAGGCAGCCACCCCCTCACCCAGTCACACCTCCCTGTCCCCGCTCCACACAAAGCACAGAACCCGCTCCACGCCCTCACACGCTCTGGGTCTCTGCCTGAAACACCCCTCGTGGCCCCTGGCTGAACCCCTACTTCTTTATCGAGGCCTAAGTCAGCTGTGATTTCATCTCTCTGACTTTCTATAAGCTCCTCTCCATCTCCTTGTCCAAAACAAATAATACAACTTCTCTCTCTCCTCTTATGGCACTTTGTAAATATTTCTATCATTCGATATTTATCTGCCACTTTATCAATCATGTAACTCACGGCATTTTGTGTTGTGGTTTTGTTTTTTTTTTAATGTTGACTACTTTGCATTTCGTGTTGGGCTGAAGCTCCCTCCCAGAGTGGCTGGCGTACCCTCCTTTATCCCCAGCACCGTTCAGATGGGACACATGGGAAGCTTCCGCCAAGTGCGGCTCCAGAGCGGTCTTGTCCCGATATCCTGTGTTCGGCCACCATCCTCTCTGAACTACATTCGAGTCCTGAAACCGAACCTCGCACAGTCACCCCTCAGGCTACGTGGCTGGTCAGTTCTTCCCAGTCTGGCCAACTGTCACGTCACCAGCATCGGCCAGTCCTCGGCGGGTGGCTGTTTGTATGTTGTAAAGGAAATCCATTCACCCTGTCTCTACGAGCATCTGATGGTACCACGTAGGAGGCTGAACAGGGCTGGTCAGACCCATCTGACAGATAGAAAACCGAGGGCTCAGAGCCCCGATGCTGGAGGTGGGGGTTCAGCCGAGCCCACTCGGCTTAGGCAGGAAGTGTCCCCAGGCCCCGCACGCCCGTCTGACAGTGAGAAGATCCAGACCTGGCCTGGGCACAAGACGAGCAACTGTCAGACTTGGGAAGGTCTGACCAAAGACCGCAGACCACAACTGGAAGCTAAGTGAAACCAGCAGGACACACGCCCGTGTCACTGCAGCAGATTTGTGTATCTGGTTGATCACTGACCAGATGAGGAGCAGAGCAAAGAGGCCAGGTCAACTCGCAGGGACCGTCTGCCCCCAGACTCCACACACACAGCCGTCGAGTCTCTCCTTTTACCTGGTCAAGCCCAGCGTTTGCTCCTGCATCTCCTCCTGCTGTTGCTGCATCCGGATCCCCTGTTCTTCCTCCAGAGGGTCCTGGGACTCTCAGCCAGGGCCCAGACGCCCTGCAGGCTCGGTCCTCCACTCCCAAATGCCGTCACCCAAGGTTCCCACTGCCTGTTCCTCCTCCAGATGTCTGCCTCAAACTGCTCAAAATAACTCCGGCATCCTGATAAAGATCAGCCCTGCCGAGGAAAAAACAAGACAGAAGCCCTCATACACAACTCATCAGACGGACTGGAATGCCAGGCCTGGCCCCTGAAGCTGTGCTCTGCGGCCTTCCTGGGTCACCGGCGGTGGTGGGCTGGCGCCGGGTCCCCCCGGTTCATGAGAGCCAATGTGCGTGTCTTTCCCCAGCTCCGTGTTCCCTGACATCCGTTGGTAATTTGAAATTGTCTATGGCAGGAGTGTTGACACTGTGGAAACTGGCATATGAGACAGAGGAGGACCTCTCACCATGCCGCCATGCAGACCAGCTGTCACACGTGCACCAGCCCGCCACTGGTGCAAGTCTTCCTGAGAATGTGATCGACGCCATGTCACCTCGCCCAACAGAGATGCACATGTGCCATGTCACACCACTTCCCACATAATATCAAGGAACTGGCAGCCTTCTGAAACCCTGGAATGGAACCCCCAGGTTAAAGACACCCCCCCATTCTTAAGCTTTCAGGTATTTCTTCTCCCAGGAAAAATGGAAAAATAAATAGGCATGTGAGCCAGAACCTGGACCAGAGATTTGAAATATTTTATTGCAAAACCTAATTCAATGTTTGGAAGCATGGATGTGTCACCATTTTACAGATAGGGACACTGAGGCCCGGAGAGGTTATGTGTCTTGTTTAAGATTTTACAGACACTGAGCCGCCACCTTCGGGTTCGAACTGAGAGCACTGGCCTTGGAAGCGTGCCTCTGCCCATTCAGAAAGCGGCTGTCTTCAGAAGCAGCGGCAGACAAGGCCGCTGTGGCCGGCAGAAGGGTGCCCCCCAAAATGCCCACATCCTAATCCCCCAAACCTGTGACTCTGCCACCTTCCATGGCAAAGAGACTCGGCCGATGCAATTGAGGTGAAGGACCGTGAGACAGCAGACTGTCCAGGGTCGTCTAGGTGGGCCAGGTCTAATGACACGGCCCTTGACAGCAGAAGAGAGGACAGCAGCAGAGGACAATGTTGGAGAGTGAGGTGTGCGAAGGACTTGACTCCCTTGCTGGCTTTGAGGAAGGGGAGTGTGGGGGGTGGCTGCCGGACACGTTGTCGAAATCCCCATGGGGAGGCGGGTCCTTCTCAAGGCCTCCAGAAGGAATGCCACTTGGATTTCAGCCCAGTGAGATGGGGGCGGGACTTTCGAACTCCAGAAACTCTGAGGTGGTGTGTGTGTGTCCTTTGAAGTGACCATGTGCGTGGTGACTTCTTAGGGCAGCAGTGAAACGGACACAGCACTTTCCAAAAGGGCCTCATAACAGAAGGGCCATTTCCCCTTCCACTCACTGGGAGAAGAAGGAGCAGGCCCCAGGAGTTCAGCAGAGGCGACAGGGCCATCCCCGTTGTTTCCCCGGTGTCTCTGCTGCCGGCTCCCAGGGGGCAGCTTGAGGAGGTGTAGACTTCCACGAGACCAGTGGTGATGTTGGGAGAGGAAACCCACGCAGTGAGGCTTGTGGGGACAGCAGGCCTTGGAGCCACAGCCTGGGGCTGAAGTCCCGGCATCACCATTAGTAGCTATGGGGCCTTGCCAAGAAAACAGCCTCTGTGAGCCCATGTTTCCTCCCGTGTAAAAACTCAGCTAACTACTCCCATAATACCTATGTATAGGGACCTTGAGGTAATACGGGTGAAAGTGATTTTTCACCTACGCTGTGTGGGTTTATGTGAGATGTGACTTCTATGGGCCTTGTTACAACTTCCATCTTCCTGGCATTCTTTGCTTTGTGTTCCTTTTCCCTTTATGGACCTTCAAACAACGCTAAGAACTCAGCTCCTGAGTATCTTCTGGTGACCCTCAGTGCCCTGCCCACAGGGAGAGTCCACAGAGCACAGAGAGAGGCCAAGACCCTCAGCTCTGAATCCTGGCTGTCTGTGTCTTCTCTCTCCTGGGCCCTGCTGCCTGGAAAGCAGGCAGATGATGCATTCACGGGCCTGCTGATCCTGGATGTCGGTGTTCAAAGGCCTCCCGGGTCCCTGGCACATCGCAGGTGCTCAGTAACTGGCAGCTGCAATGGGCTGAGCAGAGCTGGTGGCGGAACAGGCCAGCTTGGTGCCCGCAGGGTCGCCTCTTTTCTGAGTTCGAACACAACAATCCCGGCTGGACGTGGACCTTGCTCTTCAGACCCCAGGAGCCTGTACATCTTTATGGCCCGGCCCCTTCCTGCTTTCCTCTCGGGAGCAAAGCTGACCCTACTCTAAGGAGGTCCAGGGTGCCTGGGGGTGGAGTTCTGCACCCTGTGGTTCTTACTCTCCCATCCTGACCGACTGCAGCTGGTCCCGGAGGTCACACACGTCCCCTGTCCCTCCTACGAGGCCTCCCGGTGTCAGGGCCCTGCGTGGACACAATAATACTACACCCATTACAACGTCTGGCCTTGGTAAAAGCAGTTGTTCTGAGGCGCTGCCACGTGCTGTGTGCGGCTGGTTCGGTCTGGTTTTTCATGACGAGGAAACTGAGACATAGAGAAGTCAGATGACACCCAGTTGCATAGGCAGTAAGTGGCTGAGCTGAGTCTCAGCTGAGTGACTCAGCATGCTGCCTGTCACATGTATACCTGGTGAAAATGCTTGTGGTCCTAGGAGGCATTTCAGCTCTTGTGTCCCTCAGAAGTCCCCCCCGGCCATCAGGCCCCAGCCCTGTCCCTGTTGGTCGCCACAGTCTCTAGCCTCGCTTGAGAATCCCCTTTCCTAGTCTGGAGGGACCACAGGGAATCGCTCTGAATCAGAGCCACAGCCACAGTGCGTATTCCCAAAGCGTCCTCCTTCATACTCAGCCAACCTCTGCCCAATCTGCTTTTATCTGGGTGCCACCTTGTCTGAGGCTGTCCCCAGGACATCTGTCCACTGGGTGCTCTGCACCTCATACCGCACAGAGGAGACGCACTGGCGACCCTCTGTACCCTGCTCAGAGTTTCTGCCGTTACCTTAGCGAAAGCCAGTTGCATCAGGAAGGAGGAAGAACTGGGCCACACTGCATTTGCCTTCGAAGTGCCCACTCCACACACCACCTTGCTCTGGTCTTCCCATCGTCCCTGTGGGGCAGGCATTCAGACACCCGTTCCATGGACGGTGACACAGGGGATTGGGGAGGTCTGGTAACTTGCTAGATGTCACTCACCTTAACGCAGAGGGAGGAGCCAGGCCCCTGGGCATTTGGGCTAGCATCATGCTTCCTAGCAACGCTCCTGACCCGACTCCATTGTTCAACTTCCTGTGTGTCTCTGGGTAAATGGAGAAACCTCTCCGGACCTTGTTTTCGTGTCTGGAAAATTAGAGACTGGCTCTTGAGATAAGTTTGGGGCCAACTACAAGGTCAGAAGACACAGTCTTCACGTAAGACCACGTCAGTTCTGACCCCAAGTGCAAGTTTAAAGGGGTCCCCACACCACCCTCAGTTTGGTCATTCATTAGAAGGTCCCACAGACCTCCCTGAGAGCCGCTGTGCTGGTGGTGATGGTTATCACAGGGAAGGAAGGGTACAGACGAAGGCCAGCAGAGGAAGAGCGGCACGGTTGGAGCCCGGGGTGGGGGTGAGGTTCCCAGCGCCAAGCTATCTCTTGTAGAATTAGGGGGGGCCACTCTCTCTCGACGTTGATGCATGACATTACACACTGAGTAGTGCCACTCAGGAGACGTGCCCGAACTTGGTGTTCGAAGGTTTTAACTGGGGACTCATTACGCAGGCGTGATTGGTTGGTTGGCTGATGTCCCATGTGGTTAATCTCAGTCTCCAAGTTGGCTGGGACCCTGTGACTCAGATCCCCCATCCTAGGTCAAATGGTCGGTGTTTCGGCATGGCCAGCCCCAACCTACTACGGTAGGATGTGGTCACATGTACCAGGCGATCGGTGTAGCCAGCCTTTTCCTAAACAGACACTCCCATCAGGGATGACATTGATTACCCCCCAGACACTGAGGACAAAAGCTGGACCTCTCTTTGGGGAAAGCCACATTCTTTACTGTTCAGCTATAAAGTCCCTCCCAGCTCCCCTACTCGCCCCCTGTTCAGTCCCAGGGCCCCATGAACCCCTGGGCTGGTCTCCCCAGTGCCAGCTCCAGCTCCGTCCATTCACACCACTCGTTTGGCCTCCAGATCTTTATCTCCGTCCCGCCTGCAGCCTGTTAGATATTCATTCTGCCATAGAATACACTTTTATTTAGTGGCCGGCTGCTGTGTGCAGGCCCTGTACCAGGGTGGGCTGCATGGGCACGTGTCCACCTTGAAGAGCTGGGAGCATGCGCGCTGTGTATGAACAAGGGCTGGCCCAGAGAAGGGCTCAAACTACAGGCCGCTCCGAACAAACAGGTGTTCGGCTGATACCGTAAGTACCGTGGCTGGATATGGTCAAAGGAGCGTCCTCTCGGACAACTACCTGGAGGACTGCTCCCAGAGACCTGGGCAATCAGCGCGGCGTTTGCTTTAACCAACAGGCCGCAGGCCCGCCCCTCGGGGGCTGCCGCACGGAATGTCCAGCCAGACCGCGGCTGAACCAGGCACTAAACAGGAGCCTAAACTCGAAGAGAGGAAAGTCCCCATTTGGGGAAGAATGTTGGTTTCCAGCTCATTTGGTTTTTCCGGCAGTGTACTGCCCTCGTCACCCTGGCTTCTCATTTCTGTGTGTTTTCTCAGCCTGGAGTTGCTGGCCGACGTTCAGTATGCCTTCGGACTGCCCTTTCACCCTGCCTACGAGGGGCGGTTCACCCAGGAGGAGAGAGGCGTGTCCCTGCAGATCATGCAGTACTTTTCCAACTTCGTCCGGTCCGGGTGAGTGGACTGTGCGCACCCCGATGCCCTCACTGTGCTCCCCTGCCCCCCACACTGGACCCGGGGGCCGTGTTTCGCATTGACGGCCTCGTGTCTGCCTCCCTCCCGGGCAGTCGCCTGCCCCTGGTCTCCCTGGCTCGGTCTCCCCTTTGCGGCCAAAACTTCCTTTGCATAGATTCATCTTGGCAAAGCAAAGTTTCAGTCTGACTCTGCCTTGTTCAGCTGAATTTGATGGCCCTTGATCAGGGTTTCTCAGCCTCAGCCCTGCGGACCCTGGGGCTGGACAGCTCTCTCTGGCTTGGGGCCATCCTGGGCACCGCGGGCTGCTGGGCAGCATCTCCAGCTGCGCCTCACTCCGCCCCACCCGTGAGAACTGCTGCTATCTCGGCCATCACCAGATGTCCCCTGCAAGGCAGAGTCACCCCGAGCTGAGAACCACTGTGTTGGATCATCAGATTAAGTGAAAAAGCTCCAAACTCATCCTCATCTGCCTCCAGCCTCCCCCGCACGCCTCTCCTCCAGCCCTTTTAGCAGAGACTGGCTGCTCCGCCTCGCGGATTGTCTCCTGCTGCCCCTCCCACCTGCAGCTCACCTCTGTCCCTTTGCCCCCTTGCCATACACCCATTGGTCACCTAGCACAGTCCCAGGACCCCCGGAAAGGTAAAAGGTCAAAAGGTCATGTTTCAGAGACAAGCTACTGGCAGTCGGAAACAAAAAACCCAACCCTAATTAAAAGCAGGACAACAGAGAACTTGACACAGTATTTCGTGGGAGTTAAATGGAAAGACCTTTTTTTTAATTTGAAATTTGAAAATGTTCCACTACGGATGTGACATGGATACTGGGACTTGGGGGATGGATAGGATCCTCAGGTAGGGTACAGAGGACAGAGGGCACTCCAGGGGAGGGGCATGTGGGAGCCAGGGCAGGGGCCAGAAACACCCCTGGCTTGGTGAATGTCGGGCGGTCAGGTGGGTCTGGAGTGCGGCTAGCATCGTGGAGGCGGCTATGCTAGGAGGGGGTTCTGGATGACAAGTCTGAGAAGGAGCCTGTTTCGGGGGCATGTGACATCCTCTTTCCAAAGGAAATTGACCTGCAGGTGGCAGACGCATTTGCCTGGCTCAAGGCCCTCACTCCCTCCCTCCCTCCCTCTCAGGCCTGCTGCAAACAGAGGCACCCCAGGACTGGCTATGGGGTCCAGATTAAAGGACCCCAGGGCAGACAGGGGCACAGCGGCCTCCTGAGCACTCAGAAACCCAGAAGGGCACGGCCAGGTCCTGAGCAGTGCTGCTGGGTGGTGAGCTCCAGTCTTCCTCTCCTAGAGATGGCCTGAGGGTGCGAGTCTGGGGCCTCCACACCTTTAGCCATCTGTAGCGCAGCAGCTACATCCTGCTTGGACCCCCGAAGAGGTGCAAGTGGGCCGTCAGAGACCTCGTGCAATTGGAAGTGACCCCCAGTGATAAAAGGAAAGACGGGTTTCCTTCACGGGTGTCTCTGTCTTCTCCTTCTCCCAGAAATCCCAACTACCCGCATGAGTTCTCGAGGAAAGCACCTGAGTTTGCAGCCCCCTGGCCTGACTTTGTCCCTGGTGTCAATGGCGAGAACTACAAGGAGTTCAGTGCCCTGCTTCCCAACCGCCGGGGCCTGAAAAGGGCTGACTGCTCGTTCTGGTCCAAGTACATCGGGTCCCTGCAGGCACCTGCAGGTAGGGGAGCCTGGAGCAAGTGGGGCCAGGTGAAGGGCGGGTGGGTGGTCGATGCTCAGCGTTTCCTGCTTGTACTGTGTGTTCGCTGAGTGTACTGGAGCCACCAGGTCACTGGGGGGCCGTCAGCACAGCTGCCTCCCATGAGGAGCTCCCAGTCTGGGCACTCCTCTTTGCCAAGGGCCTCCTGTTCTGATGGGGGAAGAAGCGGGGTGCAAGAGAGAGATAGGACACTGTGGGGTGGGGGGGCTGTGGGACAGTCGAGTGGGGAACCAGCCTCCCCATTGGTGACATTGGTGTCAGGAGAGAAGATAGGACCTTGAGCCTCCTCCTCGCTGGCCCTGAAGGGCTGGGTAAAGCAGCTTGGAGAGTGAGCTCTAGCCAGGGGAGAAGTGGGCATTCTATCCCTTCCTGTTGAAGTAGACTCCCTGTCAAAGAGAACTTCCTCTTGGGGAGAACTTCCTGTTGAAGAGGTGCTAAGGGGAGAACAGGAACCATAACAAGGCCACTGGGAGTATCAAGACACAAGCAATGCCCTTAAGAAGCTTTGAGAGGGAGAGGGAAGGGAGGGACCGAACCCAGTGACTGGCCTTCAGCTTCCTGGTGCTGGCCGGAAGTCTGGCCGGAAGTCTGCCTAGAGCGAGGGCTGAGAAGTCTTCTCAGGGAGGGATACTGGGCTGAGTGTTTCACAATGGCAGAAGTTCTGCATGCAGAGACCTATAAGAGTGGAGCATTCATCGGGGAAGTGACCTTGTCCAATACCTTTTGGACGCTCAACCCTGCTTTTACCTTCTAAGACCCAGAGGCTGTCTGTCGATGCACCCAAATCCCATTACACTCTCCACCCGTCCCTACGGCCAAGCTGTCTGGAAACACCCTCTGTAGTGTGTCAGCAGGGAGCGCCCCTCAGAGGCTTGGGTCTCTTCAGGTCAGAGGCTTGGGTCTCTTCAGGTCAAAGAGAGAGTGACGGGGGAGGAAAGTCCGAATCTAGATGGGATCAGCCTTGCCCCTCATGTTTCAGATGAAGCCAAGGATGGGCTGTCCCCACGCAGTGAGGAGGAGGAGCCACCGGCTGGCTCTGGCCCAAGAGAAGACCTCCCAGATCTCGCAGATCCAGGCTCCAAGAGCTACAGCAAGTGACCAGCCCCTGACGCCTCCACCCATTCTGCTGACCCCACCCCCCAGGTTGCCACTCTGTGCACCTCATTGTCTAAAACAGTCACTAGCCTTCAATAAAGTATCTACTTGCAGACATCGGTGACCCTGCTTTGTTCGTTCAAGGCTATCCTTGGGAGAGGCCAAACTGTGTCTTAATAATCTTCTAATCGTACCCCATCTTCCTGTGTTTTGCACCTGGGCTGCTATCTGCCACTTCCTTCCAACAAATATTTCTGTAGCATCCTCGGTGCACCAGGCTCTGTGCTGGGCACTGGGGAGGCAAGAGGCCCACCCTCCAGCAGGAGAGGAGAGCCGCTGAACAGACACCGGACCCAGGGACCCAGCGAGGGCAGGCCCAGAGTCCTGCCTGCGTGTTAGAAAAGGTTCTGCTGGGAAGGTTCCAGAAAGGAGGTCGGAGAGCCACTAGGATGGCACAGTATTCTAAGCAAGAGGTGATGAGCTGACCGAGGCAGGGGGAGAAATGGGGGAGGAGCGTGTCTGCGAGAACCATCGGGAAAAAGAATTGCCGGGACTTTATTGAACGTGAGGGGCACGTGAAGGAGATGGGATCAGGACCCCAGCTTTTGGTCGATTTGAGTTCCCAGATAAGCAACTGATTTTATCACTTGCCCTCCTAAGGGAAACTCTGATGAAGGCAAATCTCCTATTTACAGCTGTCCGTCTGTCCGTCTGTCCGTCTGTCCGTCTGTCCCTCAGTTACACACACACACAGTTAAGTCGAAGTGAAAGCGGATGGAGCTGGTTAGCAGTCCCCGTCGTTGACCTGGCATGTCAGAGATGAGTCCACACACACCGTCGTCTCACTTGAGCACAGCCCAGACTCAGGGAGGCATCGTGCGCAGGGACTGTCACCTCGCCGTGCAGACCTGGGAGGTGAGGCTCCTGAGGGTTAGGGTGTGTCTAAATTCATTGGGCGAGGAGGCAGTGAATCGAGTGCAGCCCAGGTTCGCGGATTTCTCTGTGTCCTTGCACTTCCTGGACTTCAGATTGGTCTACAGCCACGTTATGTGCCCCCTCAAAACCCCCTGGTAGCCCCAAAACCCTAGGTGACCTCTAACCTACATTATAGGTTCTGTCGGCTAGGATGGGAAACCCAGCACCCAACTGAATGAAGTGCCTTAACCTAAACGTGCTCCCAGAGGCACGTGGTCCTGGGATTGAGCAATGGCTCAGTCACGTCCCCAAGGGCCCAGGCTCCTCCCAGCCTCCTCTCTGCCACCTTCAGCACACAGATAACATTTCACTTCACTGACGCAATGTGGCTGCCACAATTCCGGATATCACAGCCCCTCCCGACAGCATCCTGTGCTGGAGGCAAGCAGGGAAGGGTGCAAGACGTTCCCTTCAAGTTCTTCTTTCTTTTCTCGGAGGAAAATCTTCCCAGAAATTACTGGTAGAACTCCCTTGATATTTATATTTGTGTCCCCACTTTTAGGAAACGGGCTTACCATGATTTGATTAGAGCAGTGTGGCTTAGTCAGCTGACAGGGAGAGTAGCTGGCGTTGCCCTGGTGGGCCCCATGTAATCACAAAGGTCCTTGAAAGTAGAAAAAGGAGACCAGAGGGGGAGCAGAGAGATGAGAGCAGGGGAAGGACTTGGCCTGATGTTGCTGGTTTTGAAGATGGAGGAAAGGCCGGAGCCCAGGATTGTGAGAAATTTTTGGAAGCTGAAAAAGGCAAGGACATGAATTTTTTGCTAAATTTCTTCCTCTAGAAAGAAATTCACAGAGCTGACACCTTGATTTTAGCCACCTAGATTCATGTTGGATTTCTAACCCACAGAAACATCATCATCTAATCAGGTTGTGTTGTTATAAGCCCATATGTGATTTGTTACAGTAGCCATCGAAAACTAATACATTGTCATACCTGTTCAGAGGTATATTTTATCCTGCCCTTGGACCAAACCCCGGGCATAGCTCATTATTTTCTTGATTAGAAAAGTCCACTCCAGTCCAATCTCAAAACCCCAAACCCACCATCACTACGCTGAAAGTGTGCCATTCACTGGTGGGTGGGTGGTAGACTGATTCTGGGGATCCGGTTTGGGCAGCCTTTTTCGTGAGTCCTGTAAGTACGGTCAAGCAGAGTGCCCCCTATTTGTTCTCAGCCTGTGAAAAGTGTGAGGGAAATACAACCCATTACTACATCCTGTTGTAGTAATGCCACCCACTTTGCAGAGTCGCCCTGCTGGTGGAGGGTGCTCGGGTATGTGAACAGAAAACCATGAAGTGCTGTTCAGAAAGCCCTTACATTCCACAGCTGACTCAGCCCCTGTGACGTGCCAGCCCGCGAGAAGACAGGGCTGGGAAACAGGAGGGGTCCGAAGGCCAGGCCGCCATGGTCTCCATGCTGGAACAGCTCTCAGAAGAGCACGGCCGCAGGGACAACATACCATGGAGTCCGGTTGTGGGAGCAGGAGGACCCCCTGGGCCCCTCATAAAGAAGAGGCTGGGAACACGCACACCAGGGTCCCCTGCCAGCCCGTTATCAGGGCTGCTTTCAGAACTCCAGGCTGTGTCCCCACTCTGCTGTTTCGCTGAGGTTCCCCTGAAGCTCCTACCCCTTTCCAGGTGGGATGGGCTAATGTGTGGGGTTGATACAGGACGGGGTCTGGGCCTGGAGCCACCCGGCCTTGGGCCAGTCGGCAATGTGCAGATTCTTCGTGCAGGGAAGATCTCACAATGTGAGTGCAGGTGATTTGGCGAGTATGTTGTTAGAGCTGGGGACAGTGGGACAGAGGAAGGGCTAAAAGCAGAAGAAGCAGGAGAGAGAAAGTCAGAGAAAAAGGGGGCCGTGGAGACAGGGTCAGGGGTAGGCCTGGGACAAGCTGCCGCTGCCCCCCCCCGGGGGGCAGGCCTCTCAGGGATCCTCAGAGTTTAGGAGGAAGACAGCAGGGACACGAGGCATGGATACAAGTGCTCTACCGAGAGCACACCGCAGGGCCTTCATCATGAGGCTTTGTCCTCCTTCGGTGGCAGGAGTCCCAGGGGGACGTCTCAGGGGACAGTATGAACAGAATATTCATTAGCCTCCCAGGTTTGTCTTTCAATATAGTGATTCATCAAAATGTGTGCGTACCGGGGTCAGGATTATTTCCCGGTTAGCTTTGTTTTCAAAGAACGTCATCAAGAACGTCACTGAAAAGGAACCGGGACTGAGGCCGTTCTGTTCCCAGGACACTCTGGAAAGTGTAAACCGTTTGCTTCGAAGTGTCCTCAGTCAGGGCAGATAGAACCATGTGATTCATTCGCTGGCTGTAAATGGCTCAGGTTGCTTGGCCTTGCTTAATTACTTGGTCTCAATTTCCTTTACTCCACTTGTCCAGGAATTTCCATAGCTTCTCACTCTCCCGCCTCAAGGAGCCAGCCTTGAAGGCATGGCAGGCCCCCCTCCCCCCTGCAAAGGGCAGGAAGGCAAAGGTCACCACTGAGTCAGGAGGTGAAAAGGGCAGCACCGCCATCAGAGTGACCTTCAGGGTCAGTCAGGCAGGAATTGAGAAATGAAGTGAGGACGCTCGCCCTCAACACAGTCATTGCTCTGAGTCATCTTCCCCCGGAGCTGGGAGCAGCTGGGGAGGCAAGAAGCTGAGTAAGGCTGGTGCCTCTCTCCGAGGGAAGTTGCGATGCCATACTGCAAGGCCCTCCTCCTCTCATGCCCCTCACAGAAACAGCAGAGTGCCAGGGGCTCAGGGACACCTCGGTCCCCACTGGAGCTGGGGCAGCAAGGACAGCTCCTCCCAGGCCACCCGAGGCCGTCGGGCAGTAGTGCCACAACAGGTCTGCAGGCATGAAAGTCACCTGAGAAGCTTGTGCAAAACAGATTTCTATCCCCCAAATTTTGAGAATAAGTGGGCTAAGGTACGGCTTGAAAGTCTATATTTTCAAATTAACAAGACCTGTACTTAAGGTATAACCCCCTGTGGTCCCCAGTCTGCCATCGTCCCATTGTGCAGAAGCCACTTCCTGCAGCAGCTTGCTGCTGAGCTCGGTCCCCCCGAGCTTCCGCACAGTCTGTTTCCTCTGCGTGATTTACCAACTTGTGCCACTGAGTTCGGTTCCCGTAATCCCACCAGCCTCGCCCCACGGACCTCCAAAAGCGGGCGAACAGCACAGTTCTTATTTCTTCCTTTGGCTACTTTTATAATTCAAAAGAATATAGTTTTCTCATTCCATCAATTTCCTAGCTTGCTACTTAAACAATGAGTGTGTTTGCGTCCTTACACCACCTCATTTTTTCTTCTTTTCTCCTTTTCTTTTCTCTTTTCTTTTCCTTTCCTTTCCCTTCCCTTCCCTTCCTTTCCTTTTTTCTTTTTCTCTTCTCTTTTCTTTTTTACTGTCCACGCTCTTAGATTTTCTTTGTCCTCCAACCTCACCTAAGCCTCCCAGGCTTTGCTCCATAGGGTGATTCCAACCATCGAAAACCAGTGAACTTCATTTACCGAATTAAGACTTTATGCAAATTGTTTCCAGGCCAAGCGATGTGCTTGAAGTCAGCGTCGTATTCCCCTGGTCTGTGATACACCCCTGGGGTCTTAAGATAAGATAATTGTCTTTTATTATAGTTCATCAGTTGCTTACAGCCATGATACATTTTAGACTGTAATGTTACGCTTCTTGTAGCCCTCACCCTAACCACCTCCTTCTCCTTCAGCTGCTTCTCGTTCTCCCTCCCTCACTTGCTCTTCCCTTCCTTCCTCCCTCCCCCCTTCTTTCCTTCCTTTGTCTTCTCCTTTCTCCTTCTTTCCTTTCCCTCTTTCTCCCATGAAGTCTGTGCTTGCATCCTGTCTTCAAGGAATGTGTGTACCTCTACAATGCCCTCAGTGGGGCTCAGACAGGTTTGGGCATGACTGCCTTGAAGGCAGCAAAACAGATGACTGTTCTAGTCAGACAGGAGTTGGAGTTCTGACTCAGCAGCTCCCCAGCTGAACGACTCAGCACACGCTCCTCCACCAATCCGGGCACCAGCTCCCGCTGGAAAACATGGACTCTCTTGGCCCTCCAAGCCCTGAGGGGAAGTTCCCACCAAACAACAGAAGTGAGTGTCCTGCATGAGCTGACACCGACAGACAGTGGTTAAGAGATGTTTTCATTGCCACTCTAGTCCTGTTCGGCTCCTTCCCCGCTCTGGCCAGGCCCTCTGCTCAGTGCCGAGGACACAGGGACAAACAGTGCTGACTCGGACAAGCTCCAAGTCTGGAGGGCAGCTCAGAGTGGCCAGCGGCCGGTCACGAGGCAGTGGAATGCGGGTGACGACAGGGATAAGATAAAGCAGAGGTTTCGGGAACCAGAAGAGGGCACCCAAGTCAGAGCGGAGAGCATTCTCCAGAAAGGTGACTCCAGGCTGACTACAAAGGACAAAAAAGATGAGCCTGGCGTAGGAAGCTCAGACACGTGGGGATGGTGTTCCACCACCCCCATGGGAGCAAAGGCACAGCAGGTTCCCGGACAGCGTGTCGGGGTCAGGAGCTGCCTTAGCCTACCTGGCTCACTCAGCACACCCTCATCCTCCCAGGACTCACCTGTGTGAGTCAACGTTCTGGGCCATCCAAGGTCAGAAAGTGAGTAAGAGTCCCCGTGGGAAACAGATAAGTGGAGCTAACCAGTGAGCATGGGGCAGTAACCAACATCCAGGCTCTCCCCAAATGCTGCCTGGCCTGGGGCATGTCTGCTTGAGAGGGGAGAAGAGGCCCACATATGTCTGAGGCCTTAGCCAGTCCTTTTCTAAGGTGACCCTGTGATCCTCTTTGCTTCCTTATACTTTGTGGGGAGCTCATTAAGTCTTTCCTCCTTGAAAGAGACCACCTTTCTCTCTAGCCCTCATGCAGCTGTCCCCAAACATCCTTGAGTCCCATCATGTGCCAGGCCGGAGGTGGGGGTGACAAGAAAGCAGGGGCACTCGGATCCTGCTGGGGAGTAGATAACATCATCCATCTGACTGATATGTTGGAACCAGCCATGGAAGAGCTGGGGGAAGGACGTTCTGAGTAGAAAAAAGAGCAAATGGACATATTGTATAAGAAGAAGCCACCCCCGACCCCACCCTCCATCAGCCAGTCCTGCAGCAGAAAGAAGAACCAGGCCTTCCCCATTGGGTGGCGAGTCAGTGTGGCCTCAGACATGAGTCTGGGGCTCTGGACCAGTGTGGCCCCAGAGAAGGACAACCCAGCGTGGACGCACCAAAGCTTGGCCTTGGGTTCTGTTTTCCCCTCCTCCCAGCGCCCCTCCAGACTGTGGCCTTGGCCAGGTGCTCTGGCCCTCTCTAGGCTCGGTGTGTTTAACCATACACCAAGGGGACAAAAGCAGCAGCTCCCCAGGACTGCAGGAAGGTGGCGTGGGCGGGCCCTCACTGCCCCGCTGCTCTGCGCGCCTTGGTGGGAGGAGCTTGGGTGTGAGTCCACAGAGGGCACACCTGCCTCTGAACCCAGACTCTGAGCCTTGCCAGCTCCAGTTCCTTAGTGTCTCTGAGCACCACCTGAGTTAGTGATGGAATCAGGGGCGTTGTGAGGAGCAAATAAATTAACACCTGCCACCGGCCCATGAAGGCCTCTGGTGTGTACCTGCTCAAGAGGCGACGGTCATGATTAAGAATAGCGTTCATGACTGCGGGTGAATTTCTCTTAGGGTGCGTGCTTTTTAATTTAGATTTCTCTGCATTTGTGCCAGGACCCTCCTTACTTCATTCAACAGCAGGTATTAAGCACCCAGTCAGTTCCTAGTTCTCTCTAAAACTCTTGTCTGAAGACTGAGGCCCACAGCTCACTGCCCTTTGAAGGACGATCTAGAAATTCACTGGCTCATCAGAAAGAGGAAGGAGTGCACCTGGACCACCAAGAACATGTAAATTCGGCCAGAGGAGACTTCAGGGCCCAGCACCCCCTTGTTACCACAGTCTTCCCCTGGCTTCTGCAGAACCCTGGGCCGCCAGACCAGGGACTACACGCTACTCAGCTGTCCCTCCCAGCTGTCTCAGGAAACCCCCACGTCTCTCCAGAAGGTCACAAACGCAGACAGCCTCACCTGCTGGGGGAAGAGGGATGTCACCCCTGTTGGGGGGTGTCTAGACCTTGGTCCCAGAAGGCGGGGCACTGCCCTGTGTGGACTGGAGGTGTCCTGACCTAGACAGTCAAAAAGGACACTGTGCCGTGTATCACCTGGGTGACCTTGGGCAAGTTACATTGGGTGACACTGGGCAAGACCCCAGTGTTCCCATCTGTCCGATGGGATGCCCTTGGCCTTTAGAGAACATACATGAAGTGTGCCCAACACGCTGTAGGTTCAACACTCAGGGTCCCTTTCTCCTCCTCCTCGGTCCTCTTAGGAGCAGAAACCTTTGCATTTTATATTCCAAGCACTTAGTGAATCCCCAGTACACAGTGGGTGTTCAGGGAGTGCTTTTTGAAAGAAAGGACAGTTCAGAGGTCCCCAGCTCAGAGTCTCTCTGGGAGGGAATTCTCGCAGTGGGACAGAATTCACAGTAGGGTATGGCAGGCTGAATAATGGCCCACAAAGATATCCACACCCTGATACCTGCACCTGTGAATAGGGTGTTACGTGACAAGAGGGACTTTGCCGATGTGATTAAGGCTTCATAAAGGAAGACTTCTGGATCCCGTAGCTGGAGCCCAGAGTAATCGCAAGGTCCCTGAAAGCAGAGAACCTTCTCCGGCTGTGGCAGAAGGGGAGGGCGTGGAGACTCAAGGCTCAGGGGGACTCAGTGAGCTCTTGCTGCCTCCAAGATGGGGGGACCCCCACCCAAGGGCTGCTCAGAGGCCTCTGAGACTTGAGGCTGGCCCCTGGCTCGCTGCCAGCAAGGAGAGGGGACCTCAGTCCTACAGCCACAAGGAACTCGGTCCTGCCAATGACCTGAAGGAGCCTGGAGGCGAATTCCCCCTGGGAGCCCTCATGAGGAAGGCAGCCTTGACAGCACCTTGATTTTGGCCTGACACGACCTGTGTTGGACGTCTGACCTACAGACCCTGAGGGGGAATACATTCGTGTCATTGTGAGCTGATTTGTTTTGCCAGCAACAGTAAATCGACACAGAGAGCTTCCAGGTTATACAGAAGTCAGAACCACCCAGCTCTTGGCTAATACATGCTTTTAGCAAGTGTATCAGAAGTGCTACCATCTCTACCATTGTGGGTGTCTCCTGAGGGCCAGGCACCGTGCCAGTGACTCCCACATACCTCTCTTCCTTAAGTGTCGGGCCGCCCTTCGAGATACCCCATTGTATCAAAGCCCGTGGCCCATTAGGCCTTGGACCCCAGGCAGGGTAAAATAAGGCCAGGACCTTTTGACTGGGAGACCGTGGGGGAATTTTATTGGGACTAAGTGTATTTCATGCTCTAGGAATCTAGGAATGTTCCCAAGAAAGCCGAGGTTTATCCCCCAGATCTTGTAAGCCCCATGTTGCAAGTTCCTCCCCACTGCTGACACTCCCTCCCCACTACATGACACTTCACACCCACTGATGGGTCATGGGCATGGGAGGGTGGGCCTAGGGAGTAGGGAAGAGGGGAGACCTTATTGGGGAGAGAGAGTGTTGTTCCTTCCACCTGGAACTTAGATATCTCAAGTAGGTCGTGCCCAAACACTTGGGGGCAAGCATCTTTAGTTGTGGCTTCACGTGCCACCAGGGTAGGAGCCGCCATTCTCCTTTCTCACCTCACTTCCGGCTCATGGGGGCTGAATCTGGTCAAACACAGGGGCGCCTGATGGTTCGGACAGAATCCCGGCAAACTCAGTCCGCTGGGCCAGGAGGAGCCCCAGAGTCTCCTGCTTCTCAATGACTCCTCTGTCCAGATCCCCGGGGTGACTGGGGAGAAGGGACCCCACTGAACGTGTCTTTCTGAGTCCATCCCCAGGTTTAACATGAGATATCTGTCCTGGCTGCATAGTTGTTTGTGCCCACCCGTCACTGTTGGGATTGGGAGTTAGTTGGAGGGTTCAGTGCAAGTCCCCAGAGTGTTCAAGAACATCCAGGAGGGCAGGAGGAGAAGTGGTGGTGAGACACAGAGGCGGGAGGACCACTTGTCACACAGTGAGCAGTGTCCTGGACAGGCCGAACCGGAGCAGTCCTCGTTTCATCCTCACACGAAGTGGGGGGTGAGCATTTGTTTCACCCAAACGCAGAGGAGGGAGAATTGCTGCCCCAGGCCACACCCTGTGGGAGGGGCTTGGACCTAGAACTCTGACGCCAGGCTGGAGCCCCAAGTATCCATCTCCATGCTGGTGGCCTCCAGGTGATCCGAGGAGGAGGGGACTTTCGATAAGACTCTTCGAAGGATGGGTTGGTGTTAATCACTCGGGGTCCCAGAGGACCCACTGGGGGGCCACGTTAGGGGTCAGCACGCTGGGGGCACAGAAGAATAGTCAGAACTGACCTCAACAATCTCCAGCAAAGTCCAGTAAACACAGTTGTGATATGAACCCTCTCAATGGTCGAGTGGCAGGTGGTCAGCAGGCTGGGCAGGGCTAGGGGCCTGGGAGTTCCAGCCCCGAGGAGGGTGCAGGCCCGTCCCCTCGTGCCCCCAGGCCCAGTCAGCTGCTCTGTGGCAGCCCTAGAACTTCTTGGGCTGTTGGGGCACATCTCCGTGGACCTAGTCCAGACAAGACAGCCCCCTGGGCAAGGGACAAGGGGGTCCCCAGGGATGCCCCCACCCAGTGACTTCACTGGCCACAGAGCTGCCCAGCCAGACAGAAGGTGACATCATAACCACAGCCACAGACTGTCCTGCCGGGTGACATCACAGGCCCCAAATAGCTCCCACGTGTGTTAACAGTCAGAGAACGGGCGGGTCACCATCGGCTCCAACCACGGCAGCTCTCCGGCAGTTCTTCCCTGCCGCCTCTCAGACTGGCAGGTGACTCCCGGCTTGGGTTACAAGGGTGTAAAAAGCATGAGATCACCCCGAACCCCAACGCCCAGAGAGTGACTCGTGACATCTGGGGTCTATTCTTTCATCTACGTTGAGAGAACTATTCCTAGAGCATGGCGTTTTTTGTGCATTCAGACAAAAGGAAAGGCTCCCACGCCACATAATGTTTTGTAGCCTACCTTTTGAAAAACTTGTAAATCAGATATGGACATTTATTCTGTCATTACTTACTCTCCTGAGTAAGTGTTAGTCACAGCTTATCACAGCAGTACGGAATCTAGTACTGGTACCAGCACTAGCATCATTACCCCAGCACTGAGTCTCATGCCAGCACGAATATCGCTCTAGTGTTACCCCAGCCCCGCATCTTGCATCCTTGGCGGGAGGTTACTCCACTGTCTTGAGTGAAGATCATGCACAGTCCACATGAAGCTCGAAGACCTCCACGTCATCCAGCAGGGCTGGTATAGTTCGCACCCTTTTCTGCCTGTCAGTGTTTGCTCTGATGTTGGGCAGGTCCCTGTTTGTTCGGTGGGTCACACAAAGAAGTAGGTGGCTTGCATTCACGGGCATTTGATTCAACAGAATTTCCGTGTTTCCGCCCTAACCATGCTATCACTACTGGCCGAGCGCACAGTCTGGCAGGCACACGTTAAGGGCAGCCGGACACAGTCTCATGGCGCCTCCTCGGCTGGGCACTCCTTGGCCCATTTTCAATTCCTTCCCGTGGACCGAGGAGAGAGCCACCCGGGGTGGAACCCCATAGCCTTGTGGTACCGTGCAGTGTCAGAGCTCGAAGGGACATTTGGGATCAGCCTGTCCCCCTCTGCCATTTTCTAGGTGGAAACAGGCTTGGAGAGAGGAGGGGACCCCAACAGTGGCTAGGCCACCGGCTGGCAGGGCCTCCTGGCAGGCTGGCAGGGACACTGGGGGTGATGTAACCCAGCCCCAGCAAGTGGCTCAACACAGGGTCCCTCAGTGGCCCTGTGGAGTCACCAGGTTTCCACCTTGGGCCTCTTTTATGTGAATACTACCTCGTTGGGAGTGCTCACAGGTATGAGTGTTCGTAACTCGTCTGATCTGGCGAGTAGGCCAGATCACACAGTGTCACCTACATTTCACAGGTGGGAAGTCTCAGGCTTAGGGAGGGCGAGTGAGTTGTCCGATGTCACAGGGCTGTTCCCTGGGGCCTCCTGGGCATCATCATCGGACCCCTGTTCTAGGGCGTTTTCCATCACATGACCTCCTCTGACCCACGGCCACGCCATGTTTCTCAAGGCAGCGGGGAACCAGACCGCTTCCCCAGAAGCAGAGCCAGGGCAGAACCTTCCGCGTAGCCAGGGCGGGGCCAGATGCAGGCTCTTCACTCCAGCAGTGTTCTCAGGGCCTTCGCTGGTCCCCCTAGAGTGTTAGGTTACTTGGAAAGAGGTGCTCCCCTCTGGGGCAGCCCCCATAGGTTCTTGGCTTGGGGACAGACAAGGTGGATGTCGGTCACTCTGCCATCCCTAACGGGAACTGAACCTGCTCTGTTGCGTGGGACCTGACTTCTGGGGCCTGACCCGGCAGGCCCGCCTGTGCTCGCGCACCTGATTTCTTGTCTGGTGACCGCAGGGCCCTACCACTCTGACTGTGCACACACGTGTGGAAGTCACGTTTCCTCCTCAGATCACTGCCCATGACTTGAAGGTGCAGAATTTCTCTTGGCCTCACCCCCGCACCTCTGCCCAGCTGGGGAAATGGGAGGAGGCAGTGGGAACATTGGCCGCTAGATGTCCACGGCCAGCCCTTGCTGGCTGAGGCCTCAATCTCTTCCATTGCAGGTGGTGAGCTTGGGGGTGTCAGGAAGAACGTGGTGCAGAAATGCTTCTTACCAGGGCCAGCCCCAGCCTAGGGTCAAGAAATGTCGGCCTTCGCTCAAGCTGTCTCCTCTGCCCGAACCCTCTCCTCTCTTCTTCCCAGTGAGCTCCTTCTCACTTCTTCCTTCTTCCCGTCCTCCTTCCTGTGAAGCCCGTCTTGGCCCCTCTAGGCGGCCAGGAACCCTCTTCTCTACTCACCCACAGAATGTCACCGTCACCGTGTCACCATTTGCAGTGCTGACCTGTGATCAGTCACTTGCCTGTCTCCTCTGCAGGGTGAGGGAGCAATTCAAGGGCTAGGAGTGTGTCTTGGGGACTCCTGTGACTCCCAGCCTGTGTCGATGGCCTCCTGTACCCGAAATCTCCCGTTTCTCTTGTGGTTGCCTTTCCTTTCATGAGAGTAAACAGCTCAGTCTCCCTCCTACCTCAGGAAGCCCACTGCCCTCTCCGTGAACTCCAGGGAACAGCGAGATGTCTGCACGTGGCCGAGGGAACCCACTCACAGTGGCCCGGACAGTGAGCCCGGGGCTGGGAACCCTCTCCTTCTGGCTAGAGGGGTGGTACCCAGGCTGAGCTGCCCGTTAGACTGGGTCCTGCGGCCACAGCAGCTGGGACTGCAGCTTCCTGTGGTCCTCTGAGCACTGGCAGCTGCTTTCCCAGACAGTGGCTGTGAGCTCCCCACTGGGAGACCCAGTGCCCCCGTGCCCCTGGCGGCCCATGTGCCCATGGCCCCCTGCCTCTCTGTGTGGTGATGGGAGTACCCCTTTAGCAAGAAAACCAGTTCCGTGCCCATGACCTTGTGGCATTCATCCTCAACCCCGATGTCTGGACACCAACGACACCCCGGCAGTGACCCTGCATATGTAACAGGGAGAATCCCTGCATGTGTCCTTCTCATGTCCTCTGCCCTTCTGAGTACGACCTCTGAATCCAGTCACCTCTCTCCACCTCACCCCTGTCCCTGGTGCCTTCTTCCCCAAGGGCCTGGCCCATTGTCGACATCCACCCTGGCTCTTCACTTCCCCAGCCCCACTGCTGGTGCGGCGGGCTCATACTGCAGGGTGGGTATGAGCCCACCGAGGGCAGGAGACAACTTGGCACAGGACACTAGACCTCCTGATGTCTCGGCCGTCCCACCACCGGGCACTTCGTTTTTCCCGCCCTCGGCCCAGGCCCAACCTCCCACACGCTCTTCTAGCAAGAATTCTTCCCTTCTCCCCTCTTCTCCCCTCTCCAGACTCTGGCCTCTCTCTCTCTCCCTGCCCATCAGAAAAAAATCTGGAATTCCTACTCCATTATCAAGTATGTCCTCCTTATCTATAAGCAGTCTGTGTTTATGTCCTGAGTAGGGTGGGGGAGCCAAGTTTGTTTTTCTTAATCCGAAAGGCTCCCTATGGTGTTTTCGTAAACCAGGAGCCGGCCGCCCACCATCTCTAGCTACACCGTCTCTCCATCTTTTCTGTCACTAGCTCCATCAAGACATTCCAGAGGCTTTGCAGCTGTGGGAGTCCCTTAACCTACACTCGGGTGGGCGGGTTCACCCCCTGCCTGCCCCGCCCCTCTAACTGATCATGCAAGGCGTCAGGTCCCAGGGAGGCACTGTAGTCATGCGCTGTGTGACTTCTTCCTTTTACACATGCCCAATGCAAGTGAGTAAACCCTGTCTTGTTACGTGTGTGGGACAAAGGGTGTAGTAAGCAGTTGGGGCTGGAAGTTGTGTATGTGTGCACACGTGAACACAGGGAGCCGGGGCTGGAGGAGATGCGTGGTGCTAATATATGCGGGAGCTGGAGATCGGGTGGGGTGTGGGACAGGGAGAAATTTGTATATGATCTGAGATTTCTCGGCTGCCTTTGGCCAAGCGTCTTCCTCTGCAGCTCAGAATCAGCCCATATGGCCGGGTGGAAAATACCACTGTCAGCAGCCAGCCCCTGACTCATTCTAAAAGCCTGTAGGCCCGCCACAGACTAGCCTCACTCTCCCATAAGCTGAGCCCTGCCTTCAGGGTGGGTGTCTGAGGACCCATGTTCCTTCCCAACAGCTCGGAGGGGCCACGGAAACCCCTCATCACATCCATCGCCCCGGCTCTCTCCTCCTGCTGCTGCTCTGCCCAGAACACAGCTCGTTCTGCCGTTTCTGTACTCTGTGTTCAAGTGCCCCCCGTCTGGCCTGGAGGTCCTGGAGCATCTTCAAAACCCCGCAGGTCCTAGTGGCCATATCTGCTCTGCCATCTCTTTCTTTCTGTCCTTCCAGCTGGCGCGCCAAGGATGGGGATTGGATGTCTGGATTGTGTCCTCCCATTGTCCCCTAATGACACCCACCAGGTGTAAATACTCTCTTCTAGGATCTGGGCTTTGCATATGGGGATCTCAGAGACCCACTGGCCATGTAGGACTGGCCCAGGGTGAGAGAGGCAGGGCCGGGTACAACCCTTCTCCCTGGCTGTGACCAGCCATTCTTCTGGCTGCAGCTGGGAAAGAAAGGAGCAATGGGTCATGTGATTGGGAATACACGCTGCACGTCCTCTTTGGTCGCTCCACACCGTAGTGCCCAGTGGTATTATCGGCAATTTAAAGGACGGTGCTGGAGAGGAAGGCTTGGCTTCTATATGTAGAAGTTGCTAATTGATATGTGGTAGGAATGAGGGCTTTGGAGAAGACAGATTTGGTTTGTAAATAAGAGTGTGAGCTCCCTGATGCACAAGAATTAAAATGTGATCAAAAGCTCTCTAGACTTGGACGCAGACCCGGAGGTGGAGAGTCCCCCTGAGCAAAGAGCCGCATACCGTGGAGCCCTTTGTTCTTCCTCGTGATACGCTCGTCGCTAGTTTTCAGTTGTGAAAGTCACACGAATTTGTTACGGAAATTTGCTTATTGTTCTTTTATGACAGTTGTCCCAGTTTTTCCCTGTTGCTCTCCCCTGCTCCGCCTCATCCCCCCACTCCTGCCCGCAGTCAGTCCCCACCCTGTTGTCCACATCCGTGGCTCTTTCATACATGTTCCTTGACTAGACCTTTCGCCTTGTTTGTCCCCTTACCCCCTCCCTCCTTCTCTCTGGTCACTGTCAGTCTATTCCTTGTTTCCATGTCACCAGTTCTGTTCTGCTCGTTTGTTTGTTTTGTTTATTACGTTCCTGTAATAGGTGAGATCATATGGTATTTGTCTTGCACCGAATGGCTTATTTCACTTAGCAAAATGCTCCCCAGTTCCATCCATGCTGCTGCGAAGGGTAGGAAGGAGCCCCTTCTTTCTTTCTGCTGCATAGTGTTCCATCGTGTGAATGTACATGACAAAAGGCCAGAAGAAAAACATGTGAAAATATTTGCAACAGCTATTTCTGGAATTTCTGGTAGGATTATGAGTAACTCTTTATTTTTTATTTTTATGATCTTTTACATTTTTAAACATGTCCATGTTATTTCTGCACGGCTGATGTATCCTATCTCACCGGCCCCACAACCATCGCAGGAGGGAGGCACTGCTTTCTCCCCCATTTCACCGACCAGGGGGCAGAGTTAGATGAGTAAAGTAATGCTGATGAGGTATCAGATCATTAGTCGTGGAAATAAGACTAAACTAGTGAATATGACTCCTGAAGTCAGGCTTTGAATCACACTGTTCATTCATTCATTTGTTTGTTCATTCGTTTAGCAGAAGACGGAGCACTTGCTACCGCTAGGCTTTGCTCTGGAACTCAGCAGTGATCGGAACAGGCCAAAAAAGAACTGACCTCGTGGGCTGAAAAGAGCTGTGAATAAAATGAACACAGACACATTGCCGTCAGGAAACGGCAGCACGTGCTATGAAGAACAAAACAGGGAAGGGAGAGGAGGTGAGCTGGGGTAGCCTTGCCATCTGAAACAGGATGCTTAGATGCTTAGGGCAGATCTCACTCACTGGGGGGCACATCTGAGCAAAGTCGTGGAGGCGGTGAAGGAGCGAGCCCGGTGGGTCTCTGGGAGAGCACATCCAGGCAGAGGGAACAGCATGTGCAAACTCCCTGAGGTCAGAGGATCCTGAGACAGGTGGAGGAGTAGGAGGGGGTCGCAGTAGCTGTGGAAGAGTAAACAGGAGTGGGGGGAGGAGGTAAGATTGGAAACTTGGGTCCAGGGGTCCAGGCCCTCTTGTGAGCGGAACTGTGGCTTTTCCTTTCGGTGAGGGGAGGGCGTTAGGAGACCATAGATGGCGTGATCCAGCTGGTATCAGGCAACGACCCCTTTGGCTTTCCTGTGAAGAAAGGACTGTCAGGGGACAGGAATAAAGGCAAGAAGAGTCAGGAAGCTATTACCATGATCCCAACAAAAGATGACATGGGGCCAGGCCAGGGTGATGGGAGCCAAGGTGACAAGCATCAGCTTCCAGATCTGTTCCGAAGGAGGCAGAAACTAGGCAAGAGGATGGGAGCCCTGAGTGTTGCTCCAGGCGACACTCAGAGCTTTCCGGGTCCCTGAGGTCACTGAGGCATGTGTCCCAGAGAAGACAGGGCCCAGGCCTTGTGCCCTGGGCCTCCCAACCAGCAGAGGCTGAAAAGGGACGAAGAAAATGCAGGTGGAGAGTCAGGAGAGGGATCTCTTTAGAGAGGCAGCTTAGTGAGTGGTCAGCACTGATGGGCCCTTGTCCATCAGCAGTGTGTCTCCGCCCCAGTCTCGTGGGAAAGACTGTGCTCCCATTTTATAGATGAAGGCAACTGAGGCTCAGAGACAAGGGAGGAATTCTCTGAGGTATCACACAAGGAAGGGACTGAGTGGGCACTTGGCCTGTGTCGTGTGCCTGCCCGTCAGACAAGCTGATAAGAAAGTCTGTTTCTCTTCCTTACACTATAGTCCCCAGATACAACAGAAAGGGAGTTGACCAATACACATTCCAGCGTCCTGCCCCCTCGGGTGGGGTGATTCAGAGACATGATCTATGGTCTCTACCTCAGCTTCCAATGGAACGGGGTCCTGTTGCCAGAGGTCCCCACCGTGGGTTGAAAATGTCCCCGACTCATGTGTCTGTTCTCTCAGTGGTGTTTCCCAACCGATCTCCCAAATAAACCCCTGGCACTCGAATTCTTAACTCAGGGGCCAGCTCTGGGGACACACCCGGCTGTAGGCTTCTTGTATGAAGAACAGACACAAATCTGGGGAGAAGATGAAGTGCATTCCAGTGGCACTGCTGTGTCCGTGGTCTGTGGCGTGTGGGGAGGGCTGCCCATGCACACGGAGCCTGCGTGAGTGAGGCGTGTATCTGGGCACGCATCCCTGTGCACATGTGGGTGGGTGTCCACATCTGCCTGCCAGCTCATAAGCTAAGAACAGAAAGGAAAATGTAAGAACATTCTTATGTAAATATCGGGCAACCAGACTACTTGTCTTTTGCTTCTAGTCATTCAGGGTTTCAGATATTGTGCCACCCCTCTCCTTGGATGGGGAGTGGAAGTGGAGGTGGGGGAAAGTGAGGTTATTTTTGTCCTGGGGATTTCAGCGTCCCTCCCTTTACACATTTCGCCCCCTTCTCTCCCACCCACCTGAGCCCCCTGGAGGACAAAGCTACTGAAAAGAAGGAGGTTTATCTAATAACAACCCCCCAACCAACCCCAGGGCTCCCAACTCCAGAGAAAACGGGTGGGTGGACACCACCAGAGCTGAAGTAATTCTAGATTTGATGACGGAAACCGCGGGTTTCCAGCCCACCTTCTAAGTGACAAAGTCAAGCCATGCAGCCCCTCTGAGTCTAGGAAAGGGCGCAATGGAGCCGGCCTCACACCCCACAGAGGGGTGGCTGTGAGCCTCTGATGGTCAGATGCCAGAGGAGAGCATTTGAAAGATCAGGTTTCAGAACCAGACAGACATAGGTTTGGATCTTTAATCTGCCATGTCTGTGACCTTGGGAAAAATTCATCCCTTCGACCCTCTCTTTCCTTATCTGTCAAATGGAGATTACAATTTTTTAATCTCATTTCATGAAATAAGGTAACATACAAATCACACAGCCCATTCTCTGGCACACAGAGTATGCTTATCAATATCCGTTTCCTCCTCCCGCCCTACCCAGCCACGCCCTGGGAGAGTGAGGGAAAACAGAGCAAGCCCAGGGAGACAGGTGGGAAGGAAGGAGAGGCTCCAGGCATGCAGCACTTTTCTGTGGGTTAACCAATGCAGAACTCTTTAGAGCGTTCATTTAATCCGGCTCGCAAAACGTGACCACAGCAGACCACACAGGTGCTGGGGAGAGGATGGGCAGCTGTAACATAGAGGGATCTCTACTGCGAACTCACAAGGAAAACACAAACCACCGAAAAAAGCATGAGTAGGAGTATAAAGTAAAGCCATCCTAATGAACAGTTAGCATACGAAAAGATACTCAAATCCACCAGACGTCAGGAAAATAAAAATGAATGTGATGATGAGCCCCCCACTTTGCAGCTGCCGGACTGGCAGATCCTAAAAGATCGGTAACATCTACTGTGGGTGGAACGTAACAAAAAGAATGCTGGTGTACATTGCCGGGGTGGGGCGGGGTGGGGGGGAATGCAAATTGCCGTCGCGGTTTTACAAAGAACAAGGGAACATCTATTAAAAAATTTGAAACACGTATTTTTCAATCCAGCGATCCCACTACTTTCGGGACTCAATTCCAGAGAAACGAAAGAATCAGCACAGTAGGGCACACCCACACACTTGCTCACACAGACGTATTTGAAATTTACAGGCATGTAGTCCATGGCCGTACCATCCTGAACATGCCTGATCTTGTCTGAAATTAGCAGGCGTATAAATCTCATACGTGCAAGTAGATCCCGGGTCCAAATAAACTTCAAAGAGGTCCACATCCTTTATCCCAGGTCTTAGCAAGCTCCCAGGGCCTGGTGCTACTTTATTCCTTGTCTCTGACGCTGGGTCGATGAGGAGGCGCCACTGCCACCAGGGGGCAGCGTGGGTCAGGCTGGCAGCAGTGCAGAAAGGCAGGGATCTCCAGAGCCAAGATTCCTTTGACAGAGAAAGTCGAGGATTTGTCGAGATGTTAGACAAGGGATGGAGGAACGTCCCATTCTTCTGGCACAGCAAGTGCCTAGCTAGTGGTGCTTTTATTATCAGGGGAAGACCGTGAAAGGGACGTGTTGGAGGTCCCACTGAGAGCTCAGGTGGACCTGTTGTTCTGGAGATGCCTGTGACATTCATTGGGCACACGAGCCTAGGGTGCCCGGAGGCAGCGTACATTCAGGCACACAGTTGGTGCTCAAACCCGCTGAAATGCATGAGTTCACAGGTGAAGCAATGAAGAGACCCATAAAAAGTCCAAAAACCAGCTCAGTCATGTCCAAACGAAATACCCAGATACCTGGGGATTTTGTAAATAAAGGCTTTAGAAGGAACTCCAAGCACTCGGCTCCACAGTCATCTTTGGCTGCAGGAGCGATGTTGCTGGCCACAGTCCTCGGCGGGCCCACGCGGTGCGAAGCCCACTTGGAACCTGTGTCCCTTCCAGCGGTCCCCATGCCAGGCCCTGAGATCCCACTTCCTCCCTCCCTCCTCCTTCCGCTCCACCCCTACACCCAGACAATGGAACTTTGGTCTTAAAGTTCTGGGAAGGTTCTTGGGGTTTCACAACAACATTCTGCCTTCTTTTTCATGTGCTACCACTTCAGTTAATATTAGTCACAAACATCTAGAACGAAAAGGAGCAAGCTGTGGAATTTTATATTTCAGGGAAGACCAGAGGCATGGGTGGCAGGGGAGGGCTGGCAAGGCAGACGTAGGAGTAGGGACGAATCTGAGGTCAGGGAAGGGAGAGGACCCTGCAGAGGGAGGAAGGCGGTGTGAGCTTCTTTCCCAGGCAGAGCGTGGCTGCAGAAAACCACGTGCCTTGCTACCTCACCTCCACGTTCAAGTTTGTCCTCAGCACAGACACCTGCCCCCACATTGCCAGCTCCCTACCTGGTACTTCCACTCAGACCGTCTCGGGAGCTTCTCACTTGTTACACCCAACACGAAGGTCTCAGTGCTCTATTTTTCCTCTAAAGCTGACCCTCACACAGTCCTGCTGATTTCTCTTAATGGCATCATTTTCATCAAATTGCTTGAGCCAGAAGGAAGGATGGACCGTCAGTGAAGATTCCTTCCCCTTCCCCATGGCCACAGTCAATTACAGTCTGAATTCTGTGGACTCTGACACAATGAAGCATTACTCATGGCAGCCCTCTCTTCTGCATATCCACTGTCAGCACCTCAGCCCGGGCTTCCAGTAATCCTTGCTTGCCTCTCTTTGCCTGGAGACTCATCATCCTAAATCCTTTCCAACCACCACAATCTCGCCTTTACACAGCTGCCTCATCTTTCTAGTTCATGAATCTCATTTTCATTCTCTAATATAAGACCCTGTCAGAGTGCCCCCCGTTCCTTGAGGATAAATAAATAAGGTCCTTAGCTATCCAAGGGTGTCGAGAGCATGGCCACGCCAGCCTCCCAGTCTACTCTGCCCCACTTCCCCCACACCTTTCTCTTCAAGCTTAGTGACGTGTGTGGCCTTTAACTATGGCTCACGGCTGTCCTGCAGCTCCGTTCCTGCCCACACACTGTTCCTCTCGTCTGATGCCTCCAGCTCCATCGTTCTCATCCTCCCCTTGGTTGTTCCAGCTCCCGCCCCCTCGTCTGATTGAGGTGCCCCTCCTTTCTGACCCCATTATCATACTGTCCCAACGCTTTTCACACTGTGCTGTGTTCTTCAACTTAATTTGCTGCCTCTCACCGGGCTGCGTATTCTGTGAAGGCAGGAGCCTGTGCCGATGGGACTTCATGCACCCAGTGCCGAGCGCCATGCCTGACACAGAGGGGGCATGGCCCAGTGGTCACTGAATGAGAAATGGGTGATTGCAGTGATATCGCCATGCACACATCAGCCAGGATCCCTGAAGGAAACAGAAAACACAGCCAGAGGGGGCTTGGAAGTGGCATCCACAGAGAGACCCTTGCTGGATTGCAAAGGACAGATGTGGCAATACCAGGGACCTAGCAATGGCGGGCAGCATACCACCTGCTGAAGGGCCCAGAGGAGGATGCAGTTCCTCTAGTGGAACAGGGTGACAGCTGAGACTGTGGAGGTGGGCCGCCTGGAGTAGCAGGACCAGCCGGGGGAAGGAAGGAGGTTCGGATGATCCCTATGGGTTTGCTTGTCTGCCTTCCTCACGAGGCTGGACTCCTTGCTAAACCATGTCATGCTCATCTCTGCATTTTCATAATTGAGCACCGCACCTGCCATAGAGAAAGTGTTAGTTAATTCTTTTATTCATTCGTTAATAAGTCCTCTTAATTTCTGAAGACCATTAACACCAGAAAGATGACCTTTGTAACCTACCACGTACTCCCCAAAAGAGACAGCAGAGGCTCAGCTGACCACGTGTCCCCAAATGATCACACAGGGGCAGCCTTCAGTGGCCACTTCAAATAGGGGGCAGAGCTCTGGATCCTGCCTGTCACACCCAAAGGGCATTCTACATTGACTGTGGACACGGCCAGGCAGAGTACGTCGTGGCCGAAGGAGCCTGGGCTCCGGAAGGGAGATCAGAGAATCCCAGAGGGTCTGGAGTGGCTGGGAGAGGAGGGCAACTCCTGCGAAGTCTGTCGCAGTCCTTCTGCCCACTCAGGTTCATGGAGTAGGGAGCCGGGCTCAGGCGAGGGAATCTTTAGTTCAGTATCTCAGGAAGCAGCTGAACTGTTTTTGAATGAAGTCCATGCTCTTCTTTAATCTTTCCTGCAGACACTCAGGAGTGAGTGTGTTTGTTACATTTTACAGATGAGAAGACTGAGGCAGGCCCACTGGGAGCCACAGTAGGACTCGGCAGAGTGGGACCTGAGCAGGTACCTGTCTCACGCTAACAGCGGGGCTCAGGCCCCACTCCACCTCGTCTCCGGTTTGCCTTTAGCCTGGGGGCATGACCATGTCAGCCAGCTTTCCTGGTCAGTTTGTTTGGGCCTCTCTTGGCCTCAGTTTCCCCATCCAGACACCACTCCGACCTCTCACCTCCGGTCTGTGACCTGCGCTGGGCTGGGAGGACTCCCGGCTGAGGCCGGCACCCTCCCTACTCCCGGATTGTCGGGCCATTCTTCAGAGAGACTCGCAGCAAGAACACAAAACCAGCCAGTCCAGCGCACGAGCTTCAGGGGACTGAAGTCTGAGGTTCAATGTTGGCTTTGGGTGCCTCCAGCCGACCACAAATCTAGCCCAAGTCCAAGGCAGGCTCATCTTAGCCAAACCAGGGGTGATGTGAATGCCCCACAAGTGAGCTCATGGTGGGCGAACCACAGAGGAGCCACGGGTTGGACTTGGATCGCAACGGCGTCTTGTCCAGCCATGAGGGAGAACTTCCCTGTTCCAGACCATGGAATGGCCTTCGGTCACGGGTCCACTGGAAAGATGCAAAGGCCTGGAGAACATTAACTCTGAAGCATTAGGAGGCAACTCTGGCCTGGCCACAGGGAGGCCCAGAGCGAGGAAGGCAGTGGGAGGGCAGGAGGGAGGCGGTGTCCTGGGGGAGCTGGGGCGGTGCGGGCCCAGGGCTGGGCAGGAACCTGCCTGCAGGGGCTGCCTGCTCCTCCTCCAACACCTTGCGTTCCTGCCCCGGCCTGATCTCGTCAATGCTGACGGGTCGTTGGACGCAGCTGTGGACCGCAATTTCTCACCACAGTCGGGCTCCGGGGCATCAACTGTGTAGCAGAACACATTCTCCGGAAGGTGCTGAGAGTCTGCACCATGGTCCTTCCAATTCGTCTATGTGCCCATGCTCGCAAAAATATCCGTGCACCCCAGGATGTGTCTCCAGTGTTTCGGACTTTGTGGATTTAATTGTAAGGATAACGAGGTCCCTGAACTTCTGGAGTTTACAGTCGGAGGGGGAGAGAGACAGTAGTAAACATGTAAGACACGTACAGTGTCAGATGAAGTAAAGGCAGGTTCAAGGGGTGGACCGTTTTTGCTATGCTGGTCTGAGATGTCCCTCTGCGAAGATGACAGCTCGCCACAGATGTTCGTTCAGGAAGGACTTTGGCCAGCGGCTTGAGCTGACACTGGGAGCCCGAGGGCATAAACGAGTAAGAGACAAGGACTGAGGAATGTTAGAAATGAGGACGGATTCAGGGTCGAGGGGAGGCGAGACAAGAGAAGAGTGAGCCCGGGCCCCAGGGCCGAGAGGCCGGTGGTGCGGGGGGTGGGAGGGGAGTGTGATTCTCTCCCTTTCAGGTCCATGTATTTCTGTGAGTACGCTTCCTTCTGAACCCTCCAGGCTTTACGGTAAGATCTGCGACACGCAGAGGCCGGTGCATTTGTGTGTTTGTGTGTTTGTGTGTCTATGTGTGTGTGAAGACAAAGGCTGCATCCCAAGAGTGAGCCCATCCCAGGACCATTTGAAGAACAGGGAACAAAAGTGCGGAGGTGGCAGAAGGAGGTGACACCTGGGAGTGACAATCTGTGTTGGAACGGAAATCTGAGACTTGGAAAATCCAAGAGGCTTCCTGGAGGAGGCACTTCCATTATTTCTTGTTGTATAACAAACTACCCCGAGCTCAGGGTCTTAAAACAACCACTTTCTTTTTCTCACAATTTATGGATGAGGAATAGTGGAGAGCTCAGCTGGGCGGTTCATCTCCGATGCACACGACAGACGACAGCTGGGACAGCTGGGCTGCTCCAAGGCAGCACCTTGGCAGGGACGGCTGGAGGCTGGGCTGGGCAGGCACGTCTGCCTGTCCACATAGTCTTGGGGCCCTTCCGGTGGGCTGAAGGAGACCAAAGAGAGTCTCTCCCCCCACCCCCTTTTAATAGTAAGGCCCCAAACTGAGGGATTTCCTCTGCACTCTGTTAGTCAAAATAGTGACACGCTGCTCCAGATTCAAAGGGAGTAAAATAGACTCTGCCTTATACTAGAAGATTCCCAAAGACTCTCCAACCATTTGTAATCTCCCGAAGGAGACGATGCCCGAGGTCGGGAATGTTCCGATGCTGATCGCCCCTGGTGCCCAGGCCCTGTTCTGAGCACTGCAGAGGTAATGGCTCCCTTAACCTCCATCGCAAACCCCCAGAGGGAGCTATAATTATGGGCCTTGTTTTAATTCATACAAAGTGAAGCTCAGACAAGTTGAGTCACTTGCTAAATACCACACAGATAGTGTGGCAGAACCAGGACCAGAGCCCAGACCGCCAGACCCACAACCCACGCTGATCACGAGTTGCAGGCAGCCAGGAGAAGGGGCTTGTGAGAGAAGGCAGGAGCAGGGGTGTGTCTTCCTGGCCAAGTGAACAGAACAAGCAAGGCCTGGAGAAGAGGCCAGAAAGCAGAGTCCGCAGGCCTCCGGCCCCTCGCTGGGATCCGGTACCCAGCACGGAGTGTGGGGAGTTTGGGGGGTGCAGGGCCAGGCGAGGACACAGCCCTCACTCAGCCCAAAGCTCTAGGAGTTCGGTCCTACCTTGAGGACAAAAAGAAAACTGGATTTTAAGAAAGGGGATGTGAGGCTCAGGCAGCTGGGTTGGGGGCCCTGGGGGCCCAGGGCTGCAGAGGTCAGCCTGAGAGGTGGGAAGTTCTGGCCTCGACAAGCCACCTGGCTGCCGGAGATTCATTTCAGGACAGTCCGTGCCCAGCAGGGAGAGAGCTTCCTCCTGCACACACCACTACCTTGACCTTGAGCCTTTCCCCACCCCTCGCGGTGTTTTCTGAAATGCGGAATAAATAGATTCAGAAACACATGACACCGGGTTTCTCCCGCTTAGGAAAATAAAAACAGATTTTGGTTTTCAAAAAAAGAGAAACTTCTGAACTGGTGCTTTGAAGCTCTGGCCCAAACCCTGAAGGACAGAAAACAAACTCAGCAAATACTTTTCTTCTTGCCCATGTTTACTTGGCACCTTCCCTCACCACCACCCCCTATCCCGAAAGGCCCCTCTCCTCCCCTCCCCTCCACCCAGTCAGGCCACGTGAGGAAGGAGTGGCTCCACGTGGAAGTCCTCAGTGGGCTGTGGGTGGCCACCAAGCCCCTGCATTTCTGGAGAGAGGTCGAGGGAGGAGCCACCACGGACCTCAGGTGGTATTTGAGCAACTTCAGAGAGATTGACAGGTGTCGAAGCCTAAGCCCCATGGGAGGGCATCACAGGTAACGCAATTCTCCTGGGCTTTGGTCTCAGGCAGACCTGGGTTCAAATCCCATGCCTGCACCTGTAGAGCAGGGAGAGCTAGACAGAAGCTAAGTGCCCGGAGAGGGGGTTGCTCTTGCGAGTCACACAGGGGACGTCAGGCAGCCATTTCAGACGAGGCCCTTCCAGGGCACTGAAGGCACAACAATGTTTAGCTCAAAACCTCAGCTAGAGAGCAAGTAAATAAAAGTGGCATGACTTCAGTTTCTAAATATGCCTGTAACGTGAATATAAACAATACTGAAAGTGACTCAAAACGGCAACGGTGCTTATCTCTGGGAGTAAATCTTTCCGTACCTTTTGAATTCCTTCTTTAAAAGGTTTTTTTTTTTTTGATAAGGAAATATTGTTTTTAAAGAACTGTAAATTATGTACTCATTTATATACATACACACACATAAATCAGTATTAAAATAGCCAGTGTTTCTCTATGTGCCTGATATCTGTCCAAACTCTTTCCAAATGTTGTATTCTAATTTTCACGAAAGCCCTTTCTGGGCTGTTATTAGCCGTTGTCATTTCCAGGGGAAGAAACTGGAAGGCTGAGGAGCTTGTTCAAAGACCCAGCAGATGAGCCGCAGGTTCGGTTTCACACGGAACCATCTCTCTGAGGGCCCAGAGTGCCCGGCGCTCCCTGCACCCAGGAACCCCGCATCCACCGAGCGCGTGGATTGGGTGAATGGCTTTGGAAACCAGTCTGGGCTGTTTTTCCTGTGGAAGATCACATGGAGCTCAATTTGTTGAAAAAATACCAGGTTCCCACTGACCTGGCAGCTTTCTCAGGGGCAGAATTTGCCGAAACTCCTAGCAAATAAGTGAAAAGAAATAGCAGACAGTTTATCTAACCCAGATCTGGAAGAGAGAAGACAGGCAGCATTGTGCCTGAGGGAGGCATGCAGGCTGGGGACAGTGGGGACTGGGCGCCTGCCCCCCGCCAAGCTGCCCACGCAGAGCCCAAGATGCCCCAGGAGTCTTCAAGGCAAATGGATCAAGTGCCATCCCTGCCAGGGGCTGCTGGCTAGCCAGGCGAGGCGGCTGCCCCCTCACCCTCACCCTCACCCCCTGGTTCCGAGGAAGGAGCTGAGGTTGGCCAGGCAAGTCAGGGGGAGTCAGAGGCAGAAGTTTCCAGCCTCTCATTTTACAGAACAGGAAGCTGAGGCCCAGAGAAGGGCTCAGAGCATGGCAGTGCGTGAGTGTGCTGCAGAAGCCAGCAGCCCATGCTCTTGACCCTAAGGGAGGCACCCTGCCCCTGCGCCAGGCCCCCACAGCAGGCTAACATCACAGCTCGCTGCCACATGGACACCACCCCTCATGGCGTGAGCACTGTATCCCCATTTAACAGAAAGGAAAACAGAGCGCTGAGCAATTGAGGCACATGTTGCAAGTCCACCCAGGCAGGAACATCTGAGGTCTTCCCTGCTGTTGGTACGCACAGAGATTCGCAAGTAGAGAAAGCCCTCAACTCAGAGCCCAGGGGCAGACCTCCAGGACCAGTCAGGCCCTCCACCACTGGCCAGGTGACCCTCTCTGTCCCCGGCACCAGCAGGCATGGACTGTGGCCAGTTTCTGATCTGCTCTTCGGTGCTGACCAGTATTTTTCCACGAGGCTGAGCCCTGCTGGTTAGATGATCGCCCGTGGGTGGACGTTCCTTTTGTCATTTCCAGTTCGGGGCTCTTGCACACGAAGCTGCTGTGAAAAGTCCTGCATGGGTTTTTGTGCAAACGCATCTTTTCCCTCCCCGTCCCCTCTTCCTCATTCTCCCTCCCCCTGCTTCCTCCTTTCTCTTCCTCTTCCTCCTCCTCCTCCTCCTCCTTTTTCAATTTCTCTTAAATTCATGCTGTTGCCCTGGGGAGCAGACAGGCAAGGTCGATAGTATTTTGAAGCATGCCGCACTGTAGCCTTAAGGCCTTCAAGTCGCTTCTCTTGGTCCCTGTTGTTCCCCCACCCCAGTTCCACCCCGTTCTCTCCCTCATGCATGGCAGCATCTCCAGCATGTGCCCTTGAACACGCACATAAACTTGTAACTAGGGGAGCATGGCTGAGTCTCGTTCACATGGGCAGTGCTAGCTGGAGACCTTGTTCCAGTTTTATGTCTTCCCTTTAGCTCTGGGCTGGACGTTCTCTCCTGTGGTTCTGTGCCCACCTGTGTGTTGTTTCTAACTGCCACACGAGGCTCTGGGGACACCCCATCCACTCTGAACGTCCCCATTCCCCCAGATGGACGCCGGACTGCCTCCAGATCCTCCCCAGTGCAAACAAAGCCCAGATGAACATCTCTCCACATGTCCCTATGTTCCTTGGGACAATGTCCCGGGGCTGGGGTTGCTGGGCCACAGGGCGCATGCCCGAGGGCTCTGCAGAACAGCCTCCCCAGCCAACACCAGGGGGCGTGTGGCCTTGCAGGCTTCATCTTTAATGGATCATCGCCAGGAAGCCGGGGCAGTGGGTGGATGTGGCTTTAAGATGGCCAACAGTGGACAGATAAGACCACCGTGGCCAACACATGCAGTCCCCATCCAGAGCTTGGGAGAACCAGGAATATATATAGCAGCCTGTCATGTGTCTAGAATGTTTTTTTACCTAGAACCACCATGAACCAGTGGGAGTTGTGTGTATGCACATGTGTACACACCCACACTTGTACTGTGGTCCTGAAAGAAATCCTTGATTTTTTGTGGCCACAGGTTTGAGATCTCCGGAAATCCTGCCCAACACCAAATCCTGAATTTTAATGCAAATTCAGGGTGGCTGACTTATAATGCATATTGAATCCACAGCCTTGCAAGGAAGGAGGGATTGGAGAAGGGGACCCTCTACTTGGAGATGGGAAATTCCAGTGAATCTGAGGAACACCTCCATCTCCCCTCTACAAGCCTCCTTCCCCAACTGAGAGGAACACGCTCCCTGTCTGCAGAACCTCTTAAGTAATGTCCTGGGGTAGCTGCATGCAGAGGGGTGGCAATCCTCCCGGGAGCCACCTCCACCACCTCTGCCTGCTCCGAGATTTACGGCCAGATGCAATTTCCAGCAGTACTCGGGAATGTGATCTGTCACCTGCACATTCTGCTAATTTGTATCAACAGGCACCTGGGTCATGCGTACTGAAATGACTCATAAGGCTGTTGGGTCAGGGTGAAAAGAACACGATATTGGAGCAGGCCTTTTTTTCCTGACATGCGCTTGCTAACTAGAGACACTGGGTTCACTGTGTCAGCCCAGGCAGCTGGGAGTGGTCCTAGCAGTTTGTCTGGTAGATGCACTGAAACGTGGACCCAAACATGGACAGTACAGGAGGAAGTTGAAGTGTAGAACTTCCTTGGTGTTCTGGAATGGACTTAGGGGGATGTAGTTTCTGGAGTGGACTTCATACAACCTTCTCCCCCACCCTGGATTCATACTCCTGGTGAAGTATCCAGAGGACACACCCTTCTCCAAGTCAGAGGGGAAGGCATGGGTGCAGGAGGCCCGCGTCCCTGAGCGCCTCTGGTGGGGTGCCCTCCGAAGGTCAGTGCTGATGGAGGAGGGGGCTTCTATCCAGTGGGCTCCCTGACTTCAGGAGGGACAAAGGAGGCCCAGAGTGGAAACTTCCAGAGACCAGGTGGACATGGGGACCCTAGTGGGCAACAGGGTCAAAATCGAAACCAGGTAGACTGAATAGGGAACGTTCTCGGACCTCCCCACTTCCCTGCATGCGCTCCCTCCCCCCAAACCTTCACTGGCCCAGTTCCACGCTCATTTGTGAGGCTCTACTACCTGGAACTCCCATATGGAGTTAATGCTATAAATAAGTTCCCATTTGCGATATAAATGGAATCCCTATTCCCACAGTACCTATGACAACTCTTTGCTCCCCCATTGAATCTGGGGGATACAGAAGCTTGTTGGAGGACATAAACCCTGGGCAGAACCTTGAAGGATGAGTAAGAGTTTGTAGCGAAGAACATGCCAGAGGCTCCGTGGGAAGAGCTGGCGCTCAGGTGCAGTGCGGCTCAGTGGGAGCCGCAGGTCGCCCAGCCTGGCCTGAGCTGAGTGAAGGGAGCAGCTGCGTGTGGTAAGAGATGAGGCAGGGAGGTTGTCAAGGATAGTGCTTGGGTACCAGATTAAGGGCATTGGTCTCTCACATCTAGAAAACCCCGCTTTCCACTGGACCATGGCCCCTTCCCTTGAACCAGCGCTGTCCGTATGTAGAGATAAGTCATTTGAATACAGAGTCACCTGGCCTTGATGCTACAGAGTGGGGGCCCCCTCTTCATCCCACGGAGGGGGACCTGAGGCCCGGGGTGGGGTGCTGATCTGCACCCCCACACCCTCAGGGGGAACTGAGGCCCCGAGTGGGGTGCTGATCTGCCGTCCCACACCCTCAAGAAGTGTTGGGCAGAGGGCTGATTCTCGAAGCCCCAGTCCCCCTGAGGGCCAGCCAGGCTCCATCGCTGTACCTGGGGAGCCCCGAGTTCTACCATGGCCATTGCCCTGAACCCCTGCGTCCAGCCTCAGCTGGCAACTCGGTCGTCAGAATAGCCTCCCAGCTCTTCTCGGAACAGCCACCCCCAACCCTGGCGTGGGCACCATCCCTGGTGAGCCCACCTGTATGGTGGCCGTACAGGTGGTAAGAAGTGGTCAGGTGGGTATTGACTTGGAAGCTGACGATGAGAGACTTACCAACAGAGAAGCCAGAACAGTGGGAGGAGGGGCATCGTGTTTATTCGGCCCCTACTGCGTCCAGCACTGTCCTGGGACTTTTTACGTAAGTCAGTGCAGGGGCCTGAGCAGTGACTGTCAGAAAGTTGAGTCCCAGTCTCCGGAACCCTTGAAGGTTACCCGTTCTGGGAACAGGGCCTTTACAGATGTTATTAAGTTTAAAATTGTAAGGTCATGCTGGGTTATTGGAGTGGTCCATAGACTCAATCACTGTCCTAATAAGAGACCCCTATGACAGACACACGGAGAGAAGAAGGGGAGGCCATGTGTTGACAGAGGCAGACACTGGAGTTATGGGCCCAGAAGCCTCAGAGCCCCTGGGCCCCCCGAGGCCGGAAGAGGCAGGAAGTCTCCTCCTACGGAGTGTCGGAAGAAGGCATGGCCCAGCCAGCACCTTGGCTTCTGCGTCCAGACCTCCGGAACTATGAGAGCATCAGTCCCTGGGGTTTTTATTCACCCAGGTTACGGTGATTTGCTAAAGCAGCTGCTTCACTGCACCCTCCCAAGCCCAGCAGGAACACGCTGTTGCCCATTTCACAGGTGGGAAGTCAGAGGCTCAGGGCACGTGAGCAGTAGCCCTCCCCACCACCCCCCACCCCCCACCCCCGAGGTGGAGCTCCGCTGCAGGAGCTGGAGCCAGACCGGCCTGCATTAGCCCACCCCACACGCCTGCTCGCCCTGCCCGGTCTCTCAAGGCCGGCACCAAGGAAGCCCCCTGCACACGCCCCAGGAAGGGTGGCTTTTAAGGCAGATTCCTCAGCGCTTCCCAGACACACTGACTCAGAACCTCTGAGCCGTGGTCCTGGGAACCTGCCCGTGTCAAAGCTTCCAGGTGAATCCAGGCACAATTACTTTGGACTGGGCTGCATCTCAGCTGCTCAGCTGCCCAGGAGGTCAAGGATGAAAGCAGTCTGATCGCTGGTATAACCTAGCCCCTGGCTGGCTCCCCCAGGATGACTCTATTACTGGGGTGTCTAGGCACAGGCTGGCTTTGAACCTGCTCCTCTGACGTTCCTTCCATGCCTGGGTGCTTTGGGAAGCCTCCGCACCGAGGGCAAGTGCAGCACGATGCTCCCTTCCACAGCAGGGCTGTGGGCCACTGCCCAGCCTGGGCCCGCATCCAGCCTGCCCGCGGCCAACCCGACCCCGGTGCGGTTGCCATGAGCCAGCAGGCACCCAGCTCTTTACCGTGCCTGCCTAGGACTCCAGGACTCCCCCACCCCGAACACTCTAGAGCTCCTGATCAGAGAGGCATACCCCTGAGCGAGGGCCCCTGCCGTCTGAGGTCTGAACCCTGGCTCCACCCCTCTCGTGACTTTGAGTAATGCCTTACCTCTGCCAACCTCAGTTTCTACTTAGGTAAACAGGGGTGATGTCAGCACCTGCCTCCTCCAGTGACTCTGAGATGATGAACTAACACATGGGGAGGAATGAAAATAACAATGAGGTACCACCGCACACTGATTAGAATGGCTGGACCCCCAAACTCTGACCATACCCAGTGCTGGTGATGACAGGGGGTCACAGGGGCGCCCATTCCTGCTGGTGGGCAGCTGATGGTGCGACCACACTGGAGGACAGATCAGCTCTTACAGAACTAAGCATACTTACTCTAAGCATACCTACTCTTACTAAGCATACCTACTCTAGCAATTGTACCTCTTGGCATTTACTCAAAGGACTTGAAAACTTATGTCCACACAAAACCTGCACGTGGGTGTGTGCAGCAGCTTCATTCACAACTGCCGAAATGTGGGAGCTGCTGGGATGTCCTGCAGCAGGTGGGCGGTCGAGTGGACTGTGGCCCATTCAGACAACAGAACACTCTGCAGCATGGAAAAGCAGCGTTCGGTCAAGCCGTGAAGACGAGGAGAAACCATACATGCACGTTGCGAAGTGAAAGAAACCACATAGCATATGATTCCTGCTCTGTGACACTTTGGAGAAGGCAAAACTGTGGTAGCAGTGAAAAAAATCAATGGTTGCCAGGGCTGAGGGAGGAAGGGAGGGATGAGTGGGCAGGACACAGAGTGTGTGTACGATGCTGTAAGGGTTAGTCCATGTCCTTGTACGCACATTGAACGAATGAGCAAGACCACCTGACTGTCTCAGCGATTGTCCGAGGGGCAGGCACAGCCCTGCAGGACCTGGCCCCTGGTTTTTGGAAACTAAGACACCCCAGATTCTGAGTCAAGAGCCACAGAGACCCTGCAGGTCCCAGTGGGAAGGGCGTCTCTGGGCGGAAGAGTTCAAGACGCCTGGGCATTTGCATGCAAGGGGTCTGAGGGGAGCCAAACCCGTCTCCACTTTAGGAGAGATGCCCCACAGGCCACCAGGGGCTGTCGGGCATGAGTCAGACCCGGGTGGCACTGCTGTCTCCGTCTCCTTGTTTGTGCTTCATCGTGGGCCTGTTCCACAATTAGTGTCATCGGAGAGACCAACAGAAAGCCTTGCCCGGAGGACAGGGGGCCCTGGGGCTTCCCTGGAGGGGGAAGGGACAGAGAGGAATGGGGACGCTGTGTCCCAGCCCACAGCCATGCTGCGGAGAGCAGACTCAGAAGGAGAGCGGGTGTGGAGACCTAGGTGAGCCGAGTGGGGGACATGGGCGGAGTCTCTGCACTGATGAGCACTGAAGAACATTCCTGATAACCGTTCACTCAGCACCTGCATGGTCTCCACACAGTTCGTTCCCCATGGCAACCCTAGGAGGCAGATGTCCTCGTTGCCCCCATGTGACAGACAGGTAAACTGAGGCTCAGAGAGGTGACGTGGCTTCCCCAAGACCTCCCACCTGGTACGTAATGGAGTGGGGGTTTCATGGAGGCCAGCCTGCTCCCAAAGCTCTTGCTTTTCCCCTCCACCTTCCCAGGTGAGAAATGTGGGGAGTCCGGGGCACCCACCTGCACCCAAGGCTGACGCTAGAGGTGTGCCCCTGCTATGACTCAGGAACTGAGCGGGGGTATGAGAGTCCCTCAGGGGTGGCCCTGCGGCCCAGCCCACAGCCAGCTGCCCTGGCTGGGGTATGAAGAACATTCACCCTGACACCCTTCAGTGGCTCTGCCTTTCTTGCTTGGGCCCCAGGACGCAAGGCAGAGCCCCACCTGGGCTGCCGAGGCAGCCTGGCAGGGAAGCGGAGGATGGAGCAGACCCCTGTCCCACGCTCCACCCTGTGGAGCAGCCGGGGTGGCTCGGAAGATGCGGCCTCTGTTCCCGGGCAGTGACACATGTGTGTTGGTGGCCCCAGGATCTGGCGCCGGGCTGCCTGCCCTGTGTGGGCTCCATGTGCCTTCGTGAGACAAACAGATGACAAACAAACAGGCTGTGAGCGGATCTGGAGCCTCCAGGCGCCTGGTCCTCCAAGCTCCTGGGATCTTCTGTGCATCTGGCTCCCGTCAAGGGGGCCTTTCTGTCTGGCGTGGGAATGCGCTCGCCCGGCCTGGGATCTGAGACCCCCTCCCCGCCAGTCCCACTTTGGAATTTTTTTACAGCTGCCCTGGGACATCTGCTAGAGGAAGCGCCTGGGAGCTGGCTCAGGCTGAGAGGGAGACGTGGACAGCTGGACCGGGGACCCCAGGCAGGGAGAGGCGAGACCCTGGCCCCAACCCTACCCCTGGTGTGGGCACCCCATCCTTCTCCACTGTGTGTCAGGGCAGGATGCAGGACACAGAGTGGCCAGCCTAGACCCTGTCCTTGCGGAGCTCCCACTGCAGAGGCTAAGTAAGAATGTTCACTATGGTCTCGGCATTTTACTGGGCACCTACTATGTGCTCAGTGTACCTACTATGTGCTCAGCATGCCTTCCACCTCCTCCACAGCACTTCCCCACGCCACGAGCCATTGCCAGTGATCAGCCCCTCTCTCATCCCTGCTTTAGAGATTCAGAAACCAGCACATGGAGAGTTTCTGCAACTTCTCCAAGGTCACGCAGTGGGTGAGGGGCCAGAGATGGAAGTCCGTCCCAGACCTGTGCCCACAGCACTGGACCCCCTGTGCGTGGGAATGTCATCAGCTACGGCCACAAACGATGGCGAGGTGCGCGTCCTAGGGAACAGCCCGATAGGCCCGAAAGGGGCTGTTTCTGTGGGGGTTGGAGGTAACGTGGGGGCCCCTCATGAGGGGGATGAGATGATGCACGGCCTAAAGGTAACACATGGGGAAACTGTGGCTGTAGCCAGAAGCAATGCACTAGGAAGAGGCAGCCTGAGGGACCTCAAAAGTCTAGGACTCCGTGGAAACAAAGAGGAAGGGGAGGAAGCCGTAGCATCCTACCCTCTACCTGTGTGAGACTCGAAAGTGCACAGAACTTAGGGGCCCGCCCTTGAACCTGCTCCTTGCTGCCTGCTAGCTGTGTGACCTTGGGCGAGTTCCTTCAGCTCTCTGTGCCTCTGTTTCCCCAAATATAAAGAGGGGACCATATAAGCACCTACCTGCAAGGTACTCAGAGCAGTGCTTAACACACAGTGAGTGCTTTACGTGTCCTTGTCAAATCAACAGCCATGCTACCTACGTGACAAGGACACACACACATAAATCGGGTGAACTCGAGGCTGCAGATCCTTGTTGTCGGGGAGGATGGGGGACAGGCGTGGGTGGGAATGAGCAGGTAAATGCTATGGTCCGAGGGGAGCCTTGTGCAGCCTTGGCAGTGGGCCCTGGACCCTCTGCAGCACAGGTGAAAATAAATTACCTGGAACGACAGGAACGAGTGATGCCTTGTGACACCCTGTCCTCACACCTGGGAACATGCAGACTGTCTCCCCCACACCACCCTGTGCATGCCTACCGTCACCCAGGCTTGCGGGGCCCCTGCTCAGCTCCCCTCTTCCACTGACTCACTGTTTCTGTCTCTGAGAGTGGTCTCTGAAGACATCCCGTGGGTCACACATCCATCCAGGCACTGGGAGGAGCACACTGCGGCCCAGAGAGGACACTTGCTGGGGTGCGAAGGGACAGCTAGGGGGCATGGTGGCCGAGAGCAGGGCATGATAGGGGCAGACATGGGGACCCTGTGCTGAGTCAGTGGGCAGGCTTTGGGAGGCCATAGCCCGGAGAGGGCCACGCCTCATGCGACGTCCCAGGGGCCACCCTGCTGGCTCTGAGCAGCGTGGATGGTAGATAGTGCGGGGGTGGAGGGGAGGCTGGGGGACCCCCCAGGAGGCTGTCCCCAAGCCTGAAGTCCACATGTGGATGAGGGAGCTGAACGGAGTCAGAACAGGACCCATGGGAGACCCCTCACCTGTGTGGCAAGCGTCCAGCAGGGGATGAAGGCCAGACACCCCAAACCCAGCAGGACGACAACTGCCCAGGTGTGGGGAGACGGCACCAGCCCCAAAGGGGCTGGATCCGCAGCAGGGAAGGCAACTTCCCTGTGTAGCCACAGCTTCGATTTGCAGCGGAGATAATGGTGCAAACTTGAGCGCAGCGCTCAGTTCCTATCATTTCTAGATCTCGCACTGAAAGCCGTCCTCCTCGCTGACGGCCGGGGGAGAGAGCGAAAGATGGCAAATGGAAACCAGAAGTGGGAGCAGCCCGGAGAAAGGAGAGCGGGCTCACTTTCCCACTGGGAGAGCTTTCAAAGCCCCCCCCCGCCCACCCACCCACCAGGGTCACCGTAGCTCCGCCTCCGCCCTGCACCCTCCCAGGGCGTTCCCCGCCCCACCTGCGAGATGTGCTCCCCAGGATGACCCAAGTCCTCTGTGAGATGGTGCCGCCCAGCCCCAGCGTGAAATCGTAGCCCGGTAACTTTCCCTTTAAGACTGTCAGAGCCGGGGAGGCCGGCCAAGCCTGGGCTGGAGGTGGGGACAGAGGGAAGAAAGGGAAAAAAGAGAGAGAGAGGCAGGAAAAGTTTTTTTCAGAGGAAAATGCAGGGTTTGTCCTTACCCCTGACGTCAGATCTTGCTTTAATAAAACCCCCGAGGGCTGCGGGAAGAGCCGTAGCTGGTGCTCCTGATGGGCTGGCCAGTCTCAGCCCAGCCGTCCCGGGAGGTGGTGGGTCTTCTGGGCTGCTTGGTCGATGCCGTTGCCACTGACTTCCAGGCATGAGGTGGTTCCTGCCCTGGACGCTGGCAGTAGTGACTGCAGCAGCCATGGGCAGCGCCCTGGCCACGGTGAGTCCTGCCTTCAGGGGCTCAGAGAGGGGCCCCAGCAGGGTGAGAGGGGCTGGAGGTGGGGGAAGGGCGAGGCCCAGGGCAAGGAGGAGGGCTGCATGGGGTCAGGAGATTCCGGCAGGGCCAGGAGGAAGGGGCAACACATGAAGGAATGAAACTAGCAAGCCCCCCATGCCTCCTCTCACACCTGAAACAAAGCTGAGAGGCAGGAGCCCTGGGAGCTGGGGGGCTGGCCTCCAGACTCGGCTTTGACTTTGCCAGGATTGGCTGTGTGACCTTGAGCTAGTCCCTCACCCTCTCTGAGCAACATAAAGTGAACAAGTTGTTAGCAGACTTCTTGAGTCTTTGGGTTTGGAAAAAATGAGTCCCCAAGGGTTGGGAATACTACAGGAAGGGGACGCGAAAATGCCAAGAAAAGTTGGAAAGGAAAATGCCAGCTTTCAGCAAAAGAGCCTCTTGAGTAAACAGTGCTCGGGCTGATTTCCCACCCCTGACCGCCCGGCTCTGGGCTGGCACGGACCTCCAGTTCATGCAGCGTGCACGGTCGGGTCCCGCGCACGAGGCCCGCTGTCTCTGGGGCCTCCTCGGCTTCTCCGTCCCCCATCTCCACTCCAGGGAGTGCCGGGGGGAAGGGAGGAAGGTCTGTACCTCCGAGAAGCCCAGGGAGCCAGACATGTGGCGGTGCAGAGGCCGACTGCTGGGCGTGGGTGTGGGTGCAGGCTTGGGTGTGTAGGGGGCGGCTGTCAGAGCCTCTGAACCCAGGATCCCTCCGCCCGGCCAGGGCCCCTCGGGAAGCCAAGGGCTGGAGGGAGGGTGGCAAGAGGGGCTTTCTTGCCCGCTCACACTGACGGCCGTCTTCCCTCGGGATCAATGGGCCCCATTCATGGATGAGGACATTGAGGCTCAGGAAGCAAGTAGCTTAGCTGTGGGCTTGCAGACACCGGTTCTGATTGGACCGGACCTGAGGCTGAGAGCTAACGCCTCCTGGAAGCCAGGTGCCGGGTGGGGGGCTCCCCCAGCACCGTGCAGAGTATAATGAGGGCAGGGAGAGCCTGTCTACTCATGGTTAAATCCTCCGTGCCTTGCGTGGTGACCGTCTTCCTACACAAAATATATTATTAACGTTTCTACAAATGAACGAAACGGAGACAGAGCAGGTAGGGGACTTGCCCAAGGTCCCTGAATCAATTGGTGGCCAGAGTTCAAACTTCGATCTCTCCTGCCAAACCCGACTCTTTCCTCCAGAGCTTTCCCAGTTTAGGGGAAACTGAGCATTTCCTGCAGACCAGGAGGAGCCAAGCCAGCCCTCCTCCCAGGGCTCCTCCAGCTGGGAGGGCAGGGGCTGGCTGGAGAAGAGGTGAGAGGCGCAGCCTAGGGAGGTCTGAGTGACAGTGGGAGGGACAAGACTGCCAGGGCGTCTGGATGTTGGAGCCCCACCTACCTCTGCAGAGCCACGGGTGCTGGGGAGGAGGGGGCACTGAGCATGGGCTCAGCCCAGGGGACACACACAGGACCCAGGAGCCCAGGCGGTCCCAGGCAGCAGGATAGAGGGCAGGCTCCTGGCAGGAGGCGAGGCACCCCTCCTCTGTGCGGCCCCTCCTCTGTGCAGGCCCCTCTGGGACGTCTCCGTGAACCCCACCCCACGCAACCTGCTTGTTCCCCAATTCAGGAGCTCCTTGCAGAAAGCTGGCAGGCACCCAGCCACTTGGGGCAGCGTACCACCCCCGCCCCCTCCTCTGTGAGGGCCGAGGGACAAACGTAAGGGGAGTGCAAGGCCACTCCAGCCCGGTGGGATTCCAGCGGAAAAAATGATACAGATGTGCATGTGGGAGGAGGCACCCCTGCGGATGCCAGGAGGGTCTGAGGAAGTGGGGCCGCGGTGGGGGGCTCGCCTTGTCGGAGGGAACCACCGCATTATCTGAAGGGTCTGTAATCGAAGCAGGAAGCGATAAATCAGGGGGTGCGGCGGGCAGCCAGTGTAGAGACTGAGCCAGGTCTATTCCAGAACGTAACGTGTGATAAAGGAGCATGCGGGGCAGACTTGCTTTCCCCTCTGGCCGCTCCTTTCTTCCCTCCCCAGGACTCGGTGCCCACCAGGCACTCAGAGAGGGCACTCCGTGCAGTTCTGGGCCCAGTGCTGTCTGTGAATAGCCAAGACCCTCCTCAGTTCAGCCAACAGACCTTCATGACGTGCCTCCTCTGATTCCCATGGCAATGTTATTAAGCGGATGCCATTAGCTTCCTTTGTAGATGCAAAGCCTGGAGCTCAGAGAAGTTAAGTCATTTGCCTAAGCTCACACAGCGAATATACAGTGGAGCCAACTTTGGAACCCAGGTCTAGCTCTTGGCCATAGTCCCATTGCCTTCGCAGTCCACGTACTTGTGCAGAAGTGACAAGCCTGTGGTCCCTGTCCCTACCAGCGCTTACAGGCCAGTGAGGCGGGAGGGCAGGTGTCATCAGAAGAGAGAGGCTGGGGCAGGCTCTGCCCTGGCCGCCCAGCTTCTGCAAGTCCCTTAACCGCTCTGGGTCGCACTGTCCTCCCTCATTAAGGGGGCCACACCTGCAGCCCCCAGCTCCCTGCAGCTGGGACATGAACACAGGACCCCTAGTGGTCAGAGCAGGAACTGGGTGCACAAATGTCGTGCTCACAAATCCCTGGGCAAACATGAGGTCTTCTTCAGTCGGCCATCCATACCACCTGTCCCATGTAAATGTGTGTGTGGTGCACATGGTATGTGTGTGCGTGCCTGAGGAGGGCATGCTGGGTGTACAATGCAAGCTCTTCCTCCCTGCTGAGCACCCCCTGTAGAAAGGTTGTCTACAGGGGCCTGAGTGTGTGGCACAGCCCTTTTTGCAGAAGAGTGAGAACGTGAACGAGAATGCCTTCGTTACCCCTCCTGTCCACAGTTGGGAGCTGAGTGAGCATTTCACATCCCCACCAAATCCCAGCCCCATGAGTCCCCTGCTCAGAGCTGCTCTGGCCACTTGGATGCTCTGCTCCGAACCCAGGGGCCTTCTGCCCACGGCTTCTGTGGGGTGTTGGTGGGCACTCCACAGGGACTGGCTCATGGTCCCACCTGGCACGGCCCTTGGCAGGCTCACCCTCTGGAACGGGAACAGAACTGTCCTCCTTAGGAGACCAGACCCTGACCTCGGACTGGGCAGTCTCCCTGGTCTCATGAGCAGGATGGGGGAGAGTCACCTCCCCCAGTTTTCAGAAAAGCGCCCCCCATACCCTGCCAGCAAAGCAGCCAAACGCCAGGAGGCTGCCTTTGGCTTTGAGCAAACAGTGGGGCAGCTGGGCCACGGGAGGGATGCCGCCCTCACTGGGTTCCATATGGTTCAGGGCAGGGACCCGGGAGGGGCCTGGCAGCATGCCAGTTGCAGCCCGGAAAGGAAGGAGGGGTCACGACAGCACGGTGGACACCGTGCTCATTCCTTCAGGGTGCCGCCAGGACTCCCTGTGCCCCGGGACCAGAGCTCATTGGGTCTGGGCAGCGTCCTGAGCGCCCCAAGTGCATCGCCTCGAAAGCCACATGCCTGGGAGGCCAGCAGGGTCCTCACAGTTTAGACCAGCCCTGAGGCTGCTGAGCACGTGACGTGTGGCGAGCCCCAAAGGAGCTGTCAGAGCCCATACACGCCGGGTCCCTAAGACTCTGTGTGAATACAAGACTGTGAAACTCTCATCGTAATTTTCTTGCTATTGACTCCATATTGAAATGATAATTTTCATATTGGGTTAAACGAAATACGTCATATTTTATTAACACAAATTCCACCTGTTTCTTATTACTTTTAGGGTGGTGACTAGAAAATGTCAAATTTCATATAGGGCTCACACTATGTTTTACTAGGCAGTGTTAGTCTGCAAAGACACAGGTGTAGACAGAGGAATTACTATAGGCAGGGAGGAAAAACACCGAGTTCTGATCCCAGCTCCTTCACTTACTAGCTGTGCATCCTCGGATGAGGAGCCCAGCCTTTCTGGGCAAGTGAGCATGCCTGTGAGGGTGTAATGTCAGTACTCAAGTCTTGGGGTGCTGGGGGATTAAAGAAGGGAGTGCAGGTAAGACACACAACAGTGGCTCCCACTGTTCCAGCAGCAGGGGCGGGGGTTCCCAGCTTGGGCGGAAACACTGATGGCAAATGAGGGCCAGCTCCCAGTGCACAGGCATTTGGGGAGACCCGGCTCAGCACCCGGCGGGCAGGAAGGGGGCAGGCTTATTGGGGGGATGCGCCGGGCTCAGTGCTGGGGATGTGGGGTCTTCTGAAGCTCCAGGGTTTGCACATCCTGGCCAGCTTCCCTGCACATTTAAAGGGAGTCAGGGACCACTTTTGGTTTGTCGTGTAGGAGAAAGAAATAGTGGTGGTGCTGATGGTGCTGATGGTGATGCTCGTGGTACTAATAAAGGTGGTACTGATGGTGGGGATGGTGACGATGGTGGTGATAGCGATGGTGGTGATAGTGATGGTGATGGTACTAATGAAGATGGTGCTGATGGTGGGGATGGTGACGATGGTGGTGATAGCGATGGTGGTGATAGTGATGGTGGTGGTACTAATAAAGGTGGTACTGATGGTGGGGATGGTGACGATGGTGGTGATAGCGATGGTGGTGACAGTGATGGTGGTGGTACTAATGAAGATGGTGCTGATGGTGGGGATGGTGACAATGGTGATGCTGGTGGTACTAACAATGATGGTGGGGATGGTGACGATGGTGATGCTGGTGGTACTAACAATGATGGTGGGGATGGTGACGATGGTGGTGATGGCGATGCTGGTGGTACTAATGAAGGTGGTGCTGATGGTAGTGATGGTGACAATGGTGATGCTGATGGTACTAATGAAGATGGTGCTGATGGTGCTGATTATGACTTACAGGAAAGAGTTGTGCCTTACAACCCTGAGTCAGAGCCCGTCGCTGACCGTGGACTTCATAGACCGTCCATATAATTTCTCCATGAACTCTCACAGCCCTGTTCTAGGCCCACCTTTTCCTGTCTCTGGAGATGTGGTCATAAATGGCTGTCTCTGTCCCTACCATAGCAGGAGGCTCACACACATTGGAGATGAGTTTTTACAATAGCAGAGGGGACTGTGTTAAGAACCAGAGGCCTGTGGGAAAAAAATACCAATTCCAGGGCCCTGAGCTTTAACTCCTGGGGAGCAGTAGGTGTTAAGGGGTGCCTCGGAGATTTTTATGCACACTTGACTTAAACAACATTGCATCCGATGGACTCCAGGCTCTCCTTCAGCCTTGACGTTCTGTTAATCAGCCAACTCTCCCCCCCTCCACCTTCTGGGACTCTCCCTGAGGGAAGGGGGTGGAGGAGGAGGGAAGCAGAATCAGAGGAGAAGGAACTGGGCCTCTCAGAACTTGAATAATGGACATTCCAGGGGATGCGATAAAATCTGCCCCCACTCATCCCAAGGCCCCCAGTCTGGAGGCAAGTCCAGGCTCGGGCCTGCTGTGGGTCTGCGGAGCTTTGGTGTGGGGGCATGAGTGGGGTGTGAGTGGGGGGCGGAGGGGGAGGTGAGAGAAGATGAGGGCCCCCGCCCAATGGAGAGAAAGGGAGGGAGGGACCCCCACCCCTGCAGAACCCCTCTCTGAGTCCAGGAGTGGAAGGAAGGACCTGTGCTATGAGCCTGCCCTGGGCTGGGTTCCAGAAGGAAGTGGGGGTGTCTGGAGCAGAGGAATCTCCTGAGAGCAAGGACTCATACTCCCACCTTTGGGGCAGGACGCACCCTTGCCCAGATGGCCAGGAGACCAGGAGAAGGAGCTCCTTGCTGGCACCTGAAGGGCAGCCCACCAGGGACCCAGGTCGAGACCCCTAGGGGCTCCCTCCTGGGAGGTGCTCAGAAAAGGGGTGTCCACCCTCTCGCATGGTGGCTGCCCCAGTCAGTCACACCAGCAACAGGGGAACAAAGTGGTGAAGCGGGTGGGGAGGGTGAGCAGGTCACATCCACAGCCCCAGGACCCCCGCCCAGGGCCACATTCTCCCATGCCCCCTCCACCTCCTTCTCTTCACGGGAGGAGTGAACACAAAGTGCTTCCAGACCTGGCAACCCCTTCCCACAGCCCCCAGCCCAGACGGGCACAGCTCAGGCCATTTCTGTCTCAATCCTGCCCCCTCGTGGAGAATCTGGGTACAGCCTCCCCAGCTCGAACAAACCAACGCTGGGACCTGCCCCGTTGTTCACTGAGAGCTGGCCCAGCATGTGCCAGGCGCAGTGCTGGGCACAGGAGAGGCCAGAAAGAGCTACTCATCCCTAAAAAGCCCCCCGACTTTTTAGACTCCCGTATCCTTGTCTGGGGACCCTCGGTAGCTTGGGCTCAGTTCCACACAATCCTCAACACCCCATGTTGTCTTATTTTGTGTCTGTTCTGAGGGGCCAGGTCTTCTTCATCTGCGGCTGCATAGGAGATGCTTAGTGCAAGGGTGTGATGGGTGGGTGAGTGGAGGAATGAATGATTGGATGAATGAATGAATAAATGAATGAATGATGGAAGGGTGCAGTGATGACACCTGGATTACAAACAAGGGCTTTGGAGGGATATATGGGTCGTGGACCATTTCCCAGCTCTGAGGCCTTATGGTAGCTTAGGCTCTTTAAGCCTCAGTTTCTGTATCTGTGCAATGGGGATAATTCTAGTGACTTCTGCCTGGGCTGCTGGCACATGCTGTCGTCATCACCATTTTACAACGGAGGAGGTGGGAGCTCAGAGAGGAGAGCGTGGGCACAGGCCACAGAGGTGGGAGGGCAAGGGCTCTTGGGAGGGGACTTCCCCTCACTGCAGAAGTCACGCCCTTTGTGCTTCACCCCACAGCCTCATTCGATGATGAGCCACACTCTCTCACCGGAGGGCGGGCCCATCTTCCTCACCCAAGGGGACATTTCAGGCCCCTTGTGGGACCCACCCACCACCCCCAGCCTCCCACTTCCTGCTCCCATGCCCACGGCCATGTGTCTTTGTGAAGATGAGGTAAAACTGACACTTCAAAGTCAAATTAGAGACTGACTTATTCCCAGGTCCATTTTCAGAGAGCTGGCAAAGACCAGCAGATCCAGTTAAACCTTTAAACGCTGCCTCACAATGCGCCTGCAGCTCCCCACAGCAGCTCTGCTCTTTCCCTCCCCAGTTGTCCTGTGCTGAGTTCATCGGACTAGTACGATCGCTCTTAACCCACCTCCGGAGTCCCCTCCTCGTCCAGACAGTTAAGTGTCTGACCCGGTCCAGTCTGTTCAGCTGCTATAACAAAGCGCCACCCACCAGGTGGCCAATAAATGACTGAAATCTGTCTCCAACAGTTCTAGAGGCTGGGAGCCGGAGATCCAGGTGCCGGTGTGGTCACAACCTGGTGACAGCCTCTCTTCCTGGCTCCTCACTGGCATCTTCCATGGGTCCGCCCAGGGTGGGAGAGGTGAGGGCAGGGGGCTCCACCCTCCTGACCTACCCCCCTCCCAAGGCCCCACCTCCTAGCGCCGCCCCTTTCAGAGGTCAGCGCGCAAACTGAGAAGGAACAAACCTCAGACCTTGGCAGGCACTATGCTCCTTTCTCTTTCAATTTTTAAGTCACTTTAACCAAACAGCAAGGGCAAAGTATATCACGTTCAGTGAACTGTGCCAGGCCTGCGTACCGAGCGGTGGGCAGCCTGGGAGGGCACAGAGTGGCTAGCATGTGTTCTGCGCTGACTGGTGTGCAGAAGGCCGTGAGCAACCCAGGCCTAGGCAGTGGCACTTGAGTCACAGGTTAACAGAGGAAGCTGGTCTAGAGTCCCCACGCTTTCCCTCCCCTGCCCAGAACCCAGTGGGTGGTTCCCATCCTGCAAGAATCACCAGAAGTCCAGGTCAGAACACAGATTCTGGGCCTGGCCTAGCAGAATGGAAGACGCATAGTCAACACAGGGGCCGGGAGTCTGCATTTCAACAAGGTCCACAGGCCTTTCGGGTGCTTCTCAACCTCAGGTGCACTCTGAGCCCCTGGAAAAATCTCAGTGCGGGGCTCCTGCCCAGCCCACCTGAGTCAGGGTGTCTGGAGGTGCGGGGGGAGGGGCAGTGTCCAGGCATAGGTGACTGTTAAAGATTCCAGGTACTTGGAACGGAATTCTGTTTGAGCAGGGGCTGGGTTGTTGGGAGGGGCCGCTGAAGAGGGAGGGGGTGGGACAGGTGGGCCAGGCTGGTGTGCTCAGTGCTGAGCCAGCGGAACCCAGCAGGGATAGGCGGTGACGGGAGTGCTGGGCACCCTGTCCTGCTGGGGACGCATCTCAGTGTTGCCGCTTCCTTCCTGTTTTCCCTGTAAACACAGCAGCATCTGCAGAAGTCCCTTCCAGAAGGGCATCATCAAGAGACTTTGCTGTGACCATCTGCAAGTTGGACGGGCCCAAGGCTGGGCTTCACTCTCTCTGGCCTTCCCGGGACAGTGTTCTCTTTGCCTCCACCTCATGTCCCTCTCCATGTCTGCTGTGAGATGAAAACGGTGCAGGCCCATATGGCCCTGAGCTGGCCATGGTCAGTTTCTCCATCTGTACAATGGGTGCAGGTGGCCCCAGTCAGGCAGCTGGCTATGGATGAAAGGACAGCCATTGGAGCTGTCTGGGGAGGTTCCAGCTTCGCCATCTGCTCCCGTCGGGCCTGGGAAAGCTGGGACAGGCTCTAACTCAAAGAAAGCAGGAGGCTGGTGAAAGCTTCAGGGGGCCCCAAGGACGCTGGCACTTCGCCTATCGCTGCTAGTGACACAGCTCCCTCCAAATCTCCCTGTGTTACCACCTACCTGCGTGAGCCTCTGTGTTTTATGGGTTTTGCCCATAAAACAAGAATAGGTTTATTGCTTTGGGTTGAAAACGGAGAATCACAAGAGATACATTCTTGTGGTCACTGGAGCAAAGGCCATGGCAGAGGGTGTGAGCTTGGCGGCCGTGCGGGTCTGCGAAGACACTGCAGGTTAGGACACGGGAGGCCCGAGAACAGCCCACTCGGGTGGCAGAGGCCGGGGTGACGTGGCATGGTGACCTGCAAAGCTTCAGCTCTGATACGAGGCTGTAGATGTTTCCCCAGGCCCAACAGGGGGCTCTGAGTGACCAGTGACACCCTCCCCAAACGGCCCCAGACTGTCCATTCTAGGTCAGCACAAGTATGTGCTCCAACAGCGCCCCCTGCTGCCCACAATGGGGATGGGCCTACAGCAGGGACAATGGCAGCTATGCTGATGGCTGGCCTCCAGGTGTGGCAGGGCCAAGGAGCTGGGATGGGATCTAGGTCGCTTCTCAAGGGGGTTGATGCACACGCTGTCTGGGTTTCTCTTTGTTCTTGGGCCAACATGCTTCTCCTGCTCCTTTGAGGATGAAAAGGGAGAGTCTGTATTTTTATGACAACAGTCCAGGTACCAGGGTAAAGGGCCAGTGGAAATGCTGTGCCATCCTGCATGTGAGTGAGTTCACGTGACTCTGGGAGGTCTTATACCGCCAGATGGCGCCCACAGCAAGGGCCTGGCGCAGAGGACCCAGAGCCTAGGCGGGGACCTCTCTGCCCCTTCCCTCTCGGGATTTTTAACTTGGTGTGGAGACAGCAAGCTGGACAGTGACCATGTGGAGACGGGTCCCACCAGGTTACAGCTCACCCAGCTCAGCTCGCAGTGTCCAGGCCCCGAGTGTTTGGGGGACACTCTGGGGACAGGGGGTGGGGAGAGGCAGTCATGCTCTGGAGTGTTTGCCTCACGCCAGCCCTCGCACGAGTGGGTCTGCATACACCGTGACCCACGGCACCCCAGCGATGTGTCTGACACCAAGCCCTGAGGTGACCAAACCCCCAGGAGAGGCTTGCCTTTTTGACTCGTGCAGGTCCTTCCCTGGTGGAAGGGATTTACCGCACTGACCATGTGCCGGGCTCAGAACCAGAGTCCAGCGGATCAGCATCTCAGCCGGGACCGTCCCTCCTGGCCTCTGGTCCTGCAGCCGAGCATGCAGGCAGGTGCTCAGAGAGCCCTGGGGGCACTCCAGGAGGCCTGGCCCCCCACACACAGCCCCACGTTGTGACAAATCACACCCCTCTGTCTGTCTCTCCTATCAGCTGTGGGTTCCCTAGGAACAGATGTTCCCCCTTTCTCTGCGAATGCCTACAACCTAAGAGAGACTGAAAGCAAGCTCTGCAGGCATTTGCTGAGTGACTGGAAGAGCCCAGAGGAGGCAGAGGGGGTGGAAAGGAGAGCTAAGAGAGTCGTTGGTACTTCTGCCCGCATGTGGGCCGTGTCACCCTGGACTTGTCCCTCTGCCTCTATGGGGCTCAGTTTCCTCGTTGGCGAAGGGAGAAAACTGTCTGACTGTCTTGGCATCTGTTGTTCAGCAATGAAGTGCAGGTCTGCAAATTCCACCGTGAGGGCTCCTTCGGTCTCAGGTGCAGGGGGCGGCCTGGGGCCCACCTGTGCCCCCATGGAAGTCCTGGGTGCCTCTGCCCACCCTGGACTCTGGAGTCACGGGTGAGACACCCAGACTGGGTGCCCCCCTGTGGGGACCCGGAAGGCTGGCCACAGCCCCCCACTCTCTGTGCACAGCCGATTCTCCTGGGCCTGTGTTTCCTCTCATGTAAACAGTGGGGGTCTGCGTGGTGGTCCAGGGAGGGGATGCAAAGGTGACTAGGTCCCAAAGGTAAAGGCAGCTTGAAGCCCCTGTGCACGCTGTCCTTTCCTGGTGCTCAGAGGGGAAAATAAGAATAACAATTAATAACAACAGTAGTGGTAGTAACACGTTGGCTGGCTGAACCCAGGTGTCAAATCTGAGTCTGGGGGCCCTGTGAGCTCCGGGGAACCCTTTGTGGAGGAAATAGGGTCTCGGCTCCCACATCTGTCACACAAGGTCGACTCACTGACTCCCAGGAGGAGGGAGGAGGGAAGGACACAGCCATGGGGCTTCGGTGGCCAGAGTTCTGGTGCAGAATCCAGGCCCATCGCCCACCAGCAGGGGGTTTCAGGCCACTGGCTTCACATCCCTGAACTCCGGGCTCTTGGCCTTATTTCTTCTATTCAGGAGAAAGGAGATGGGCCATCAAACGCATATGGGAGGAATAAAACTTCATGTAAGCCTTTTGAACACCATGAAGGCAGGGAGATGCTGGCAGGCCCCTTGGGCGCTGACCCCGGCCTGGCAGCCCCCCTTCATCTCTGTCATCCCCCCGCAGGCCCTGTCTCCAGCCCCCACGGCCATGGCCTTCACCCCAGTGCTCCCGGAAGACACGTCTTCACGTCCCCAATTCTGCAAGTGGCCGTGCGAGTGCCCGCTGTCCCCACCCCGCTGCCCGCTGGGGGTCAGCCTCATCACCGATGGCTGTGAGTGCTGTAAGGTGTGTGCCCAGCAGCTCGGGGACAACTGCACCGAGGCTGCCATCTGCGACCCCCACCGGGGCCTCTACTGCGACTACAGTGGGGACCGCCCGAGGTACGCAATAGGAGTGTGTGCACGTAAGTGACACCTTCCCTCCCTTCTGGTCACACCTGCCCTGCCCCTGCCCCTGCATCCCCAGTTCTGGCCCAGGGCCCCTCACCTGGAGCCTTCCTCTGGCCAAGCTCCTGCTCTGCAGGAGGTGCCCCCCCACTCCCCTGTCCATCCTTAGAGGCCAGAGGCTGCGCCCTACCAGACGAGGGGAGATGCCTGTGTTCCTCTTGCCTCCGGAACCCGGCGTCCTGCTCTCTCCTCAGACCTGGAGGTGCATCCATGGCGGACACCAGGGCGAAGGGGCTGCCAGGAAGGGTTCCGCCCAGTTGCAGTCTCTTAGTGGTAGGGCCCCTCGCTGGACACCTGTGGCCTCCCAGGGCCACCAGGACCCTGCCAAGCTCCAGCTAGTTCAGCGATGCTGTAAATTGAAATAACTCACGCTTGAAAAATTCCATAGTCCTGAAAGAGCGAAAGCCAGCAGCCCGCCATCCTTTCTTCCCACCTCCCACCCATGTTCAGTTGCTGCGGTCACTTAACTTCTCAGCCCTTTCTTCTGGCGTGTAGGTATAACTACATAACACATATCACTTGTTGCACCTTGATGGACTTAAAATGTCTATCAACGATCCTATATGATTGCTAGTGGACTAATGACTCAGCTCCTCAGTACCACCGGACGCCTCCCTGTCTTCCAAAGTTGTCATATTTTTGTTTGCACGGACGGTCATCCCAACTTACACTATTATGCGCACTCGAGTGCTATTCACTCCAGCAGGAGACAGTGTGCTTGTCTGAACTTCCTTTCTGACGAGGCCTTTGTGTTTTTCCTGGAGTTTCTATTTGCCTTTGCTTTTTCTTTCTCTGGGTCTTTATAATACCCTCATGTACAGAGGGACAGCTGGGCTTTGTTGTCTGTTTTCTCTTCGAGGGCTACATCATGTCCCTTTTTGTTCCCAAAGACCTCCTTTCTGGAGCTTTCTGGTCTCTTGCTTCTGTCTGACTGGCATTCCTCTGGCCTGAGTCATCGAAGCATTGACCCAAGAAGCGTGACCCAGCACGCTGCACAGTGGTAACTAGGCGTCAGGACACGGCAGCCCAACCTCTGAAAAGTCCCACAAACCTCGTAAACCCAAGAGCCTCTGTTTTCCTTTAGTGATGAATCAAGCCTTCACCATGACTCTGCCTCTGCATACACCCTGTTTCACAGTTGCACACAGTATACTCTCTCATCCTCAGCTAACCCACTGTGCCTCCTGAGAGGGTTGTTGATGAGTTGTGGACACAATTCCAAGTCAGACAATGCTACCTGACCCTCGGGGTTGATCTAGGAGCACCTTCTGCTCTCTTACCACTGGAGCACGCTTCCACTTTCGCAGCAAGTCATCTGTGTTCAGCTCTACCAGGAGCCCCTGTGATACTCCACCCTTCTGTTATTTCTGGTACTCAGACTCCTTACTCGCCCCCCAGAGCTGTGTGTTCAAATGGGACTTATAGCACTACCTGCAAAGAATCTCCCGACGTGCTGGTTGAAAGTGTTACTCCTGAGCCCACCACACTTCCAGGAGTAGGGATGGAAGCCATACCTTTAACAAGCTTCCCGGTGATTCCTGGGCATGTTCTAGTGTGAACTGACATACAGCAGCCCCCTTTATCTGCAGGGTGCATTCCAGGACCCCCGGTGGAGGCCTGAAACCGCAGCTAGGGCCGAATCATATACATACGTGTGTTTTCCTGTATTTGCACCCCTCCGGGAAAGTTGAATTTCTATATTAGACACAGCAAGAGATCAACAGTAACAGCCGGTGGTGACTAGAGCAATCACGGCTGTGCTCTGTATGTGATGAGCATTGAGTGCGTGAGGTGTTACGAAGTGAAGCAAGGGTGACGTGCACACAAGCCCTGCGACCCCATGAGAGTTGATCCCATCCCCAAGCTGGCTGTGCAGTGAGTGAGGGACGGGGCGTCCACAGTGTGGACACGCTGGACAAAGGGCGACTCGTCTTCCGAGTGGGACAGAGCAGGAAGGCTTGGGATTTTACCACGTTATTCAGAACAGCCCGCAATTTAAAACTTCTGAATTGTTTATTTCTGGAATATTTTCCGACACAGTTGATCATAGGTGACTGAAACCTTGGGGAACAAAGCCGTGGACAAGGGGCAGGGTGCTACTGTATAGAACCAGTCCCACACTCGCTCCCCAAACCCAGTAAGGAAGCTGGACACTCGAATCCCCTCCCGGCAGAGGAGACTATCTCATCATCTCTTTCCCCTTCCACAGCTGTTCTTCAAGGTCACTGGAAAGGTCATTCAGTTCACTGTGATTATACCAACCTCTAAAGCTATATTGGTATATTACCATGTGCTGGGCACCACGCCTTTGTAGATATTCGCTCATGGGCTCAGAGACTGTGCAGGCCCGAACCATCTCCCTGCCTGCCCTTCCCACCAGGGGCCTGGAAGCTGCCCTCCCACCCCAGCCCACCCACCTGTGTCTCGGGTCCCGCTTCACCCACTGTAGCCTCTGAGCTCCCACTCGCCACGTGCCTCCATGTGCCTCCTTCCTTTCATTCAGAAGGAGTACTGTGCTCTGCAGGAGAGTTTCACAGGCATTCTGCTCACCAAAGATGCCCTGCTCGCCTGGGTTTGCAGGCACTGGAATAAATAAAGTTCAAAGGTGTTACAGAACTTCTCAGAGGTTTTGAATGTTATGTCCGCTGTCCAATTCCCAAAGGCAGCCATCATAAGAAGCCTTTGCTTTTCGAGCTTGTTTGCACAGTGATCTCTTCTGTCCAGGTCGATTTTGCCCTGCCCACCCACCCTGCCACACACACACACACACACACACTCACAGATACACACATCTGGTGTGTACGTGTGTGCCAGAACACACATACACACAACTCGCTGGCGTGCTACTGAACATCTTCCCAGAAACGCTGCCATAGAGTGTGAGTTTATGAGACCCTCGTCAGGAAAGAAGAGCCCAGGGCCTGACGGTGACAGAGAGGAAGACACCGCAGGGCAAGGCCAGAGGGGAGAGAGGAGGAAGAATTCCTCATCCAACGGTCCACTCAACCGAAGGACGGTCCCCAGACTGGCTAAACCGGTCCTTGGAGAGGTGCCCGTCACTAGTTCAGGACAGGGCGGGTCATTAAAAATGAGCACTAGCAACACTGGGTCATAAAACCCAGAGGGAGAATGGTGGGGACTCTGGCGGAACGGTGAGTGCAGGCTTTGGCTAGAGAGGTGGCCGGTCCTGGGCACCAGCCATGGTGGCCAGCCAGAGAGGCAAGCCTGGTCTTGGCCGTTCTGCTCAGTTTTCAAGAAAATCCAAAAATCCAGATTTGGGTATAATTTGTACATGTTGGCAACACATTAAAAAAAATTTTTTTTCAAATACTCTCTGAGCCAAACTAAATGCTTCTGTGGGCAGAGAGCAGCCTCTGAATTCTCTTCTTTGGCTATTTCTGCTGCACAAACACTACTCTGCCTTCTTTGCCACCAGGGCAGGCCTGGGGCAGGCCCGGGGCAGTGTGGTCTGCTGGAGGACCGTAAACTTGAAGGGCAGACAGCTTTGGGTTTTGAATCCTGGCTCTGGCGCTTGCCAGCTACGTGACCTTGGGCCCGTCGCTGGAGGAGCTTGATCAAACCAACCGCATGTGGTTGTTGAAAGTCAGCAAGGGAACGCACTCAGGCCTTGGACGGGATCGGCTGCCGTGTGCACTGTTGCATTGCTGCTCTTTAACGTCCTCTTGGCAACACCCCCTCAGCCCTGTCCGAGGTCGTCCTCAGAGGGGGCAGGCCCAGGTCCAGGCTTGGACACCCCGGTGCAGAGAGTGAGGAGAAAACCCACTACACATAGTCCTCGGAGCTAGACACCTTGAGTTCGTGTCCCGGCACCGTAACTAACTAGGGTCGATGACTTGGGGCTAGCTGGTTAGCCTCTTAAGGGTCCCTTTCCAAGGAAAAAGTGACCAATATGCCATCTCTTTAGGCATTTGAGAAGTCAAGTGACCCACAGGAGCAGCTCCCCCCGGCTCCCATCCATTCATCCATCTGTCCATCCATCCACGATGCATTCATGCAGGGACACAACGATGGGGTTCCAACAAGGCCCGACCCACTGTCCCTGCTCCCGTGCAGCTGACCGTCCTTTGGGAGGTGTCATTGAGGGGGGTGATGGCCCAAAGGTGGGAGACAAGATAGGAAGTGGTGAAGGAGACTGGCCCAGCTTCGCTGACGCTGGCCCTCCCATCAGTCAGCACGTGTGGCTTGGGTCTGCTTTGTTTACCACTGAACCTCCAGTGCCTGGAACACCCCATCAATGTGCAGGGAATGAATGGGATCTGTGTTTCCAAGTGTTCTAATTGGTTTTCCATATCTGCCCCACTCATAACCATGACCCTGGTGATATTTGTCAGTGCCAGGCTTTGTGCCTCGAGCTCAGGACAGGACAGGGGGCTGGCCACCAGGGTCTCCGGCCCCATGATGCTAGACCCTCTTACTTTGGCGACAGGTGTCACTCAAAGAGCTGCAGCTGCAGCTCCGAAGAAACTCCTGCTTTCCCTCTGCTCAAACCCCACCACTACCCTGCCCTTGCCGACTCCCCTCCCCCATGGCGGGGTGTTCCCAGGTTGGGTGAGGTCCACGGTGGAAGGCTGCCCTGGCCGGGGGCACCAGGCCTGACCTGGCCATGCTGTGTTCGCAGAGCTGGTCGGCGTGGGCTGCGTCCTGGATGGGGTGCGCTACAACAACGGCCAGTCCTTCCAGCCCAATTGCAAGTTCAACTGCACATGTGTGGACGGCGCGGTGGGCTGCACGCCGCTGTGCCTCCGAGTGCGCCCCCCGCGCCTCTGGTGCCACCACCCACGGCGGGTCAGCTTGCCCGGCCGCTGCTGTGAGCAGTGGGTGTGTGATGATGAGGCCAGGAGGCTGCGCAAGACAGCACCACGCCACACGGGAGCCCTAGGTGGGTGCTGCACGGGGTCCCGGGAGGGCTGACCCTGGGGGTGGGGGGCGGACCCTCCTGGGGCTCTGACTGCCCGCCTGTTGTTGACCACAAAGCCCACAGTCCAGTTCCTAATCCTCCACTCACTAGCTGAGTGACCCTGGGAAAGTCACATCTCCTCTGGCCTCTGTTTCCCCACGGGCAAGACGGAAATGACACCCTCTGCCCCGCCTGGGGTCCTCTGAGTGTAAAATGACGGAAGGCTTTGTACAGAACAAAGCCAAGCACATGTGATTCATCACGATCCTACTTAAGAGATTGGGTGAGGGGTATGGAGGTGGAGGAGGGGTGAGGGCATGGTGGGTACCCGGGGAGGAGAGGCAGGAGCGGCAGGTGCTAGGGTAGGAGAGGGAGGAGATCGCTTTCTTTCACCGTGGAAGGTGGGAGCAGGTGAGGCTTTAGCCAGGTGAGCCAGGTTGCAGGAAGGCCTGCCAAGGGAATCCACGGACAGGCCTGTTTGTTTCACCACCGTTTATCGGAGCCTAGCCAAGGCCAGACACAGAGCAGGTACCTCTTAATGTTTGCCATACAGATGAATGGGTGGCTGGCTGGGCTGGATGGGTGGCTGGACAGATGGATGGATAGACAAATGAATGGGTGGATGGATGAAACATGAGTGGACGGATGGACAACTGGATGGACAGATGGATGGATAGACAAATGAATGGTGAATGGATGAAACATGAGTGGACGGATGGACAAATGGATGGACGTATGGACGGATGGATGGGCCAATGGAGATACGAACTTGGGCAGAGGAAGTAGAAGTGACACAGGAGGGGCAGATACAGGGGCACCGTGTGAGACTGCAGGTCCTGGTGTGGTGGAGAGAGCTGTGGAGGGTGGCCCCTGGGGCTGGTCTTGGCCTAGGATGCGACCCCAGAGAAGAAGCGCATGCGGGGAGAAGGGCACCCTTGTGGGAGACAGGTGGAGTCCGGGTCTGGGCACCCTGTCTGTGGGGTGTCCCAAAGGAGCACCCTGTGGGGGCAGCATGCAGGAGGGAGGCAGGCAGAGAGAGCTCTGGGAACCATCCCACCAGAGCTGCTGATGCTGGTGGGATGGTGCAGGGACAAGGTGTGTCCAGTGAGACAGAGGGGCCTTGGTCAGAGGCCCAGGGGCTGACATTTGAGGGGTGGACAGTAAAAGAGGGGGAGAGGAGGAGACAGAGAAAGGGGGTAGGAGGAAAACCAGGAGCATCTGGTGGCACAGCAGACGGCAGGTGACACTTCTGGAAGGAACAAGTCTATCAGGCAAGTGGGCATGAAGAAGTGAAGACATGGCCATGGAGTCTGCGCACTGAGGTTGCTGCTGATGATTCTAGATGAGAGTCCCGTGAGCTTGCTCAGGGATCCTGCGGAGGAGGCTCCTCCCTGCGGTCCTGACACTGTTCGAACCAGACAGCTGTCCGTGATGGGGCTGCTGCCTTGTGCACTGTGGGATGTGCGCAGCATCCTTCGCCCCAGCCACGCAAATAGTCATGACCAAAACTCCCTGCAGACGTCACTTGTGTCCTGGGGGACAGAGTGGCCCTCAGCAGAACCTCTGGGGCAGCCCCGAGACACTGCCATTTTCTCTGGGGACAGAAAAAAGCTGAGAAAGTCAAATCCCAGAGACAGGTTGGAAACAGGAAACAGGAAGACATCTTGCAGGAGCCAAGTAAAGAGTGTTTCAGAACAGAACACACTGGAGAGTAGGAAAGCAGAGGGCACACTTGGGTGGGTCTGGCTAGAACAGGAAAGACAGCTGTCCCCCCACCCCCAACCCCATCCCCTGCCTTGGTTCAGGCTGGGACCATCTCTCTGGGTGGAGCTTGGGGGGCCCCCCAGCCACTGAGCCAGCCTCATAAACGAGGTGACAGGGAAAGCGTGTCCCTAGCAGCAGGGCAGCAGCAGTCTCAGCGGGGCCCCCATTGGCAGAGCCACAGAGGGTCACCAGGAGGTGCGGCAGCGGTGGTCTGCCCGTTGTGTGTGGCCCAGTGACCCCATTCTGACCGAACACAAGCAGAGCCATGTGGGTGACCCAGAAACCAAAGCCCTTTTATCCTCCCAGGCAAATCCCTCCCCTGCCGCCTGCCCCCCTCCCTCCACCCTGACAGCACACGCAGGCAGCCCAGCCAGACCAGCCCTCCTCTGTCCTTGGAGAGCTCTCCTTTCTCCCTTCTGTCTCCCAAACCTCCCCTCCCCCCTTCTCTCCCTCCTCCATTCCCTCGTTTTTTTCGTCCATGTTCCCTGTACCCCTGTTAGCCTGGAGGGTCTGGGTGTGGGCAACAGAGTCTTCCCCTTTCTCCTTCTCCTCCTCATGCTATTGGATGTCTTCCCTTTCTGACTCTGTCTCCCCTCCACCCCGCCATTTGTATCACCTTTCTCTCCCAGGCCCTTTCTCCCTCTCCCTCAACCCTCTCCCCTCCCTTCCCCTCCTCTCCCCACACTCTCTCCATCTGTCTTCCTCCCCTTCCCTCTGCCTGTTCCTTTCTCTCCTCTCTTCAAAGACTGAGACTGGCTTCCTCCTCAGGCCTGACTTTTGTGTACCTCATTCCTTCTTCCTGTGGGGTCTCCCCTTTGTCTCCCTGGCTTTCTGCCCGCCTCCACCCTCGGCTCTCTCCACCTTCCATCTCTCCGAGAGTCAGTGAGCACTCACCGTGCTCTAGACGCTGGGGCGTAAACATTAACAGCGCCATCCGAGTTGGTGTTTGCTGGCCAATGATTGAGTAACCACAGGAGCCCACGTTTACTGAGGGCTTACTAAGGGCCAGGGACAGTGGGAGTGTTGTCACATGTATGCACCAATATTTTCCAGCCCTGGGAAGCAGAGGCCCCCACCCAGCCCCCTGGCAGGTGGCTGTGCTCAAGTCAACCCCACGCTGTTTGACTCTGAAGCCCATGTGCCCCGTGCCCGTGACCACTGTGCCCTCGGCATCACCCAGATGAAATGCTAGGCCCTAGGGTGTGGCCACTCACCTTTGGCCTTCCCCCAAATAAACTTAACCTCGAAGGGGCAGGACCAGTGTCTTGTAGCCTCTCATGTCCAGCACCAAGCAGATGACTGAGACATAGTCAGTATCTAGAGTCCTTTTATTGCCACACCAGCCCCATAAGGCAGATGCAATGGTCCCACTGAGGGGATGGAGGCCAGACGGAGTTGTCTAGGATCCCACGAGCAGGATTTGAACTCAGTTCCCCCATCTTTAAAGATGGTCTTCCCCCCAGAGAAGTGGAAGGAACTCAGAACAAGTCCTTCTCTCCCTGGAGACCCACAACTAGATAGAAGCCAGCTGGCCACCTCTCTCCCGCTGAGTTTCAGGGATCCAGCGCATGGGGCGGTGGTGGGGGCATTGGAGGTGACAGAGCTGGGCACTCACGGGGAACCTGGTCTCCGCTCGCAGTGGCTGAGGGTGAGCTGGAGCCCTGGCACAGGAACTGCGTGGCCCACGTGAGCCCCTGGAGCCCCTGCTCCACCAGCTGCGGCCTGGGCATCTCCACGCGGGTCTCCAATGCCAATGCCCGCTGCTGGCCTGAGCAGGAGAGCCGCCTCTGCAACCTGCGGCCCTGTGATGCAGACATCCGTCCCCTCATCAAGGTGGGTCCACCTCCCAGGGCAGCAGGGGTGGCAGGCCTCTGGGACCTCACAGAAAAGCTTGGCTTTGAGCCTGGCTCCTAAACTTTCTCGTGGGGCTATCATAGAATGGGAATAAATAAGCCCACCTCCCAACAGTTACGGGGGTAACGTGTGTCACCAGGTTGGAGTGTGGTGTGTGTGTTTCACTCAACTCAAGTGAGAGTGGTGAGCAGATGGTTCGAATCGAGGTCTCTCTGGAGAGAACCCAGGGGCCTTCAGGAGGGCTCTCCTGGGACGATTCTGAGGGACTCTCACTGACTGCCATTCTCTCTGCCCCTGTGCCAGCCGTCCCCGTGCACCGCATGACAGCCACTCCGGGTGACAGGGCAGCACTAAATGGGGCCGGGGCCAGACAGCTGGGGACGAACGCCTGTCGGCTGCTGACTGCCTGGGACAGCGGTGGTCTCCTTGCATCTCTGAGCCCCAGGCTCCACATCAATAAGATACTGGAGTTGGTCTCAGACAGCCCTGCCAGCTATGAGGGTCAAGGAAAATCACAATGAAGGACCAAGGACAGTCTGCAGTGGGACACAGCAGACAGCGTTCCGGTCCCCACTCAGAAACGGGTCTGACAGCCTGACTTCCAGTCCTCCTTGCTTGTGCCTTGGGGCTGTTCATATGCCTGGTGCCCCTAAAAAGAAAGAAAGAAACAATTCAGATCAATGGTTTCCTGGGGACAGGGTTGCCCAGTAGACCTGGCAGGCCAGCTGCCTGCGATCCCTCCCTGTCCCCTGTGCCCTGTCCCTTGCCCCCTGCCACAGGCAACCCTCTGTCAGTCCGGATCCTCCACCTCCTCCTTTTCTTTTGTCTCCTCTTCTCTCCCCTTCCTCTCTGATTATCCTCCTCGCCCCATGGGCCTCCGTGTTCTGGGTGCTTGGTGGGCAGCAGGTGCCCTGCGGACAGCTCACCGTGAAAGCATGAATGTAACAGTCAGCGGCTGCAGGGAAAATAAGAACAAAGGTCCCAGGCTCCGTGAATGCACAGTGCCCTTGAGGTCGATGGGGGCTCACCACAAAGCCAATTCCGGTCTCCTCTGTCACCCCAGCCCCCACCCTTACCACCCGATTTTGCTTCCTTAAATTGTATGAACCCTGCACCCCGTGTACCTGGATCTGATCCCCCCACCGCCCCATTGTGGCATAGTGCCAGTACATGGTAGACCCCAGAACCATCAGCTCAATGAGTTTAGTAAGTGCCTACTATACGAAAGGTGTGGAATTAGACTGTAGACGCCCAGAAGGAGCCCCGCTCTTGATGGCCCACAGCCTGGTGGAGAGCCGGAGCTCCTTTTGAATAATCCCAATCGAGTTGAGCAGTTGCATGACAAGGGTATGTGAGGGGCCACGGGAGGCAGAGGAGGGGCAGGGCAGGGCTAAGCATGTCCCCGGTCATGGAGTCCCCTGGTGGTTCTGCCACTAACCAGCTGGGGGCGTTTGGTTGCCTGAAGGGGCTATGAAGGCATCCTGTGTCGGTGACACTGTGACGAAGGACAGGGCAGTGGCTGGGCAGAAATGGAGGAAAGAAGGGAAACCGCAGAGTGAGAGGCAGGACCCGAGGGAGCAAAGCCAGACCCCTCTGCGGTCCTCGCTGACTCCTGTGCGACACAGCTGGGCTGTGTGGTGTCGTGGGAGGGTCTTCCCAGCCTAAAGATGCTGCAGGTCTCAAAGTAAGGTGGAGGGCTCCCATGTGGCCAGTGAGGAGGGACCATTGAGGGCTGGGGGAAAAGAAGGTCATTGTTTGTCCTTGGAGCATCCTGACCTACACCTGTTTCCCACAGGAAGGGAAGAAGTGTCTGGCTGTATACCAGCCAGAGGCGCCCCTGAACTTCACCCTCGCTGGCTGCGTCAGCACACGCGTCTACCGGCCCAAGTACTGCGGGGTCTGCACGGACAACAGGTGCTGCATCCCCTACAAGTCCAAGACCATCAACGTCTCCTTCCAGTGCCCTGATGGGCCTGGCTTCTCCCGCCGGGTGCTCTGGATTAACGCCTGCTTCTGCAACCTGACCTGTCGGAACCCCAATGACATCTTTGCTGATTTAGACTCCTACCCTGACTTCTCAGAAATCGCCAACTAGGCAGGCACAGGACACAGCGCTTGGGCCCAGCCCAGTGTTGGCAAAGCAGCCAGCCCCCGGGGGTCCCCCATTGAGCCTGCTCTCGTCCACTTCCCATTCATTTCTAATAACCCTGACCCAGACCTGTGGCCCCTTTCCTGTCCCCAACCACCCAGATGATGCACTGGGCAGCCGCTCAGGCCCAGACTGTGCGCCCGGTCCTTGCCCGCGTTCCACACATGCTCCGGAGGAACTGCCTGTCTCCGCCTGTCGTGGACAACGCCATGGAGGCCTGATCCATCCCATGCAAGACATGGGGGGTCCTCTTGAGTCCCGAGGGGCCGAGTCAGCTGGACATTGCATGTCACCGATTCCCTCTTAAGATGCCAACCACAAGACTCTTTGGATCCATTCAAAGGATGGGTGGGCTTTTGTTCAATGGGACAGTTTGCTATTGGGGCCCCGCCGAGAGGTGCTGTGACAGACAGCACTGACTCTGAGCACAGTGCACCGAAGCACCTCTGGTTCCAAAGATCTGTGTGCCACAGGGTCACCCAACACTTGCCCAGGGAGGTGAATGATTACTTAGCTTTGATTTCTCATGAAACACCATGTCTATTAATCTGGGCATGGTTGAGGCTGAGTTTCTCTCCATTCCTACGCTGAGAAGGGTACATGGGTTCATTTTGGTTGGAAATGCAACTTGATAAATTTCGTCCTTGTTCATGGGAAAGTCCCCAGGCAGCACTGCAGGGCAGAGCGAGGGCAGCCAGCTTTCAGAAGGAGTGAGGACCCTCCTGCTGTCCCCCAGGACACCAGGGGTTGGCGGACTCCTCAAATCCAGACCCTCGCCCAGCTTGGGGACTTACAGGAGTCAGTAGAGCCCCTGTGATGGCCTCTCTGACCCCTGAGAGTGGGGTCCTGGGACATTTTTCTGAACTTACGGAGCCTCAGCTGCAGTCCAGGCCAGAGCCTCCTGAAATGACTCAGAGCTCCAGCTGGGTGGGGGTCAAACCAAGCAGTGGGTCCCGTCTGCATCAGCCTGGGTGGCAGGGGTCACAGGGCCCAGGATACAACATCTCCTTCCACCACAGTGGCCCATTTTACAGACTGGGGTCTGCTGACCCAAACACCCCAATTCTGGAGTGAAGACAGCGGGTTACTAGTTGTGTAGAAACAGAAACCTATTTAGCAGGGAGTAAAAGCCAAAGAAAGGGGTTGAAGCTAACAAGAAGAAAAGGTTCTTGCTAGTGTGGATGAGGTGAGTATTTATTGTATCAGTAAAATGTAAGTACTTACTGTTACCATTCTTTCCTGTAGTGCCATCCACGCGCCCCGTTCGCACTGTTTTCCGCACACTAGCTCGTGGACAGTTCCGGGTCGTGTTGAAAACTGCCCACTATTATTTCTGTTCTCGCAAATGTGAACTGGGAGCTCAGCAGGGTGAGGGAATTGGGCCCAAGCCACCCACCTGGTAAGAGGGGGAGTCAGGATTCCAATGCAAGCTGGACTGACTCCTTAAGCCGTCATTTTTCCTGATTTTCAGAGCTTCCAAATGTGCCTGAGCAGGAAAACAGGTTAAAGCTACAACTTCTTCACTCTTCTTTCCTGCCCCTCTAGGCCCCTGTGCCAGCTACGAGTCTGACATTCAGAGCAAGCAGGTGCCTGGGTGTCCAAAGTCCGTGGGTCCCCATAGATCGTCCCCTCCTTCATGTCAGGGCCGTGCTCACCACGCACCTAGAGACGGGTCTGTTCGCCAGTACTGAATGTTGGACAGCGTGCAGCTAAGGGAGTTCTGTTCGGTGTGCGGAGGGGCCCCTGGACGGGAACAGAGAACCGTGACGTGTTCTCCGTCCTGCAGCCTCCTGAATGCTCGGCCCAATGCAAGGCATGCCGTGGATTCGATGACTAAAGGAAACGTGGCTGGGTGGGGGGGGTCCTGCATTCACTCAGAAGCTCCTTTCTTGCATAGGTGTGTGACCATCTCATTTCTGTGGGCTGGGTCTTACTTTACGTGCCATAGGAAAAGAGGCATTGAGTGTTTCAAGAAACATATTTTACTGAAAAAAAATTCTATGGGAAGAGAACTTTCCCCAGGAATAATCTCTCCTATGAGCCTGTATGGGGCATGTTGGCTTTTCTAAGGATGAAATCACCAGCCATCTACGAATGACAGGAACTGGACGGCAGCCAATCCCGTTTGGAGTTCAGCAGAAACCCGAGAGCGAGGTTCTCACTGAATCGACAACCCAACCTGGGAAACGAAGCGTGGCTTCCGGGACCTTAGAAAACCTGGTTGGAGGAGTTGGGGGTCACCCTGGGAATGGGTAGGAAGGGCTGGGGGTGGGGGCTGGAATGCTCCAGTTAGTATTTGTTTTGAGAAACAGACACGTCCTCTACAGAACAACATGGGGAAGGTCTCAGATCCATGTGGAGCCAGTAAGAAAGCAGCAGGAATTAGCCTGCAGCCATACTACCTGCTTCAACACAAGTTAAGAATAACAGTCACAATGATAAAAATGTCCCTTTATTGAGTGGTTACTTGGTGCTGAGTACTATGCTAAGTTTTTATGATTTTACTAATTATCACAGCAGTTTGAGTAAGTTTTTCTTCCTCATTTTATAAATGGAAAATCTGAGACTCAAACAGGCTGAGAATCAACCCTCAAACAGCTGGAACCCAAATCTCACTTCACTCCACTCTGCCTTGCCCTTGGAAGGGGGACTTCAGACAGAGCGTAAATGATCCCTGTCAGAGGGAGGGTCACCATGGCAAAGGAGATCAAGTTCATCAGACACGTGATCTCTCCAGCCCCTGTAACTCCATGTTCTAGGCCAAGGGAAAGATAGACTGAAGATCAGTGAATCTTTGATGAAGGAATTCATGTTTGTGCCTGGAGTGGACTTCTCTGCTGTCCTTAGATGTGGGAGGGGGTGGGAGACCTGAACTTGCCAAATCCCTCATTCTTGCTAAACCTGATTGTAAGCAAGCATTTGCTGAATGCTTACTCCGTGCCAGGCCTGTGCCAGCCAGGTGCTTTACTGCCATATCTTATTGAAGATAAGGCGTCATTATCATATCCCCATTTTAGCGATAAGGCAGCTGAGGTTCACAGAGGTTCGGCCCTTGCTCAAGGTCTCACCAGCTCCTGAACTACTGGCCACAATTGCAAACCAAGGTCAGTCTGTTGTCTGAGCCACCTCTCCTGACACTAAGCCTGGTTAGCTGGTCACTCCGGACCACAAGGTACAAGAGAGGCTTTGCCGACAAGAACTGCAGTTTTAACTCTGAAGCTGAGTCAGAGAGCGATCAAAGAAAGGAGGCTCAGATGACATAAGTGTCTACAGTCACACTAACAGTGTGCTGTGTCTGCATAGGGATTGTGGGGAAGCAACGTGGCTTGTGACCGTTGTGTTGAATTAGGTCGTTGCTTTTGAAGGGCTCAGCTGGACCCAAAGGAACCGCAATGCTAGCCCTGCACAGCTGGGACTCCCGGGAGGTCAGAATTGGTCATTTGTGTGCCTCTGCACACATACGTGCGTGTGTCTGTATATATGTATGATCATATCTATTTTCAAACTGTGACTTAATATTTAAGTATTCCTCCAGCCGTTTTTGTGACTAAAAAAGCGCATACCAAAAAATTGTCTTGGAATTTCCTAATGGAGGGGAAATAGCCCTTGGGCAATCTGTCCTGACTTACTGCATTCCTCATTCTGCTCCAGAGTTGTGTTGTGTAAACATGTTTGTTCAATGTGAAGCATTTTCATTGCTCGAATTCCCTGTTTATAGCTTTTCTCCTTAAAGCAATAAATCACCAGCAAAGTGACTGCCTGCATGTGGTGGGTTCTCTTGTTTGTTCAGTCGTTATGAGCACAGTCAGTAAATGTGCAAACGGTGAAAATGAGGTCCCAGCTATTTTATAAATGGTGACAAAAATCGCTAAAAGTTTGGGGGCGCACTTAACAGCAGGAATGCTGGCATTCAGAAAAGACCAGTACTACAAAGGTATCCAGGCTGGAAAACAGCTCGCCTAAACATAAAAATGGAAATCAGGGTTCACTCATTTGCTCAGTCACTCACTCAGTTATCTGGTGCTTTTCTGAGCCTCCATCTAGATTTGGGTACTTCAAGGTCAGGGCCTGTGACTGTGTCCTCTGGGCTGAGTGCAGCACCTGGCCCCTGTCAGGATCCAGGTGAGCCGTCGGAGGGAGAGGCGGGTGGACGGAGCAGCTGCCCCCAGCTGCCTTAGGAACCGAGGGGGCTAAGAAGGAGTGTGAAGGGCAAGGGGGCCTCGTGATACTCCCAACACAGTTCTGACTTGGGGAGTCCAATGGCGCTTATGTGCTTGGTCTCTTCCCGGAGCCCCTCATGTCCTTCATCTGAACTGCAGTTCCCTCTGCGGCGGAATGTAGGGAATGACGGTGCTCTGCTTGTGGTGGTGAAGCCGGAGGACCATCGAGTGCCTGCTGCACGTGGAGGTCCAGACCAGCGTTCGGGGAGCGCCTCGGGAGCGCCTCTGCTGCCCGCTGAGCCTCCGCGTCTTCGTGGACGGGACGATCAGTGAGGCGGATGGGAACGGGCGTCGAGGTGGTCTACGCAGTTTGCTCATTTCCTTCTTATTTCCAAACAGCAAATATGAAGCAAACATCACCAGTATTCGGTTGAATGCTTTTTTACTTTAATCATATACTGCCTGACCCCCTAACTTTTTGATTTTTATGTATTCATTGGATGTGCTCATTTGATTAAATGGTCAACTTCTCTTAGGCAGAAAGGGTGTCCTATTTTACCACGTCTCCCAAATCAGCGTGCCACCCAGCACACGTTCCACTCTGACCAGATGTGCAGGTGGCTGGAGTACATGACACGAGTGACACATTGATACTTCCCAGCCAAACCCCATCACCCACTACTCCCCAAAACACATTGTGCGATTACAATAAAAATCAAGGACAGACTGAATCACAGTGAAAATAATTGCCACATGCATTGTTTCCTGGGACACCTCTATCCTGAAGCATACCTTTTTCCAAAATTGGAATTTAGATACTGCAGTCCTGTGCATGCCTTCAAATGAACATGCAGACTCTGGGGGAGATTTCTGGTGATACCACTTAGTTGAAGTTTTGGCAAAATGAGATTTGAGGTGTTAAAAAGGAATGAAGTCACCTGTGCTGAGCCCAGTCAAGACTCACTAGCTAAACTAATTGCAGTGTTAGCCTGTCTCAGGAGTAAGATTTTATTTCAACTTTATTTTGAGAGTACATTTATTCATTAAAGCTGGAGACCGTGACACAAGGAAGGGCTCAGGACTGAAGGAGAGAGCTCAGGCAGGGCAGCTTCGGTTCACTGGGGAGTCAGAGAAAGGGGGCCTTGGGGGCAGGTGCAGGGCGCTAGCCCTGGACAAGCTGAGACTGCCCTCTGCTCCCCTGGCGGCAGCTCTTGTGGGGACTCTTTGGGTTCAGGAGAGGCACACCTGAGAGGGAAGAACAGCGTGGGCACACTCCCCGGAGTGAGAGCATGCCAGGGGTGGAATTTTAAATAAATGAGTCTGGAATGTCCCATTCAGCACTAGTGGGGCAGTCAGCCTGGTGAGATACCTGCTTCCCCCTAAGGGAAGTCACCTTGTCTGAAATGATTCATTTTTCAAAAGCGTTCTTGTCCCAACCTTTTTCTGCCCGTAAAAACCTTCCCTTTGTACCAGTCCTTGGAGCACCATTCTGCATACTGGATGGGATCCTACCCGATTTGTGAACCAGTTAACAAAGCCACTTAACTAGATCTTCATAGTTACTCGGTTTAACTTTGTTCTTCAACAGAATGAAGTGGCTCGAACATTTTATTCTGAAGGTTAAAAAAACATACAGCAGAGATGCCAGTGTGCTCCCCTCCTTCCCCTCACTGATACGGGAGAAACACAAAAAGGGTATATTCACGGGGTCCGAGTTCTGGCCGAACCTGGGTTCTTTCCAAATGTAGGACTGAGCAAAAGTGACTTCTAAGCACATGAAAAAGTGAGCACCCAGCCCACGGGTAGTGCCATAGATTATATTCCATAAAAAGCGTTCTGGATCTCCATGCCAAAACCGACGACTCCTGTTTTTCACACAGTGTTAACAAAGAGGATTTCTTAGCCCCTTCCGTAAAAAGGGAGAGGAAGCAACTAGAAGCCGGCTTGTCCGTAGCCATGAGAAAACGTCAGCTCGCCAGCAGAGGAAATGAAGGGATGGAGGATGAGCTAGAACATACAGTAAGTCGGCCATATCTGGGCAGGACTATCGGTGGAGGAGAAACACCCCTGCAGCCAATAAACAACCTGAAGGGGCATCCATGACGTGGGTCCTGGGGTCTCACTGATGTTCTGCTGTCCGAGGACATCGGTGGATGCTTGCGTGAGCAGTGTGCCCAGGAGCTGTTTTAAAGGCAGAAGAGATGTAGTCTGGTTTAGACGTGGCTGCATAAGCCGTTTCATTTCCTGAGCCTTGGATTTCTCATCTGTGAAGCCAGGACAACTCAGTGTCACGGATAAGAGAAGCGAGGGAAAGAAGCTAAAAGATGAGCTCAATATTGCCGTTACTAGAGGAGGTGCTTATTTATTTAGCAACAACCTCTTGTTCTGTGCTGGAGGCTCGTGCAGCCCCTGGAGACACAGAAGAAATGCTAGTGAGGGGGAGAGGAAACCTAAGGTGAAGCATGTTATAAGTGCCGCACTGGTGACTGAGGCCAGGGCGCCATTGTCTCCGGGTCCATGCTTCCCCGGGGGGAAGGCCCTTCCGGAAACACTTCTCAGAGCAGGGCCTGTTCTACAGCAGGCAGTTTGCTGTCAATAGACTTAATTCTTCAAAGGACATAGCAATTCACCTGCCGCAACTACATCAATGACTGGGAGCCCCTGTTGCCTGTACTTGGGGGAGGGGGCGGGAGTAGAGTGAACCCGGTCATAGTTGATTGGACAGTGAGTGGAAATACCTGAGTCCAGCTGGGCTAATAAGATTCTTCCTGCTTTGGGACACAAATACCTGATTGGTTCTGGGTCCAAGGGCCAACAGGTCTTGTAGGCCCAGGCTTAGGACCCCCATTTTGTGTTTTGGAGATGCAGAACAATCTGGTCTTAGGAGGAAGGAGGCGCATCTGCCCAGGAGGAACCCTCCCTGATCTCATCTGCCACCTTGTAAAGTCAGGGTCACCTTCTGCCCTTGCATTCCACGTGCGCCACAGTCAAAGGGTTTCCATGCAGCCCAGGAAGCCCGAGACAAATCTGCAATGAGATGGGTGCAGGCTGCATCTAGAACCCACCAAACGGCTCGCACTCAGAGGCTGTGTCTGAGAAGGCGCCGTGAGGAAGGAGCGGATAGACCTGGACTGGTCCTGCACACCTGCAGGTGGTTGATCTCCATGCGCACCTGGTCTCCCAACTGCTGCGGGGACCCGTGTGCCAGGGCATCAGAACCAAAACAAGCAGCTATGGGAAGATTCTCCAGCTGGCAAAACAGCCTCCAGGCAGAGCACCTGGGTATAGTAAACAACACCTAGCACCTACAAAGCCCTGTGGCAGTTCACTCCCTGGTGCCGCAGCCCCCTCCCCAAAGCTGACAGGTGCGCCCACTGCCCTGCTGATTGCCTGCTGGCTTTTCCACCACATGCTCCTTCTTTATTTTGACTGCCTCCCGGAGCTGCCACAAACAGGCACTTACTGTGAATGCGGAATACAGATGAGTTTATGCGCTCCTCCTCCCCCGCCCCCAGAGTAGGGCTTCTCGACCTGCGTGTGTCCTCAGACCAAGAATCCACCAGTAGATTTCAGGGGCCACATCCTCGGGTGGCAGAACATGCATCTTTGTTTTTACTAACCTCTAATTACAATTCAGTATTTTTCTCTATGTAAACATAGGCACAAACCCTAACGTCATCTGGTTGAAATCACGTTATATTTTTCTTAGTACAATTGTGGTAAATATCCAAGGTATTGTGTTGATCGCTGCTTGGAAATTAAGCGGAGCCCCTCCTCCACCTCCCGATTTAACTTGTTTATAGGAAGCACGTGATGCTATGCCCCACGATTGCACCATCGGGGCAGCTGTACTCCAGGGTGAGTGGTTTCATTTGTAATCTTAGGCATTGTGTAGTATGCGTCCAAACCTCTTCCTGCCCCACTTCCTGCCACGCTCGGCACGCAGTCACGTGCCCGGGTCTGTGCTGCAGGTTTCTGGTAGGACGCACACACCCTCTACCCTCCGCGCCGGTCCGTGCTGTCCCTCTGCTGGGGATGCTGTCTCACCGCCCATACCCACTCAACTCCTTCTCCGTGTATCGGAGCCAGTTCCTGCACACCGGAGCCGCGGTTACAGCCCCTCCACGCCCCGCGACGATGCCCTGTGTGTCTACAGCTCAGCACACACTCTGAGACCGTCTCCAAGGTATGTGAAGAGAAACCTTTATGAATAACAGCATGACAGCTGTTTGAGGTGGGGCGTGTCTCCAGTGGGGGCTGCGCTGGGTGCCTTGCTTCGAAAGGAGGGTGGGAAAGGTAAGGGCAGGGGAGAGGCCTGGCAAACGCGCCCGGAGATCGAGGTTGCGCTCAGCTGCAGTGAGCCACCTTGACCCAGCAGGAGAAGGCAGTTCCCCTCCGCGGTCTTCGTTCCAGAGACTCAAAACCCTGACCGAACCAGGAGCAAGGCATCGCGCAAACCTCCGCGGAGGGATAGTCTGCAGAATGCCTGACCGTGCTTCTCAAAACCGCCGAGGTCAGAGCAAGGCAAGTGTGAGAAGCTGTTCTAGGCCCGAGCACACCTAGGAGACGTAGCGACTAAATGTGCTGTGGCATCCTGGAGGGACCCTGGGACAGAAAAGCGGCAAACATGGAAAATCGAGTGAAATCCCAGTAAAGCATGGAGCTTGGTTAATAACAATGTATCGATGTTGATTTCTTAGTGGTGACCAACAGTACCGTAATAATGTGAGACAATAATAATGAGAACTGGGGGAGGGGCATATGGGAGCTCACTGTACTCTTTCTAATCTAATCGTTTTGTAAATTTTACACTAATCTTAAAAGTTTAAAGAAAAATGGGAGGTTCTACTACAACCTACTATATTTTTTTTAGTAGAAACAAGCGTTGCAGTGGTGGTTATTAGATGTGAGAAAAGGAGTGATCTTCCCACATGCATTTCTAAAATAAACATAAAACGTAAAAAAAAATGTTTCCCTCCCATGGTAGGTTGAAAAGCTTTATCCCTTGTCACTGCGCTGTCCAGACTTTCAAGTACTATAATGCGGTCTGGTCTGATGGGAGAGCTGTGCTGTGAGGTGAAATACACACTGATTTTTTAGTATAAAGGAAAGAATGTGAAAAAAAAAGAATTTGAAATAGCTGAATAATTGTTACATTGATTTTATGCTGAAATGGTAATATTTGGGGTACATTGGGTTAAACAAAATGCATTATTCAAATTAAATTCACCTCTTTCTTGCTATGGCTACCAGAAACTTTGGAGCTCACCATTACATTTGTATTGGACAGCGGTGCTCTGAACCCAAGGTGAGGGGCACATGGCAGCGGGTTCCAGGTAGGGAGAGACCCATCCCTGTGCCTTGAGGCCACAAGCACACTCTCTTGGGTAGAGGAAAAAAGCACAGGCCACTGCAAAGTTACAAATTTATTGGTCTGGAAATAAATACAAATATCTCATTAAGAAACTCCTCTGGAAAGACTTGTACACAGCGGTTTTCTGTCTGGATTCAGCCATTCCTGCCCTGACCCTTCTGCACAAGGCCAGGGCAGGCCTCCTGGGGGCTACGTGGCAGGTGAACCGAATCATTCATTACTCCTCAAGCTCCCCACAAGGTTTGGCAACCTCCTTCTACCAACTCCAGGATCCCAGAAACCACGAGGTGCCAGCGGCTGATTCTCAATGTCCCGTTCACTCTGATCAAACCTCCTAGAAGATCTGTGTTAGCCACAAGGAAGATCAAAAGGCAGTAGTACAGGAACTGGACAGCAACGCCGGCGTTTGCCCCAAAATGTCAGTGGTGCCACCCCATTCAGAGAAAGGGGGTTAGAGGGGTGGGGAAGAGGGGAGGGCAGGAGAGGGAAGGAAATCCTCTGGAACACACATCCCGGAACCCTTGTGTCCTCAGCCACCACTCCCCACCCAAGTCCCCACCCCAGCCAGAAGCAGACGGGCCATCTGAAGACCCAGGAGTGTCACCAGGCCAGACACATCAGGCCATCCAGCTCAGATTCAACCCCAGCTGTCAAAGATTTAACTCAATCACAGAAGATTCCTGGAAACCAGGATGGGATCCATTGAAATCACTACTACACTGGATTTCGTCACGACCACAAGAACTCTCTTACATCTAGTACCCAAGCCCCGCCCCACCCCACCCCACCCCCACCCCAGTGCGTGGAGACTCCTGGCAGCCAGGTACAGCTGCTCCGAATGTCCCCTCCATCTCAAGGAAAGCAACCACATACTTAAAGGATCTTCCCATGAATGCAGTAACCATTCACTATGTGTTTGGGTTGGGAAGCAGGGGCTGAGGAGGAGGAGGCAGAGAACAGAGCCAATGCCTTAAATGCAGGACACCAAACATTGCTGGGACCGTTTCGTTTTTGTTTTTTCTGTAAAGCCAGGAGATTTTCTTGCCTGCTTTCATGTTCATTACAGGAACGTCAGAAAAGCAGACTTCTATGCTTTAGCATTAAGTATACATACGCACGAACTTTAAAAACCTATTTCAACGTCACTACGTAGATTTGCTTTTCCCAACTGTTCTAACTTCTACACAAGTCCCCCCTCTTTTTCCCATTTCGTTTTGTCTAAATGAGTGACCCACAATTCACTGTTCCCTTCCTCCCCAAACCAGAAGAAGGCTTGGTTTCCAGAAACTGGGTCGGTGTGTCCTTAGCTGGAGAGGAAACCGGAAGTAGGTGGGCTGGACTTCTGACAAAATGCCCCTTAGTAGCAGGATGTCCAGGTCGGCCTAGGCTTGGAATCCTGACACGGTCCCCGCTGGGTTTCTTGTTTTTGGCAGTTTGGTGTCTCTGAGGGAGGGTGAGACCGCGGCCAGCAGGCCACCGAGGTGCTTCTTTTCCTTCAATCCACCCCCGCCCGGCCCTCGACAAATCCTTCCTAACATTGGCGTTGCCAGAGCTCACTCATACACAATAAGCTTTGGATTAATACCGAGTTACGTGCAGTGTGGCAGGCAGGGGGCAGGAAGGGGCTGCAGGAGGGGGCGGCTCTGATGACCCCACAGTCCGGGGGGGCGGCCGTCCATGCGGGCCACCTAGCAGGACACCTCCATGGACTTGGGCCCGGCGCTGCTTCCGGTGGAGCCAGAGTTGGGGGTGATGTCCAGGCGGGCACCCTCACTGGTGTGGGAGCGGCTGCGGCTGCCCTCGCTGGTGTGGGAGCGGCTACGGGTGCCCTCCAGGGATGTGACGCTGGAGCCCGAGGCCGTGCGGGACCGCATCAGGCGGGTCATGCTGGCCGAGGGCACTGGGGAGAGAGGAGAGAACCGTCAGGGGTGGGAGGACACCAGAGGCAGCCACGTGCCAGCAGCGGGGGGGTCCTCTGCACCCGGCCTGGCTGAGCGTCTCTGCGTCCCACTCAGCCTCCCAGTGATCCCAGCCCCTGGGCTCCCTGCCATCCTCACATCATCTCACAGACACAGGACAGTGAGACCCCAGGGGGGTAAGGACTTGCTGCAACCACAATGGCTTCAACTCAGACCTGGGTCTGACTCCCGGTTCTGTCACTGGCTTGGGGAGTGTCCCTCTCGGAGCCCTGCAGCCCCATCTGTAAAATGGGAACGCTCACGTGGACGCCCCAGAATCAGTGCTCCTGTGCACGCCAACCACCCTGCCCCATCAGTGAGCACTCGAACGTCAACAAGGTCAGCAGGCCACAGGTAAGGACACCGAGGCTGCATGGTGCATCTGTGGCAGAGCTGGCTGTCAGTGGCCTTGTCCCTTTCCCGAGAAGCCCCTGGGCTCTCAGGGACTCCCAGGGGCACTGCCCATCCTCTGGGGCTCCACATGCTCTTGTGCGGGACAGGTGGCTGATAAAACGTAATGAGGACAAAACAGTCCCCCGTCTGTACTGGGTTGAACAGTGTCCCCAGATTCCTGTCCACTGGGATCCCAGAGCAGAGCCCTATTTGGAAAGAGGGTCTCTGCAGACACAATAAGTTAAGGCGTGGTCCCAGAGGATTAGGGTCAATTCTAATGCTGTGACTGGTGTCCTTCCAAGGAGAGGTGACTGAGGCCCAATCATGCAGAGAAGAAGAACATGTAGAGATAAGAGGCAGAGATCAGAGTGATGCAGCTACAGGTCAAGGGACCCCAAGGGCTACTGGCACCAGAAGCTTGGAAGAGGTGGGGGAGGGACTCTCCAGACAGGTGGAAGGGAGCATGGTGCTGCCTATGCCCCAACTTTGGACTTCCGGCCTCCCAACAGCGGTGGCATGAGAGGGTACATTTCTGTTGTTCTAAGCCACCCAGTTTGTGGGGATTCATCATGGTAGCCACACCAGCTAACTGAAGCCTCACAGCAAAGGCCATGTGGAATGATGGACGTCACACCGAGGCAGCTGAAACACGCTCATGCGTGTCAGTGGACAGCATTCATGTGATGGGCACACGCACTGGCTTTCTGTGGCAGACACCCACGCACAGAAGCCACTCCTGTCGTACTGAATGCCCTTCTCCACCATGGGACAGTGTCATGGACGCAAAGGGTTGGTCATGCCTGGCCCGCCACCTGGAGTAGGCCCTCGATAACGTGATCACTTTCTTCCGCTTTGGGGGGTATTTCTGGGGCTCTAGCTCGGGCTGTGGTCTCCCTGTAACCTGCAAGATGCTTCAGCGACATCGGGGGATAAATGAGGCCCGCCTTTTGCTTCCTTTCTCGCCAGAATTCATTTTCCAAGCTGAAATCCGGACCCGGGGGAGGCCCAGCAAAGGAGTCGCAATTCACAGCCTGCAGGGGAAACGCAGGAGGCCCGGCGCTACCTGGCCACTGCTTTGCCTGCGCACTTTCTCACAGGGAGGGCCGCTCGGACAGCAGGAGACCCACATACAGATGGTTTCTGCTGGCAGAGGGCACCTGGGGACATGGACCCCGCCCTGAGCGCATACCGGTAAATCAGCCTCGTTCGTTCTCAGCCTCACAGGAAACTAACCACGGCTGAGGCCAATCTTAGGACTGTGGTCAGACATACCATGACTATTTTAAACGAGCAAACAGTTTATGTCTCAGAGAAAAAAGTGAAAGACATTGGAAGTACAGACTTCCTAGTTAAGACGGGCACATAAATTATAATCCCAAGCCATAGGCAGAAAGAGCCCAAGAAACCACATCAGGGCAGAACCACGGCTGAACTCCGAGGAGCACCAGCGGCAGCCACTCCCCGGCTCAGTGCTTAAACTTGGGGTTGTCTGTCAGTCGGACCGACCGCTGGTGTCTGATGAATTGACTACAATGTAACCGAATAAACTACAATGTAACCACGACATGAGCAGCAGCAGCTGCTGCTCCTTATCCTTCAGCTGGGGATCTAATGTTCTAGCAGAGACACTCTCTGTTCTAAATACAAGCAGCTTTAGCGCCCACTTCCTCAGAGCTGTTGTATCGTTTTTAAAGAACCCTCACAGAGCCCCCACTTGGCTCTTTGCTTAATCTCTCAAAGCCTCAATGTCATCACTTGTAAAATGAGGGTAGGAGTATCTCGTAGGATTATTTGGGCAGTTAAATGAGAACGAATCAAGGACTTATGAATAATCTTTCCTCGTCACCATCATCACTACAACTGAAAGTCCCTGGAGAAAGCAGTGATCAACATTAAAAAAAATTTCCATTGTTTCATTGTTTGTTGCCTTCTTGGAGCTTAAAAGGGGGGTCTTCACCCACATCTCCAAACGTTCCCTGATATGAAACAAGTCTCCTGTTCACCCGTGGAGGGAGAAGGGGCCCGACAGGGCAAGACACTCGGTCAGCACTGCCACCCACCCTGACTCTCTCTACCCTCGCCCCGCCGGCAGAAGGCTGCAGCTGGCCGAGCTGTTCCAGAGTTCTCACCCTAACCTGGTGCCAGGCACTGCATTCCCAGGCCCCCGCCTGCCCTCAGCCCCCGCCTGCTGGGCAACGCCATACTTACTGTAGCCCATGCCTTGCACGAAGTACTTGAAGGCCTCGGCAAGCTTGGCAGGCTGCAAGAGAACAGAAGGGACAGTGGTGTCAGTCACCAGGGCTCCAGCTCAGGAATGGCCACATGAGCAGTGCCTGTGGTCACCTTCATTAAAGCCCTTGGCCCAGGAGAGAAGGCCACCGCATGTTGATACACAAAAGGAAAGGTCAGATTTATGGTGTAATTGTAGGGACTGAGATTAGCTTTGGGTAGGGACAAAGAGTCAAAGTCGCTTCATAGCTGCAGGAACTTGGCCACATGACATGACCTGTGTGAACCAATTCCTGCCCTGTGAAAGGACAGTGAGCCATGCCAGCCTCTGAGGGCTGGTGAAAGGCAGACCACACAAGGTGAAGGGACTGAAGGGACGGGTCCTACCCCGCATCTGGGATGTAAGTAACAATGTTTCTCATTCTCCCCTGGCAACCACCTTATGAGGTCAGTGCCCTTCCATATACACTCCCCAGCTGATCTGACATGGAGAGGTAAATAACCCGGCCCAGGGCTGCTGCAGGGTTCAAGTGGAAGGGCGCATGGGAACACCTACTCGCGGGGGCTGGAGGAGCAGCAGCCATTACATGGTCCTGGGTCCTCCCTGGGCTCATCTCTTGAAACCCTGGGCTAGGTCAGCTCCTGCCAGGACATTTCAAGCATGTTTTACAGGTGGCCAAGGTAAGGTCTGTTCTCACGTCAAGTAGAGAAGGAAGGAGAGGAAGGGAAAGAGGAGAGAGGCAAGGAAAAATGGTGCCCCTTCTCCAGGTCCAGCCCAAGGAGGCCCTGGAAGCACGCTGCCCCAGCAGGGTCCCAGGGACAGCTGGACTGGACGGGGGACGGCTGCATCACTAAGGTGTGGGCATTAACTCATGGCCACATCTAAGCAGGGAGCTCCTGGGAGCTCATCTGTTCCCTCGTGGCTGGGACTTCTCATTTCTCTCCTGCTCCCCCCAGCTAGCAAACGAGCCAAACATGACAACAGATACAACGTTGAAAATATCTCCCTTCCTGTGCAGTGGATGCAGAGAGGCAGCTACAGGTCTCAGAGGCACATGCCGGGGAGCGGTGACAGGGGGCTCACCTGGGAGATCTGCGGGAGGCCACCACAGTCCGCCATCTGGAAGACAGGGAGGCCGGTTAGTGCCACAGACCTCAGCGACAGCGATCCCCACTGTGTGTGCCGGCCGCTAGTGGGTGCCCGCCCTGCCCGCTGCGGGGTACTGGGCACATTGCACACAGAGAAATGCCCAGCCCTCTCGCAAGGCCACTTCTATTCCTGTCCATCTCGGCACTGAACTGCGTCTTCTTGGCCACCCTGACTTGTAGCTTCTGATTGCAGGACACTTCGCCAGGCCCTGTCAGTAATTCTACTCTGTTCCCCAAGAACCCTGGAAGGTAGGCTGTCCCCTGTGAGGGGCAGAACTGGGCCGGAGAGTGCTGGGGAACCACACGCGGCCCTGGGCACACACTCCCTTCACGGGTGTGCTCACAGAGAGAAGCTGCTGGGCTCCAGACCCCAGGCCTCCCGGGCTCCTGACGAGCCGCCCTCAGTCAGTGGGCTCGCTCCCCATGCCACTACGAAATCACCAAACCTAAAGCCATTGGCGCTTATTAACGCCACTCCAGGCCTGTGTGAGCACTGACCCAGGAGCGGGGCTGGCTGGGCCCTGGCTCAGGAGCACAGGGATGCCTTTCGGGGGAAATGGACGGAAAGAGCCAGAGAGAGTGGGTGATGCCAGGCCCCCCTACTGCCCAGGCTCCAGGTCAGATCCCAAGGGTGACAGGCTGTAGCCTGGAGACCCCCCAGGTCCCACAGAGGGATCCTCTCATCTTACCAGCCAATACCCAATAGATGTTTGTGAACAGGTTCGTTAAATAACTATTTCTCTCATTTCTGAGCACCAGCTTTGCCTAAATCAGGCACAACTCAATTTTTGTGGGAAATGTCAGTATTTCTAAGAACAAATGCAAACTTATCATTTTCTTTGTACCTTGAGGAGAGTGGTCTTTGTCGGGTCCAGTTTCGAGTTGCACTCCACCTGGACAAGGGAAGGGAGAGAAATTTGTTAATTTTCTACCTGGAGCTGAAGTCACAAGCTTCCTTCCCTCCCTAGAGGCCCTGGTATTCTCACTGGCATAGAAGGAAGAACACGGGATTTAGGACTAAACAGATGTGGCTTTCCACCCCAGCCCTGCCATTCTAGCTGTGTGACCTTGGACAAGTCGCTTAACTTCTCTGAGCCTCAGTTTCCTCATCAACGGAATGAGGTTAGTACATTGTAAGGGGTTGTTACAAAGACTACCGAACATGTAGAAGGTGCTCTAGAAATCTTCACTCAGTGAGTGGCCTTGTTAACCCGCTGAGGCCAGTGAGCTGCAGGTTTGACATCCCCAGTCCCAACAACTGTCCTTCCAATGGGATCCCCTCCACCCAGCTGGTTTCTCTCTTCAATGTCGACGAGCCTCTTAAAAGTACATCCAGAACAGGGCAGCATACCAGCTTATAAACTGTGAAGTTCATGGTGCCTACAGGAGAACTGTCACCTCCCTTAATGTGAACAATGTATCTCTGTTGATGCATCCTATCATTATGCCCAGTGAGTGAGATGACGGCAGCCTCAGGATTCAGGGAGGCACCAGGTCCCTGTGAAATGGACAGCTGTGGGTCCTGCTCCGCAGCCCACTGCATGCAACGTGTCATCCCTGTAGGTCTCTGCTCCATAGCTCTAAGTCTCCTGTGTCTCCCACTATGGGGACCTGGGAAAGGCAGAGCCCTTGTTGTGCCTCCATGAGATCACGGCAGGAAATTAAGGGGTGAAATGAGCCAGAAAGCCTTGCTTCAGCCAGGCTCCCCAGTGCCCACTGTCCTGTCAGACGATCGGGCACCACAAAGGTCTCCCAAATGGCAGGGACGTCTCCTGGCCAGAAAGCCCAGTGAAAAACACGCTCATAGAAACAAGCCAATGGAAGGCAGATGGGCAGGTGAGGGCGCCTGGGAGAGGAGACAGAGGGTCCACTGCCAAGCCACCAGGGCTCACAGTCACCAGGAAAGAGGCTGGTGGCCGGGCCCTCTGCCCAAAGGCCGATATGGCATTTAGAAGACGCCAGCTGCCCTGAGGAGGACAGAGAAAGGAAGGAGGGAGGCAGGGAGACGTCATACAAACCAATTGGATCTGGACTGCTGAATTAAGTACAAGGACCAGGGGCTGGCTTCTACATACCACAGCATCCACAGCAGGAGAGCTGTCCCCAACCACCAGCAAAGCAGGACACCTAGGAACAGGGAGAAAAAGGGGGATTAACACAAAGTTTATTTTAAAGATTCTCATGCTCCCAGGCCTGCCAAGGTTCTAAAAAAATTATTTTGGTTTCCCCAGTACTTTTTTGCTCATTTTCCTTCATCTTCCCTCCAACCTCTGCTTTGTTCTTAGAATAAAATAGGTAGGTAAATAATTTACACCTTAGTATGAATTTCACCAGAGGATTTCCATGTCCTGATGTTTTTTATTTGAAACACCCTCCCCTCAAGGAAGGATTAGTAGGGTTTTGTCAGCAATCAAGATCAGAGACAAAAAGAACATGGCTGACACAGGAGATGGCACGTGCCAAGTTCAGGTTCCAATAATGTGGTTCACTCAAGGAACTAACAATTGGCACCACTGCTGCTAGTGGAACACAGCTGCTCGTTTCCAAACCTGCCTTTTCCCGCTAATTTAATAGGGCATTCTGGGGGGTGGGGGAAAGCATCCTGTGCTTCAGTCACCCCCAGGCTGTGAGGCAAAGCTAACACAGTATTCGATGCAAAGTAGGTGCTCAGTAAACTCTGTCCAAAGCGTGGTCAGAACTCGTCTGGGGGCCACCCCGGGAGCTGAGCTCCTGCACAGGGCGAAGACAAGCGAGACGGGGCTGTGCCAGTCCCTGAGCAGACTCTCACTGGCCACCATGTCCCGCCGAACTGGAAGAGCAGGCCCTGCCGGGAACTGGGAGCTGAGCTAATCGGACCCCGAGGGGGAGAAGAGCAACTCACTGCAGGGTGACTGTGTGCACTCCGGGCATGGGCCGTTCAATCTCCAGGTCCCGCCGGCTACAGAAGACAAAATCACCATTGATCACATCAACAGACGCACCCTGGGAGGAAGCCCCTCCCCCTGAGCGGAGCCCAGGAGGTCCTGCCATTGGCAAGCCACCCACAGGGACAGCCTGTGTGAGGTCACGTGGCTTTGGGGACACCACAGCCTCCTGGGGTCCACAGAGGTCGTTTCGGGGACATTTCCCATGGAGCCCATCTCATGGCCACCAACATCTTTTCACATGAGCATAAATCACGTCCTCCGCCACAGAGGGTCCCTGCCTCCCTGGAGCTGCCACCTGACTGATGGTGAGCCCCCCAATCAGTCTCTGCTTCCACCCTTAGTCTAAGCCTCACTCTCATCCCCAACTCCAAGTCCTGGGCTCTCCATGGTCCCCTCCGTGTGCCTACTGCCCAGCCTGACCCGCTCCGGTTCTCAGAAAGTATTTGCAGAATAAATGGACTGCTCAGCCTCCCTGTCTTCACTCACGCACTGGGGATATAGCGCCACTTCCCGACCCTGGGAGGGTGTGGGGAAGAAGTGGAAATGGGACTCCCTATGGACGCTAAGGCACATCATGAAGTCACATTGCTGATACAGGAGGACAGAGAGACAGAGCCTGGGAACCCATTTCGGGCCCCATCCGTGGGTGCAGGGCAGAACTGGCTCGGCAGTCTGTGTGGAATCTCCCTGGAGATTCCAGAACTTCTGGCTGGCACCAGTGGCCCCAAGCAGTCTCCTCCTCTAGCTGAGCTCCACACAGGCGCCCAGTTATGGAACAGAGGGCTGCACCCTTGCCAGAGGCTGCGCACAGGTGTCCGCCATCCTGGTAATGACTCACCCACTGCCTAGCAGCCTCCCCGGGCTCCTCCCGCCCTCAGTGCTTTGCTTCTCTCTCGGCTCTCCTCTCACCTGTCCTTTCCTATGGTCACCGTGGCCACAGGCCCGTACTCCCAGCCCTGCAAGGGCATGATGGAGTCCCACTTGTGTTTGCGTCCCCCGTGGTCTAGAACGGTAGCTCAGCGCCTTGCAAAGTGCTCCCAACTCCAGGAGGCACCTCGCCAAGGGCACCTCGTCCTGATCATCTATTTGCTCAAATTCAGGGGCTGCTGCTTCCACTAATACTATGATCCCCCTCTGCCTCGCCCCACGATCCAGGCCCACAAAGGGAGCCTGGCAGGAAGGGCTGTGCTGCAGCCGTGCGGCCTCCGGTACCTGTTGTAGGCGTTGATGAACAGGTGCAGGTTGCCGGGGTTCATGTCGTTCATGATGTGCTGGCGGTAGGTGTGGACCACCTCCACGTTGCTCTGCATTTCCTCCTGCATTTAGAGAGAGAGAAATGTCCTCCGCTGAGCCTGTGGCCCTGGGCCAGTCACGGTCCTCTCCATTCTCCAGGTTATCGAGGTACAAAGCGAAGATGCCTGTGCCACAGAACTGCTGTGAAGACTAAGGAAGCACGCAGAAGCCACACGGAGGCGCAGGCTGCCAGGCGAACGTCGGCTGGTGGCATACAGGGACACACACCTAGCTGGGCAAAGCACACCCTTCTGGGCTCAGGACTTGGAGTTTGGACTGGAAGTCAGTCTCCTTGGCTCTGGGCCTGACTCTGGGGGGGGTTCAGAACAAGCCACCCCAAGATGTCCCTCAGTGGGAGGTAAGTTATTTTGAGCTAAGGCAACTGAGACCCTGGGGGCTTGACAGCAACATCAGCTCCGCACCCTAGTTGCTTAACTATCTAGTACAGGGGTGTCACACTCATTCTCACCGGGGGCCACACCAGCCTCACGGTCACCTTCAAAGGACCGAATGAAATTTAGGACTGTAGAAATGTAACTCCTCAACAGTTAAGTGAGAGGTTGGTACTGCCACTGGGTAGAAACAAGGTGCTGGGCCGGATAAAACAAGGTGAAGGGCTGTGTTCGGCCTGCAGCCTTGTGTGTGCCACCTGTGATCTAGTAGAACTGAAATCAGGAACCTGGCCCAAAATAAGAGTTATCACCAGAAATGGCTTTCGAGCTGCCCATGGTGCCCTGGGACTCCTGAGATCCTCCTCAGCGGAGAAGGTCAAACACACCTCGGTTTCCCTTTCCATCTCTGACTCACGCGTGCACTCGGATTCCCACAGGTACAGGTACGTATGTAGTTAAATTTGGTCACTTTCTCTTGCTAATGTGTCTCGAATCTGTTGGGTTATTTGATCAGCCAAAAGAACCTTGAGGGTAAAAGAAAGTTTCTTCCTTCCTCACAACTCCATCACTGCCCCTTTCTTGAGAAAGCACCTTACCCTCCCTAAGCCTCAGTGCCCTCAAAAAAGAGGGGGTTAATATTACCCACTTCATCAGGTTGTAGGGTTTAGCAGAGGTTGTGTGCTTTGGAAAGCCCTTTGTAAACTGTAACAATCGACGCAACTATTAGCAACTATTATTTTTTCATGGGGAGAGGTGAAGATTTTCATGTTTGCAAAACAAAAACCAATTCATGCAACTGGAAAGTTGCAGGGAAAGACGATCTTGCTCCCCACAGGGGCCAGCCAGAGCCTTGCAGAGGATCCCCTCTCCCCGGTTCCTTCCTGAGTGGGATTTTGGACAAGCGCACTAGGAGCCGCTGGCTCTGCTGCTCATCTGTATGACAGCAGATCCCGTGGCCCCACAGAACAGCCTGATGTGAGCAGCGGCAGCCGGAGCCCGAATGGGAGGACACAGGGGCCGGCATCAAGCCTGACGTCATCAAGTCAGCATTTAAGCCACAAAGAGACCAACTGGCTGTTCAAAGAAAAGTCAGGAAAATGTAGTCTGAGGGGCTGTGCTGGGGTTTCTGATCAAAACGTAACTGTAGAAACCTGGGGGCACCCAGAGACCCCAAGTAGTTTACAGTGCAGCCAGGTCACACCCTCGCCCTGCACTGAACAGCCCTCCTCCAAGGAGACCCAGCACTGGCTGCGGTTTTTCCACATTTCCACTGGTGCGGACGGTGCACTCGGGGGGAGGGTAGGCACCAGACTGTGGAATGGAGCCCAAAGAGGAAAGGGGCCTGCCATGGGCTGAATGGCGGCCCCCCAAGGTGTGTCCACATCAAATCCCTGGACCCTGTGAACATTAACTAATTGGGGGGAAAGGTCTTTGTGCAAGTGATTAAGTCCAGGATCCTGAGGTAACATCAGCCTGGATTATCCCTGGGGGCGGGGGAATCCCTAAATCCAGTGACAAGTATCCTTAGAGAAAGGCAGAAGGAGATGTGAAACTGACATAGGGGAGACCATGTAAAGATGGGGGTGGGGATGGGAGTGGGCGGCCACAGCCCAGGAATGCCCGGATGCTAGGAGAAGCCAGGAGGACCCTCCCCGGAGCCCATGCAGGGACTGTGGCCTGGCCACACTCAGGGCCAAGGTCCTGGCCTCCAGGACTGAAAGAGGATTCATTTCCATGATCTTCTGGCACCCGGTGTGTGTTCCTTTGCTACTGCAGCCACAGGAAACTGACCCCAGGACCGAACACAGGGGCCACAGTGCCCCAGCCCCACAGCAGAGCCTCTGCCCCTGGGGCTGTCACACAGCCATGCCTGACATGGCCATACCCGTTAGCTCAGGGGTGGGCGGTGATGAGGGGCCACCCAAGGAATGGAGCAAGTCGTCTCGCACTGGGCAGCTGAGGGATATTTCAGAACTGGTCAGCATTTGTCAGATTTTACACTTTTGTTTAAATAAAGACTTATGTTAAAAACAGGGAGAACAGACGACTGGGTGACTATGAATAATGTCCTGTTATTTGGTGGCACTGGCGCTATATCTGGTTTGTCTCTGCCCTTTGTGCAGGCAGCACACGGTCACTCAGAGGGAACGCCCAGATGCCAGGCCACGCTACTCACCTTCCCAAAGAGGTGGGACACCACCATGTCAGGAAGGGCTTGGGTCCATCCAGAGATCTGGGGGGACAGAAACAGTGGGGTTAGGAAGAGGGCATTCGCAGTGGTGAGACTTGGTCAGCCAAACCCCTCGGCCCTCGGGGTACCCAGTACTCCGGGTCTGAGGATGCCCCACAGAGGGGGGCTCGGACCTGTCTCTGGGGACCTACGAGACTGAGGCCCTGGCAGGCAGGGCCTGGGTCTCCGTCTGTTGCTTCTTCCCGGAGCCTCGGGCACAGAAGATGCACACATGTGCAGAACGGGCCCAGCTCCTCCTGGCTTTCCCTGCAGCACAGCACACCAGCTAGGACTCCATTGTTTCCCCTAAACACACACAGAGCTGTCCGAGGTCAAACCTCAGGACCTGCTCTCCCTGGGTGATCCTACAGATTACCTCGTCAAGCCACTTTTCTCTCTCCAAATAAACTGAACTTATTAAAGAAACAAATGATTTTCTTCCTTTTACCTCTAACAACAACAATGCTAGGTTAGGTACACAGCAGGAGCTCCATAAATGTTAGCTACACAGCAGGAGCTCCATAAACGTGTGCTGACCACCTGTGGCGTCAGGCAGGGCCTGGGGGTCCCCAGCTGGGCGCCCAGGGAAGGCTGCGAAGCCTCTGGAGCTCGGACTGCTCATCCGCAGCTGGGGGCACCAGGAACTTTCAAGTCGCAGGTCACGATGAGGATTACGGGAGCAACTACACACGTCACAGGCTCTGACCCCAGTGCCTGACCCACAGCAGACCCTTGATGTAGGTCTTTTTCCTCCAGGGCGGGGGTCAGAAAGGAAGGACATGGTGCCGATATTAAAACCCCACACCACCCCTCAGGCTGCACTGCAGCCCAGGGCCGATGCCCCCAGCTCTCCACGTCTGGCTCAGAACAGCTCTCCAGGAGCCAAACTGGCTGCCTGGAATGTCACTTCCTTTGCTGGAAAATAAAATAAAAAACAGGGAGTGTGTTCCGCTGCCGAATGTCATGCAGGCCGGAGGGAAGGGCTCCCGCCTTCTGGCAGAATGTTCCAGGAAGAAGGGCAATGTCAGACTGGCTGGCCAGGACAGCGGTGGGAGGCAGGGGAGGAGGAGGGGCATGACCCCTCTGACCCTCCTGTTCCGACAGCCACCACCCTAGCCTTGGCACAAACACAGCCCAGGATGGCCCCAGCTTGGAAGGCTCTGTCCTGTTTCAACTGGAATGGTTTCCCCATCTCTTTGGCAAACACTGGGGCTTTTATGGAAAAAAACAATGATCATTTTTAGCAAACAAGGAACCCTAGACCACCACCAGCTGGAGTAGGGCTTGCCGAGATACTGTGGGTCCCGAGTTCCAGGAAGGGGCATGTCTTGCTCCTTCTGTGCCCAGCCTGTGGTGCCTGGGTTGGGGGGCCTATGACACAGGCATCACGAAGGCCCTCGAGCACAGCACGGAGGGGAAGCTGAGGGCCACAGGTCCAAGGGCTCTGCATCCTGTCCCAACTCTCCTTCCGCCTAGTGTGTGTGGCCCTGGACAGCTTTCTTAGCCACCTCCTTCACTGTCTCCCCCTCTGTGCATGGTATGACAGTCCCCCACCCCCTGGCGGTCCCACGAGGGGTAGATAAGACTATGCACACCCACAGCCACAGAGAGCACACATAACCACTGCTAACCATTCCATTCATGCTAGCTGATTACTGTTGTCATCAAACTAAGTACCAACTACACATTTCTTTTGTGTCAATGACACGTGGGTTCCTGGGATTGGAGGCATCTGTCCTGTTCATCTTTTTATTCTCAGCATCCTGAGAAAAGCCCAGCAGACATTCAGTCCCCAGTGAGTACATTTGCCCACAGTGCTTGTCAAAGCTGGCTCAGGGACCCTGGCCTTGCTGGCTTACCCAGCAGTGTCCTGTGGGTACCCAAATGGCAGCTATCTGAGGCCAGGGTACTACTCCAAGCAAAGCATAGGAAACCTGCTTTCTGGGCCGAGCGAGGGGAGTCGGGGCTGGTGAAAGGGTGCGAGTAGGAGGGGTCTCTTGGTTCTGCCGCTCCCCTGGCAGAGGCGAGGACACCCCTGTGTTTTGGGATCCTGCCAGCCCAGGCCCCCAGACTCACCTTGGATGCTGCCCAGTCCATCCAGCCCTCCGCACAAGGGTTCACGTTGATGAGGACCAGGCCCTCCACCATCTCGGGGTTGTTCAGCTGCAATTCAAGACACGAGGTGAGGGACACGAGCCGGCAACCTGAGATACTAGGAACTTTAAGTCAAACCGAAGGTGGAGAGGAGGACCAGGTAAGGGCTCGTGCGGGCCACCAGAGCGGCCGGTGCTCTCGAGTCTCCAGCCCCTGCCCTATGCAGAACTGAGGTCTCAGCTCAGGGAACACTGCACTGAGTCCCCGAGGGAGTGGGCAGAGGGAACCACACGAGACACAGACATGCATGCACTCAGCGGACCTGCCTTGGACAATCATGACGCCTTGGCACCCCTCAGCTGTCCTAGCTGTGAAGTGGGTATGTCATATGATCGACCTCACAATCAGACAGGCTCAGAAAGGCTCTTTAGCAATCAGTAAGAATTCTGTTACGTTTAGAAGAATATATGTATCTCATACACATATACATGTGTGTGTGTGTGTGTGTGTGTGTATATATATATATATACGATATAGTTTAGACCCAGATAGTCAGACCACGTTGTACCTACGTCGGCGTTTCTAACCTCCAGCCAAGTCCAGCGAGTGACAGGCGGTCAGAACACAGATGACTGAATAAAGTGAGTGCTGTTGCAGTTTTAAACAGTTGCTACTGGCTACAGGGGCCCAGCAGCTCATCTTGGGCCCACAGTAACATAAGTGACAACTGTCATGTTAACACAGGTAGCTCTGACTCCAGTTTAGAATTAGCCAGATCCAAGAGGCCCCTGAGTACAAAAGCTGTCACAAAGAAGTGGCACAGTAGGACACTCAGGGACATGAAGGCCTGCCCGGAGTCAACTGCCCAGGGCGCCAAGCTGATGGTGCAGAGTGTGTCTAGTGGGACGCTTCAGTGAAGGGAAAAGAAAAGTGGTCCGTGTGTAAGCTATACATAACACACGCACACACACACGCACACACACACAAACACAAACTCCGGAACACACACCATGATGTGAACTGTGGTCCTCCCTTGGGAAATGGAAGGATGGGTCATTTCCTTTTCCCTTTTGGGATTTTTGATGCTTTCTCGATTTCCTTCCTCTGTCTTGAATTAATTTCATTTAAAATGTAATTTTTAGCCCTGGCTGGTGTGGCTCAGTGGATTTAGCACAGGCCTGCGAACCAAAGGGTCGCTGGTTCGGTTCCCAGTCAGGGCACATGCCTGGGTTGTGGGCCAGGTCCCCAATAGGCGACGTGCAAGAGGCAACCACACACTGATGTTTCTCTCCCTCTCTTTCTCCCTCCCTTCCCCTGTCTCTAAAAACAAATAAATCAAATTAAAATAAATAAATAAATAGAATGTAATTAAAAAAAAATGCCCAAGAACTCACAGCGAATCGAGTGAGGATGTAGGCACCGGCCCCAGTTCCCATGCCGATGACGCTTTTCAGCCTGAGAGCAGAAATAACAACGCACGTCATAGAAGAGGTGGGTACCGCGAGCCCTAACCACTCTCCAACCCTCGTCCCCACTCCTGGTGCCCAGGGGACCTCACCCACCCCAGTGTCTGTGCTGGTCACTGCTGAGGGCGGCTGGCAGGCGAGGCAGAGTGGGGACACGCTGCTGTCCTGTGCCCTCGTGACCTGAAACGCATCCTGCTTTATGGACTCACAGAAGGCCATGACCTTGGAGGGACTTGTCCCCTTCCCTCACTTCCCCTCTGACTGAACCCCCCGGGCACTCAGAGACCATCTAACATTGACGGGAAGGCCCATTGGCACTCCTTCCTGCTCCTGAGCTGTTTTTTGGATTCTAACACTTGGCAGGAAAATGGACTGGGCAAGAAGTCTAAGGTGGCATCCTCACACAAAAGGCTCAAATCAGGAGAAAAGAAGCCTTGGGAAAAGAAGGGCCCGGAGAGAGAAGAGTTGAGGGACCGGGCCATCCAAGTCCAGCACGTTCCATCGGAAAGACAAAGCGAGGAAAGAAGAGAGGGCAGGGAAGGATGGGGGCGGGGGGTGCTGTCCTTAGGTAGTGTCATCACTCAGAGAGAAGAGCCCGGCTTACAAGGAGCAGGCTGCAGGACAGAGAATGTGAAAACAGTGAGTGCAAGTGAGCCGAGCGAATCTCTTCCCTGAGCTCCAAACTCCCACCTAAACGTCAGTGGTCAGGTCAGACGGAGGCCAAAGCAGGGGCAGCAGCTAGAAGCCACCCCTCCCTGCAGGCCGGGGGTGGGGGGGTAGCAGGCCTCTGGCTCTCACCCAAACTGGTGCAGCACTCCGGGAAGCATCTCGGCCAGCTGATCCATGGAGGGGTACATGTACCTTGGGAGAAGCCACATGGAGGAGTTAGCGAGGGCTGGGACCCGGGGAAAGGAACCGTGCCACAGGAACAGGCTCTAAGGGGAGGGACCACACGGCAACCTGCCCTGTGCGCCCGGACACCCCATCATGTGCCCCAGCACTGCTCACCACGAGCACCCTGGTGAGCACAGTCTGCTCTGTGTAAGCAAGGATGTCTCCATCCCTAATCCTCAGCCTTTCTCTTTGTGAAACAGCCCTTTCCCGATTGCTTCCTGGGTGCCAGGTCCCGCCCTGGGCGTCTGATGAGCACTGTAAGCTCATTTAATCCTTGCAGCGACCCAGGGAGGTTGCTATGCTCTCCCTCCATATAAAGATTATAAGTATCACCAAGGCTGAGGGGTTCTATCACAGACATGGCTTCACGAAAGAGTATATTTTACTGCAATAATAAAAATTAAAAGCCAGGCTAATGTCTCCCCCCACCCACCACTACCTGCTTCCACCCTGAAAGGCTTCCCTCCCCCCTTCCCCCTCCTGGGATGCGAGCTCCCACTCTCACCCCTCCCCCTCTCACCCCATGGGGAAGGAGGCAGCGCCGTCCTGCTGGCCAGGGGCGTCCACGTGGCAGACAGCAAAGTGCTGGGTGATCTCCTGCATGTCCTCGGAGTTGAAGAGGGGATTGTAGCAGGTTTTGTCTGGAGATCGGGCCAGGGAGAGAGAGAGAGGAAGAAGTAAGGGTGGAATGAACCAGCAGGCTCCATAAAAAGTGTATTCATTTTGTTCGTTGTGCCTCCATTGGGCAGAAGGAAACGGACTCATAAGAAAGAATGCCGACCTGTTGTTCCCTGCCCCACTTTCCTCTGGTGGTAAAAGGCAAGGGTGACCCATGGGAAAAGAGAGGGGTGTGGTGGTGGGGACGGTCCATAAACTCTGCTGTATCCGCTGGTGGAGGACCTTAAACTTCCAGTGCGGCTACTCCACTGACACTCTCTCCCTGGGTCTCCCAAATCCTCTGTCGGGGATGCTGGCCAGGGCACAGATTATCAAAGGGGGAGGAGCACAGGAGACAAATCTCGGGCCTCCCACTTGTTATGTGGCTGTGGGTGAGTCTACTAATTGTTGATAGCCCAAAGCAAAGACAGCCAGCTGGTTACCAAACCATTTCTCTTTTCATCCTGGGCACACAGCTGGACTACATTTCCCAGACCCCCTTGTAATTAGAGGCAGTCATGTGCTCAGGTTCTGGCCAATAGCATGTGAGTCTTGCCTCTTCCTTGTAACACCTGCTACTCAGTCCTCCAGGTCTCTCTTTCTTCTGTCAGTTACCTGCCAGCTGCAGGGGAGCCAGCAGAAGCCTCTGAGGCTCCAGGGGATGGCAGAGCCACGGCCGTTAGGACCCTGGGGCTCTGAATCACCACGTGGAAGGAGCCACACAGAATGCCCCCTGAGTTGATAAGTGAGTGAGAAAGAACATATATCGTGTTAAGCCACAGAGGTTTTGGGTTTTTGTTATGGCAGTTAGCATCGCCACCACCTGCGATTCCATTTCCTCATCAGTCAATGAACTAAGCTGATCGCTGTCAGAATGCTGGCCGGGCATCTGATACATAACAGACACCGGGGGACACACAGGGGAGGAAGTGAGATAAAAGAGGCGTGAGAGTGAAGAAAAGAAATGGTTTCCAGTGACTGGCATCATCTCCAGCCTCGAGGGTGCTAATACACTGAAAGAACAAAAATGCAAATCAAGCAGCCTGTCAATCAAGAACCAAGCAAGCACCCAGTTGGCCGAGTTCCAGTTTACAGAGATCACTGGGCCGGAAGGGCCTCTCCGTGCCTCCGAACCATCCCGGGAAGACTCACTTGCATTCAGCATGATTTAACACAAAGGAGCTCTCATTCCATTCCCATCTGTGAAAAGTGAGGAACGCACATATGGTCACACTTTCTGGTGATCTGGAGAATTCACAGTCTCGACTTTCCTAGCAGCAGCACTCAGAAGAGCCAAGACGTGGAAGCAGTCCAGCGCCCGTCAGTCAAAGAGCGGCGGACAAAATGTGGTATATCCATACACGGGAAGACCATTCGGCAGAAGAGAAGGAAGTACTGACAGATGCTACAGTGTGGATGGAAACTGAAAATGTCATGGAAGACCAGTCACACCAGAAAGATGACCTACTGTGTGATCCCATTTCTATCAAACGTCCAGGACAGGCAGATCCTTACGAACAAAAAGCGGACCAGTGGCTGCCAGGGGCTGGGAGGAAAGGGAAATGGGGGTGATAGATAAGAGGGGTTTTTTCAGAGTGGTAACATGCTCAAGTTGATTGTGGTGGTGGTTGCACAACTCTGAAAATACTAAAAACCATTGTATTCGTTTGTTGAAAGAAATCATTGTCACACAAACAGACGGTGGGGGCTCCCCGAGTTCCCAGCAGCTCCAGGCACCCAGACAGGTCTGCACCCCCATGTAGTATATTCAAGACTCTTCTAACATGAGGCATGAGTTCTTCCCAGGGCTTCTCCAGAAAGTCCCCACCACCACCCCTCCCTAACTCCCCTCCTTCCCCCATCCTCAGTGGAAACAGGCTCAATAGAAAACTGTGGGTCCTTGGAACTTACGGTTCATGCCGATGTCGTGGTACGTGAGGATGACGGGCCGGCTCCCCTTGGGGGTCCCGCACAGGGTGACGTGAATGGAGCCATGCAAAGTCTCAATATCCTGCTCCTGCAGGAAGAGAGCAGACAGAGGGGGCTGTCAGGTGGGCCACACAGCATCGGCGTGGCTTAAGTGCGGACGGCAGACACCAGGGTGCTTCCGGCTATGTACTGAGAAAGCACCCAGTGCCCTTCTCATTTGGTCGGGAGCACCCTGGGCATTCCCTGGAGAACCCTGGGATGCTCTGCCTGGAGAACCCTGTCCAGGAGTTGGGCAGGGCAGGGGCGGCAGAAGCCCACGGAGCGAAAGAGGATTTAGTCCACGAGGGGGCTGTGGCGTCGGACCAGTTTGGCTCCCCGTTCTTTGAAATCCGTGGTTGTCAATCTGAGGGACAAGTCTCAGAAAGAAAGGAGGGAGGGAGGGATGGAAGGAAGGAAGGGGGGAAGGAAGGAAGGAGGGAAGAAAGGAAGAGGGGAAGGAAGGAAGGAGGGAAGAAAGGAAGGGGGGAGGGGAAGGAAGGAAGGAAGGAAGGAAGGAAGGAAGGAAGGAAGGAAGGAAGGAAGTCCCTTGAACATGGAGCCACCCATCTCCCCGACGCCCTCCCTCCTGCCTACACAAGCACTGGAAAAATCCAGACCTGGGAGCCATGACCCAGCCCCCAGTGGGGGTCACGGATCATCTGCTGGGCCCAGCCTGGCCCTGAAGCTGCTGCAGGAACAACGGTGCATTGTGGGGACCACATTCTCTATTGTCGCCCTAGCTGACCCACATGGCACTCTCTAAAAATAGGCCAGGCCAGGCAGTGTCCCCACCAGCCTGGGACATCAGGGTTCAAATCCAAGCTCCACACTTCCCCAGCCCTTTCGAGTCCCCAGGTCTGCACCTGTAAGATGAAGAGTGAGCCACCTGGGCCTCAGGTTCCTGAGCAGAGGAGACAGGCTTGGGGTCTGGTGGAAAAGGGATTCTAAGTACACAGTGGCCCTGGCACCCTCTTGGTGGCAAGGTATGGGACACCCAGCTCTGGCTGGCATCTAGGATGTCCCCAGTAGTGCCCCTGGGGTGGGAATGAGTAACAGATGTTGACTCATCGCTCTGGAGGCCTTAAAATGATACAGCTGTGGAGCCAGAGCTAAACCTGTCCAGGAAGGCAGGGGCTGCCTCTGCTGTTTACTGTCATGTACTCAGGCCCTGGCCCGGCTGCCTGCTCACAGCAGGTTCTCAGGCTGGGTAATGGCCGTCCACAGGAGACCGAGGTCAAGAGAGGGGAAGGAGCTCTCCCCGGGTCACACAGCTACGATGGTGCAGCAGGATCTGAACCCGAGACTGTCAGATCCAAAGCCTGTGCCCGCTGATATCTGTTCTCTACTCTGTGCCAGGAGCCGCGTAAAGGAAGGAAACCTTTAATATGGAGTGCACTGTGACTCTCGAAAGAGGGATGCAGTGAGCCAGGTCCCCCATCGACGGGACTGTAGATGGCTCTCATCTCCTGGCACCTCCAGGAACCAGCACACAGAACAGAGAACCAGCAGCCGCTCCTGCCCAAATGTGTATCCGGCTTCTTGCTCTCTGCCTGCAGCATCTTCATGAGAACAGATACCTGTTTCAGGGCCACCTCCCACGGCTGACGGCCAGTTCCTGGAGGGAAAGGCCAGCTCTGCCTCCGTCAGGTTCTGGCCCAGAGGAAGCACCTAGAGGTCTGCGGTCTACACCACCTACAAGCTGGAAAGTGCTGGAATGGCACCCGTCCCCACTGTCTACACCGCTTGCCACCTGCCAGGTGGTGAGAACAGCACCCAACACTTCTTCGGCCTGCCAAGCCTGGCTTGGAGCTTTATGAACTATGACGGAAGATGACACGTCCACTATGCACCCTTGGCCACGCTGCCAGACTTTTCTGAGACTCCTTCCCTCAGAAGGAATCTCAGAGGCTGTTTATTTCACGTTTGTGACACCTCAGGGACAGTGACACTCCCCCAGTTCTGCAGGTTAGAAAACTGACTCCGTGGGGAAGTCCAGCGACTGGCCAAGGGCACATGGCTGGCAACCACAGCGCTGACCTGAACCTGCTTCTGTCCCCTGCACCTGTTCACCAGCAGAAGGGTGTCCACACTAGGTCAGCCTGGTGGCCTGGACTGGACAGGCCTGGGAGGACCCCCGCCATGGGGGTGCTGGGTGGGGGAGGCGCTCCTCCCCCACTCCACCAGGAGGGCGGAAGAGGCCAAGCCTCATCTTGCACAGACCCAGATGAGCGCTGCCGCCATCTACCACAGGGTCCGCTCTCAGGAAGGTGGGGGTGGGGCGGGGTGAGGAGGGCAAGGATGGGAAAAGGTGGGTGGAGGATTTCCAAGCCTCTGAGTTCCACCCACCTTCAGTCGGGGAGGGGGGGGCAAGAAACCAAGAAGCAACTGTGTGGAAAGAATGAAATCAGGAAAAGGTCACCATTTCCATTTTCCCTGGGAGCAGGGCTGCTTCCAAGAGCGGGGAAAGAAATCAGCGCCTCTCCCAGCCCCGCAACCCAGATCAGATGTCCCCCTGGCCCAGTCCCGCCAGACCCCAACCCCCAGAGCTGGAGCTAGACTTCAGGGGACCCTCCCACCACCCTCCTGCCCCAGCACCCGGGGCTCTGTGGGAACATCAGCTCGCTGCCAGCAGAGCCCTGGTGAGCACACAAACACAGACTCCATGGAAACCAAATCAAATCAAACCCTCGGAATAAAGAAAGATCCAGGTGGAAGGAATTAGGAACAGCAAATCCGACAAGGGAGGCGATCTGGGGCCTCGGGAAGAATGATGGACAGTGGACTCGGCTCTGCCACCCCCGCCCCCCTTAGTTACATGGACTTTGGCTCCAAATGCGGAGACTGAGTCAGATCTCATCATCTTTCTCATCACTGAGGGACACTGAGCAAATCCCTTTAAACCCTCTCTGGGCCTCGCTCTTCAGCCAGAAAACGAAGACAGCCTTAATTCCTCTCTCGCCGGGCTGCTGTGAGGATTACGTGAGATAGTGCGGGGAGAGCTCAGCCCAGTTCCGGGGGCACGGTCAGTGCTTGGACACATCAGCTACTACGGCCCCCGTGTTCATTTCACATTTAAGAGGCAGATGGGCCCAAACGTGGGGCCATCTCCACAGTGCCCCTTGGCAAGTTCCTTAACATCTCCAAACAGGTCTGCCATCTGCCAAGGAGGTAGCGCCTCCCCACCTTGGCAAGAAAGGCCTGAGCCAATGAAAGAGCAGGCAAATATTCATGCGCTCCCTCCCCTTCCCTCCCCATCTGTGGCCTTCAACCAAGCCTCCCCACCTGGAGCAGAAGGGGTGAGGCTGGATCGCAAAGCACCTGCCAGCTTGGACATTCCTGGGTTTGACTAGAATTCTAGCCAAAGAAAGTAGCTGGAACCTTCCCACCTACCCCGCTCATGAGATTTGCAAACACAACTGCTCAGAACCCAGTGCCAGGCCTTCCCTGCATAGCCAGATCGTGAGGCGCCCTTCCCATGGGTGCCTCTGCAGCATCTCCAGCCAGCATCCCGCCCACCCCTGTGCTCTGAGGGCCCCGAAGCAGTCCTGCGGCAGCTGGCAGAACCTCACATGTCCGAGTACCAGTTGATTTGCCTTACGCATCACCCAGGCCAAGACAAACAGCGCACCCTAAGGTGATGTCAGCCAGGGATAGATAAGGCCACAGGCCATCTACTCTGTCAGCTGAGCTGCCTTCTGAGATGGGCCACCCAGCAACTCTGCAACGGACCCCTCCCCCATCTCCTCCCTGCTGTGGAGCTCTGGGCTATGACATGGTATATTTCGATTCTAGTTTTTACACACACACACACACACACACACACACACACACACCCTTGGATGCTTTGGAAAAGGAAGAATGTGTCTGCCTGAGTTAACCCAAATGCTGGAGCACCAAATGCTTTGCAAGGAATAACACTGCTGCTCGCAGACACAGGCAGGGAGGCAGCTCAGACTCCTTCCACCAGACTCCCAAGGAGCTGGCCAGATGGGGCCATTTCCATGCACGGTGAGAACCGACTACAGGGAGCGATGAAGGCAGGTCCCCATGAAGGTGCACGGATGCTTGAGTCTCACGCCAGCTCATCCTCAGCGGGTTAAACAGCCCATCCAAGTTCTGTGCAGATTATTTCCCTGAGCAGATGTGTGTGGGATAGAAAGGGCAAAGGTGAGCTGAAATCTAGGCCACAAGGCCTAGCGTGACTGTTCCAGGTTTAGCACTGCAGTGACACTGTGGTGGAGGGGGCTGGGCTGGGCCAGACAGAGCTGGGTGCCATGAGGCCCCTTCCCAGATACTGGCTGGGGGAGAGCCTGTGTCCTCTTCTGTAAAGTTGGGAGGATGGTACAAGTCCCAAAAGATTCAGCAAAGGGAGCAGGGAAACACCTGGACCCCAGCCTGGCTCATCAGAGGACACCGACATCCATAGCATGCAGGAGACCACCCTTCTGTCCCTGGGCTGGTAGACCTGGCTGCCACCCTTCATCAAGGCTCTGTCTTTCTCTGTGCCTGGTCCTGGGAGCAGTGACCCCTCAGGGCACAGAGAACATTAGTTGTCACGCTGTGCAGCGTCTCCTGAAGGACACCTTATGGCGCCCCACAGCCACGGTGCCAGAGGCTGCTGGAAATTTGGGGGAACTTCCACAAACATCATGAGTCAACGAGATGCAGGAGCCAAATCCAAAGCGACAGTTTTACACGAAGTGTCTGGAACCATCCTCGACAAAGCATTGTGCAGCAGCCAGACCCAGCTCAGACACTGGGATTCACTGGAAAGGCTGGCGGGTGAACAGGAAGAACTTGTTCCTCCTCGCCTGGCTCAGCACCCAGGCCGGCCAGAGTCCTTTGCACATGCTGCCACCTCTGCCTGGACCAATTGGCCCTGAATCTTCTCGGGCCATGTGCCTGGCCCCATCTAGCATTCAGGTCTCGGTTCAACGTTACCTCCTCCAAACGCCTTTCCTGACCCCTCAACCTAAGGCCACGCCCCATCACGTCAGCCAGCACTATCTTCTCCCCAGTCCCTACAGTAGCTGGGATTGTCACGTTTGCTTAATTTTTCTTATATTTGTGTCTTCCCCTGCTAGGGAGTCAGAGGAGTGGTTTCAGTCAAGTGCAATGCTTGGAATTGCACCCCAGCCCTACCCCTTTCCAACTCTGTGACCTCAGCCAAGTTACGTGACCTCTCAGCGCTTCAGGTTCACCATCTGTAAAATGGGCATAAGATTTGTTTCAAGCATTAGGTGAGCAAAACATGTGACACACTCAGAATGATGCTTAGGGCATGTCCCATGCTCACTAATGCTGAGCTCTTAGTCTAGAATTAAGTTCCTGGTGACAGGGACCACTGCCTGTCATGCTCACCACTGTGTCCCCAGCACCTATGACAATGCCAGGCTGACATTATTAAAGGCAAAAGAGCCATAGTGGAAAAAGTACCCCCAGCTTCCCAGGACAGCTGTGTGTGACTGAGAGGGCTCAGCCCAGGCTGGTCCCCCGCCTGTCCCAGATCCTCCCTGAGGTTTCCTCCCAGGGTCTTCAGGTCCCCACCTGGCTGATGTCCCGGGGATGCAGCACCCAGGCCCACCCTAGCCTGAGCAGCCCTCGAGGTGGCCTGTCCTGGGAGCTGGGGCCAGGACTCCTGGTCTCTGCCAAATACCCATGAGTGCCTGCAGCAGGAACTTGGAACCAGGCTGTGTAGATGATGGAGGATGACACACAAGTGAGGGGTGAACTTCATGCAGACTATGTTTTTCTGCTTCCAGATCAACAATCAAGATTTCAAAAATCTGCGGTAGCCACATGATCCACCAATTCCACTTCTGGGTACACACCCAAAAGAATTTAAAGCCAGGCCTCAAACAGACACTCGTACACCCATTATTCACAACAGCCAACAGGTAGAAGCAACCCAAGCACCCACTGACAGGTGAATGGACAAAAAGCATGTGGTCTCTACACACGATGGAAAAGTACCCAGCCTCAAAGAAAAGGAAGTTCTGCCCTGGCTGGCGTAGCTCAGTGGATTGAGCTTGGGCTGCGAACCAAAGTATCGCAGGTTCGATTCCCCAGTCAGGGCACACGCCTGGGTTGCAGGCCACGGCCCCCAGCAACCACATATTGATGTTTCTCTCTCTCTCTTTCTCCGTCCCTTCCCTCTCTAAAAATAAGTAAATAAAATTTTTTAAAAAAAAAAGAAAGAAAGTACCTTTAAAAAAAAAAAGAAAAGAAATGTATTAAAAAAAAAAAGAAGTTCTGATCCAGGCCCAGTATGGGTGAACCCTGAAGACACTCTGTGAGGGAAGTCAGCCAATCACAAACTGATGTCATACGATTTCCACTACCGTGAGATGCTTAAAGCCGGTAGAATCACAGGGACAGAGAGTAGGGCGGTGGTTGCAGGGCTGCAGGGAAATGACACAGGACTCAGTGTCTCATGGGGACAGGAGCAGTTCCGCAGGATGAGCGCTGCTCTGGGGTGGATGCCGGGGACGGCTGCCCAGCAGTGAGAATGCACGGGACTGCCCCTGAGGGGCACACTTACGGAGGGCTCCCATGGTAAATTTTAGCATCTGGGTACTTAACCACATACAGACACTCCAAAAAAGAAAAAAGGGGGAAAAACTCACAATAGAGTCAGAAGACAGGGTGTGTTATGGACCCAACACCGATGTGGGCAACATCACATCAGGGCCCTGGTCATTCATCGTCCTCTCTCCTCTGCCGCTCACACAAGACTGGAGTGACTCTCCCCACTTCATAGGTGAGGAAACTGAGGCTGCGGGGAGCTGAAGCAGCTTGCTCTGCATCAAAGAGCCAAGAAAGGGCGAGCCTCTACGTGCCTGAACGCTGAGCCCGGGTAGACACTCATGCACCCATGCCTTACAACAGCCCCCGATGTTTCCAACTGCTCCCCCCTCCCTCCAAGGGCAATGCCAAGACTCCCAGCCTCCTGGATGTGGGTGGCGGGCCGGTCACTGAAACACAAGGTCCAGGAGGAAGAGCGGAGTTGCCTGGGGTGGAGGAGGGGAAGAATAGATGATGGAGACAGAGCTCAGATGGGCTGGAAGCGGGATACCTGGGTGATGTGCAGACAGAGGTTCAGGTGAGCATATCAGCCTGTTTCCCTGCCTTTGCTCCTCTCCTCTTCTCTGGGAAGCCCACATGACCCCACCATGCTAAGACTTCCTGTTCCATCCCCAGGGCCTGAAACTGCCTGCAGGACTCACACAGACTTTGGGAAAACTCAGAGTCCAGGGTTTATAGTTCCTGAGGTTCTGACCCACCCCTCAGCTGAGAGAGGCCAGCCCACTCTTCTTAACGTTTGTTCTCGGACAAAACTCAGGACCCACCTACCCCAAGCCCCCACCCCCATTGCCCTGAGGCCAACCCAGAGCAGGGACGGAGCCAGTTTGCCACAGAGAAGGCCGGTTCCACTTTCCCAAGCACAGCCAAGAACATCAAGCCTTCACTTATCTTCCCTCCCATCCAGCATCCCAGCCCACCCCAGGTCTCTCTGTTTCCCTCCCCCACACACCCCACAGCTCAACAGTGTCAAAGGGGGCTGGGTCTCCCTCCTGCTTCTACAGGAGTTCCTTGGCCAGGGCTTCCACCACCTTCCATCCAGGGAGAAGGGGCCAAGTGTGGGAAACTAGCTTCCTTCTCTCCACTCGCCCCCCACATCTGAACAGTGATCCACTCCAAACCAGTGGCAGGAAGAGGGAAGAGAGAACACGGAGGGGGAAGGGGGAAGGGAGTCCGGGGGCTCTACTCGCCTGAACATCGAACTCTTGCAGGAGGCCGGTGATGGTCTGTGGAGAGACGAGAGAGCTGGTCAGTGTCGCCGAGTCTCCTCGGCCAAGAAAGAATGAAAGCTACGCACAGGCTTCTCCCAGCCCTGAGTCTGCGTCTACCCTCCGCCACTCCCTGCGAAGAGAGACTTTCCTTTTCCTCTCTAAGAATAGGCCAGCAGAAAGGAGACACATTAACTGGATTCCTTTTTGATTACAGCCTTGGTGAAAAAAATCTGAAGGTCTAAGCTGACCACAAGCTTGCGTGATCAAGAATGTAATTGCCTATTCACTGGTCTCCGGATCTGCACGCATGTGCCGCACTTTTAAATCTCAAAGCCTGACCATGTCGCTATCCTTAAAGTTCTTCCCCAGATGCCCGTCATCTGGATTAAAATTCACTCCCTCGTGGGTGGACATGGAGACCAGAGACCTCTAAGCGTTTCCCTCAATCCCACAATTCTGTGTTTCCAGCCCCAAGTTCATCTTTCACCAGAGCTATCTGGATTCGGGGCATGCGCAGCGAGCAGCATGGGTCAGCAAGCTACAGCCTGCCGCCCGTTTTCGTAGACAAAGTTTCACTGGCACACAGTGAGCCCACTCACTCCCATTCACTTCCAGCTGCTTTCATGCTATCACGGTGAAGCTGGATATTGCAACACATGGTACAGCCCGCACAGCCTAAGACAGTTACTCTTTGGCCCTTTACAGAAAACATTTGCAGACCCTGAACGTGAAATCATCACAAGCATTCTGCAGCTTCCCCAGGTTTCTAAACCTAGAGTGACGCCTGTCCAGGTGATCCCCTTCCTGTCAGAGGTCAGTTTCTGTATCTGTAAAATACAGAACGGAAACTCTGTGACCATGGACCTAAAACAGGGCAGCCACGCCCAGAGTCACAGAGCAATTACACGAACCACCCATTCACCAAGGCGGCTAGCCCGGCTTTGGCTCCACACCCCACACATTGTAACTCTGTGACCAGAGACAAACTAACCTCCATGGGGCTCAACTGCCTCTTCTGTAAAATGGGAACAATCACAGAACCTGGTACATAACCAACCACAGAGTCACCCTGCCAGGTAGCACAGGAGAACCCATGAACTATGGCCACCCAGAGACAGCCAAGCAGGATGTACGTGGTCATGCATGTCAAGTATTGTTTTTGAAAACATTTGGTTGACCTTCGAGAGTCTTCACATTTGAGCCTGACCTTTACGTTTTTAAAAAGATGCATCACACAGGCCGTTTTGCGGCTCAGTAAGAACTGGGATGTGAACACAGTTTAAAGATACAATGTCACCTTTACAGCAAATGTAAAGGCTTGTGGCAGCCATCGTCAGAACGGCCAGTCCAGGATGGATCATATGCGCTCAGGTCATAGGGGGTGGGGGCGGGGGGGGGCCACTGTCCAACAGGGAGGCCTGGCTGACGTGGAAGGTTTCACCGAAAAGACGGTAAAAACTGCAGCAACTGGAGCCAGACGAGGTTCCCACAGCTCCCTATCAACCGCTCGCTCCATCCTCACTCTGGCCTGTGACGTGAGTCCTAGCATCGCTGTTTTCAAGTTGGAGAACTGGAGCATGAAGAGGTTGAAGGATTTGCCCCTGGTGGACACAAGGCTGCTGCGTGTCACACCAGGATCTGTACCCAGGCCGTCTGGTGCCAGAGAATGCGCATGACCTTCACCTCTAAGCTATGGGGTAGCCAGGGCCTCTGGACAGCGGGCTTCCTGTGGCATGTTCTAGAATTGAGGGATGTTAGGGGTGAGGGGTGCTTAGAGGAACGCTCGTTCAGTGCCCTTACTTTGCAAATGGGGTCAGCAGGCTGTGGACAGAAAACCCCGCGGAATGGGCAAGGGGCCCGGCCCACACTGCCACAGCACTCAGTGGCCAAGCTGGGACTTGAACAGGTACATCTCGTCCCTTTGCATTCCTGGTCAAGGGGACTTGTGGAAAGAAGGAAGTAGTAGGTGTGTGTGTCTATGTGTGTGCATTCACATGTGCACACACGTGTGCACATGTGTGATTGTGCATCTCCACTCACCTCCCCTTTCTCCACCAAAGGCTTCACCTCAGCAAGGTCCACGTCCTGCAGCTCCCGAGACATGTCCCTGCTGTCACCTGCCTGTGAGGGGACAAAGGTCAGGGGGTTAGCACTCCTTGCTGAGAGGCATTTCCCGGAGGAAGCAAAGCCGAGGCTAGAAAACCTGCCCAGCCGCTCTCACCTCCTGTGTCGCCCATTCCCGGTGAAGACGAGGCCCCTCCCACCCGCGGCGCCAGCCCAGCCTTGCCCCCGGGACCGGAAGCTGAGGCTCACGGGAGGATGCAACTACCTTTCCAATGAAACCGATGGATCGACTCAAAACCAGGTCCTCACATCCAGTCCTGGCCCACCCCCACACCGGGGACATTTCTCGCCGCATTTTAGAAGGAGAACCACATCTCAGACCCCAAAGTCAGGCAGCCCCCGGTGGACAACCAAAAGGGGACAGAAGGTCAGAGGAGGCCCACCATGAGCAGGCAGGGCACAAACTTCATCCCCCCCACCATTGAAGCATCCGTAACAGAGGGGTGGCCACAAGACACCACACGCCCACCTCTGGGCAGAGGTCCTGGCTAGGTGCTCGGGGGACAAGGTTCCGGAGGGGAGGGACCTGCCTGGCTTAATGGTAAGTAGGATTTTCAAAGCAAAAAAGGCAGAGCAGCAGCACAGGGTGGGGGCCAGAGGAGGCCCACACTGCCGCCGACACAGGCAGGAGCACAAGGACCGGGAGATGACAGCTCAGAGCTAGCGTGAACAGAGTCCCAGATGGTGGGACGCTGCCATTGCCTACCCCCCGGAGAGCAAGGCTTGGGCGGTGATGTATACGGATGAGCACACTTCTGGGAGCTTGATCCGGGAGCGGGAGAGACAAACACTTATTCCTACAGATGGAAAGTCAAACCAGAAGCACGCAGTGCCCACCAATACTCAGGGAGGCACGGAGAACCCAGGATGAGGGGCAGGCAGGGTCAGAGGACAGTCAGGGCCAGAGGACAGGAAGGAGGAGGAAGTGAGGGAAGGAGCCCAGGTCCCCCACCTCTGGCTCACAGACCCAGACCTTCCCCACCCTGAACCAGGAAACCGGCTGAAAACCAGCCTAACCGAGGCCGCCACATTGCTTTGCTCCAGGGCAGAAACCCAGGCCCCGAGCTATCCGAGGCTCCCAGATCTAATGACCAGAGCGAGCTCAAGCCACTGCAATCCTGGCCCAGACGGACCAGTCCAAAGACCCGGCTCCCAGAACCCACACGGATCCTCTTTGAGAGGCACCTCTCAGAGGGCAGGTGGCAACAGAGCCCGGGCCGCCTCCCCTCCGCCCCAGTGCTGACACACGACATTCCGGGGGCAGATCCCTGCGGATGCTCTGGTCTGGGGCCCCAGTGAGATCTCCCCCGGTAGATAACCAGCCCCACAAGAATGCCTTTATGTGGCCTTTGGAGCCTAGGCTCCAGAACATTCTGAAAACAAAGTCAGTTTTATATTTGTGAGCATTCCTGGGCAGCGGCCAGCTTGGAGTCCAGAGGCATGAAAAGCCGAGGTCAGTTGGCCTTGCTAATTCAGCATGTTCGTGGCCCTGGCCTGAGGAACACCTCGCCTACGCCGCCTAGGGACCCTTCCAGAAGCCCAGGCGATGCCACCCCTCCTGCTGAGGGTGAAAGGACTTCTCCTCTCAGGGCCCAGGGTGAGAGTGCGGCCTGCCTCTGTCCCCTGGGTGGACTCCAGCAGGCCTTCTTCAGCCCCAGCTGCAGGTTCCCAGGACATGTGGACTGCCTGTCCCACTACCTGGCCTCCCTGTAGCTCCTAGCAACACATCAGGTGTGAAGTCAGGTCACAGCTCACTTGCTGAATAGATGCAGCTTACGAGCAAGGTTTGTACTTAAACTCACTCTTACATGGTCACAGCCCACAGGAATGATGTGCATGGAGGCAGGTCTGCATTGTAAGGACACAAGCCCACGCCGTAGTTCGGCCCGCTGTGGTCAGTTCTCCTTGACTTCCAGGCGCTGGGATCCCTTTAGACTCCCAGTCCCCACTAAGGTCCTCATCGTCCTTCAGAACAGGAGAGGGCTCGATCCCAACCTTCACGACTCCCCATGTCTTTGGTGAGATCTCTCTGGACCAGACCTTCTTTCCAGTCCTGGAGCCCAGCTTCCCTGACCACTGAGGCAGAGGCTGAAAACTGGCCCGTGTCCCTTCAATACCTGAGAATCGCTGAATGTGGGAGCGGGACAGGCCTCAGAGAGCCCTGCTCGGGCTCAGGGTTACAAGGGGGCTCAGAGATGAGGCCGCTGAGAACTGTTACAGTGTTCACAAGAAGGAGGGGCAATTCTGCCCGCCCGGAGACAGAAGTCAGGTCTGGGGACCTTTTCCGTGGTCATGACTGACCACGTATCAACGCTACGGGCCCAGCGGGCGGAGACCAAGGACTCACATAGTCAGCTAATCATCTTACAGTGCTGAGGCTGAGACACCCCGGTCTACACCAGGGAGCACCCAGTAAGCGCCCTGGGACTTGGGAATCTGCAGGGAGACTGAATGCAGCCAAGGAAGCTTCTGTACTCTTTGTCCTGGGGGCTCGGGGGGCTGCAGGCCTGCTGCGGCCTGCAATTAATAACAGCAAATGCCCCGGTAGGGAGGGCTGGGCCCGGACCTTTGTCCAAGTCAGTGCCCACCAGAGAGCAAGGCTGCTCAAACTGGGGCTGCAGAGCACAGCCCTTGGGCCCCTCCACGCTTCCCCAGTGGCGATGTACGGGAAGACAGCTGGCTGCCTCATCCCGCCGACCTGGGTCAGGTGAGGACCAACCCTTCTGTCTCTGTTGCCTTGGCCAAAGAACTCTGCAAACTTTTATTCTCGAAGCTGTCTGTCTAAAGGACATCTTATAATGAAGTTAAATAGAGAAAAACGGATTTACCAGACAAGGTAGGAGGAAGCTGGCATGCTTTGTATAAAGCCAGGGAAAGGGCTTGACACCCCTAGTAGCCCCTGGGGCTCCCCTTCCCCACCATGTGCCCCTTACCCCACGAGATAAGACCTGTCCTCAAAGACCATCTGGGTTCAGGAAGCCCAATGTGAAACAGTGATTAATTTGGAGGCAGCTTCCTATACTAGGTTCCCATGTGCCCAGCACTGAGCGAAGTACCAGTAACAGGTTTGTGGATGAGCCCTGCCATGTGACAAGTAGGGGACATGGCCATGAACCAACAGACCCGCTCCTGCCCCATGGAGCTCACAGGCCCTGGCCTCCTCTGGCACCTGCCACCCATCAGGCCAGTCGGCATGGTCCTGTCCCCCCATGAATCCACGTTGTCCTGGAGGGTGGGGCAGAGGTGGCCCCCACGACCACTGCACCTCCAGAGCACAGCTCCCCACCTTGAACTGCTCACACCAGAGTGGGTCACTCCTTGTGACCGAGGCTGGTGTGACACTGGAGGAGGGTCAGCAGCTCCCTGACCTCAGGCCACTGGTGCCAATAGCAGCCACCATCCTCCCCACCCCACGTCGGGACACAAACTATCTGTGGGCTTGGCCACATGTGCTCTGGGGGTAAAACCGCCCCTGGGTAGGTGTCACTGATCGAGGGCAGTCCCTGGTATAAATGCAGAGAGTACCTGTTAGATGCAGTTCTTATTTAATCCAGGGAGCGCGCGGGCACACACACACACACATGCACACCCTGCAGGTTCACCAGGGAGAAAGAAGCTGAAGTCCAGGGGCCCGAGTGACTGGCTATCCTGACATGGTACCGTCGGTGTGGCCAAGACTGGGGGGCCTCTGACACTCACCCTTACTTCTTTGCCATATGCTCCCTCCACAGGTTTCCTCCCTGAGATTCCAATTCACCACCCCAAGACTGTGAGGTTCACTCAAAGAAGGGGTTCCCGCAGTAGACACGGCCTTACAGGTAACACTGACCACCTTCGCCAGGATGGAGGGACAGCTGGGAGGTGACCTGGTGTGGGGTGCTCTGGCTGAGGCCCCCACCACTGCCCCCGCCGGGCACCCCTTGGAGCCCACACCCAGGGGTCAGCCCCCAGCGACACAAGGTCCCTCTTGGCTCAGCAAGTTCTCTCATTGGGCTTGAGGCCAAGCAGTGGGTACCCGTCCATGCCCTTCTCCACTGCCTCCCGGGAAGTCCCAGTGCAGAATGTCAGACTGAAAAGGGACAAGGTCATCAGTGAGCAGACTGGGTAACAGGGCCAGGCCACCCTTACCCTGTGGGTGGGAGCCCAAAATTCAACCACCAGGCCTCCCACTCCACCGTGCGGGGTGGTGGGTGAGGAGGTATAGACGGCCAGCCCTGTCTCCAAGAAGTGCAGACGGGGTCCCCTCCAAATGGGGGGTCAGGTCAGGACAGGGCTCCGTCCACTGAAACCCCACTCGGTGCCAAAAACTGGGCTCCAAGTCACCCCACCGGCTGCCACACCGGCTCCTATCCCCACTTCCTCCTTTCTCACTTCCCTCTCAAAAGGAATTCAGAGAAAACCAAAGTCAGACAAGTCGCAGGTAGCCGGGAGCGACAAGGAAGGCTGAGGGGCAGACCGGGGTGTCGTCACTGGTTAGCTCTGTGATCCCCAGCAAGTCCTCTGCCCTCATAGCCACAGTTTGCTCATCTATAAAATGGGCATAACAATCCTGCTCCCAGCGGGAACCAGTGGGGCTTAGATAAACATCGATGCATAGAATCTGGTAAAAAAACTGCCTAATTAATCAGTGCAATTTCCTTTCCTGGCTGCCTCAGAGACACAGGGACATTCATGAGGACACTGCCTGTGGTTTAGGCGCCGCTAGCCTCACAGTGGCCCACAGAAGAGGGGGACACACAGAAGACATTCAGCAAATGCGTCACGAGTCCCCAGTGATCGGACCCAACGCACCCACATGGGTCTCCTCCCCCTGAGCGATGGGGTCAAGGAGTACTGAAGGCCCAAGGGGGTGGGGCAGATACCTTTCCGCTTCAACGGGCCCAGGAGACAGTCAGCACTTAGCTGCACCTCATGGGTCCCAGCAAGCCACTGGGGTTCGCTGGGAGGAGATGCTGTGACCCCGAGGGCCGGGAGGGCAGTGGGCAGAGGCATCTCAGGTATCTGAGGCCACCTGAGATTGTGAACCAGTCACGAGGGGAATGAGGGGACACAGAGCTGACGGTTCCCAAGAGCCTCAGAGATGCAGTAGGAACACTGGCCTAGGAGTCAGGGTGTGGGGACCCTGCCTGGCTCCTGCCACAGGACTTGGACTCTCCCACTCTGTGGGCCTCAGCTTCCATCTGTAACATATGTGGCCTGGGTTGCACGGGCATCGAGTGGCCCACAGGCAGCTTGGGGCAGATGGGAGCCCAGGCCGGACAGGGCTACACAAAGATCTGTGTACCCAGGGGCCTCACTGGGGCACTGCCCAGCTCAGCTCTGCCTGGGTCTGCCTGGAGGTCCCTGTTCTGCTCCTGCCCCCAGACCCCTCCCTGTCCATGAGCTGGGAGCCTCTGTCCAGCTCTGGCACTTCTCCACTCAGCCACCTATGGGCACCCCTCTGACGCCCCCTTCAGCAAGCTCTCCTGGGCCCCTGGAACTTCCATGAGGTGGGGAAGAGGCAGTGTCTGGCAGAGAAACACCCCTGACGTGGGCTGGGGTGTCCGGGACACACCCGCCCCAGCACGAGTGGCCCCAGGAGGCCACGGGGAGACCCCGCACAGGCTCACCGAGAGGACAGCAGGAGCCGCTTCTCTGGGGCTCCCTGGGCTCCACCTTCCTTTGAGCGTCACAGCCACCCTAGGAGATAGGCACCATCACGCTCACCCTCCCATGGGTGGGAAAACGGAGGCCTCCAAGGTCAAGAAATGTTCCCCAGGTCACCAAGCGTCCAGCCGGCACAGGTTAAAACAACCCTCAAGGCGTAGCCGCCTGTGACATCCGCTTGCTCTACACACACACACACACATGCTGCACGCACACACTTAACCCAGGACGGCGCCCTGAGGGGGGAGGCTTCGCTGGCGTGAGTCGGCGGGGCCACCTGCCTCTCTCTCCACCCCCCAAAGTCACCATGGAGCCACCAGGAGCAGGCCAAGCTTTGGACAAAGCACACATCTTAGATTTTCTGTCGTCCCTTCGAAGTACCCAGGAGAACTGCTGTTTTCAGGTCTCCCCCAAGGGCCTTCCTGAAGCGGCCAGGTCAGTCCTGCAGAAGAGTGGGCACTGCGTCCTTCCGTGTGTTTCTCACAGAGGCCACTGGGAGAGGGTGGGCGTTATCATGCCGAGACCCGAGACTCGAAAGCTAAGGTCCACGTGACTTCCTTTTTTAAAAGCCTGACTCCCCCCTCCCCTTTCCCTGGAAAGATGGAAAACTCACTCCTTGGAGGTGGGTGCAGGTGTGGAGGGGAGGGGCGGCGGACTTCAGCTTCCTGGGGTCCTTCAGTGACGCAGAGACAGAGGGTGGCTCGGGCAGAGCAATGACAGGTCAGCGTCGATTGCGACCGTCAGTGGCCAGCCCAGGTTTTGAACTCTCCGCAACGGGCCTGGTTCAAAGCCACAGGAGAGCAGTGAGTGTCCTCCCAGCACCTTGGGTTCTTTATGGGGCAGAACCGAAAAGAGGGGTGGGGATGGGGGTCCGTGCGCGCTACTGCTGTCTGGCTCACATCTTCCAGAAGGTTCCAGGGAACAGCCCCGTGTCTCCGTGAGTCTCCGTGAGTCTCCGTGAACCTCAAGGAAAGGAGCCTCGGGGTACGTCCCGGCTACCCTACCTTGCTGTGGGCCTGTTCTTTTCTCCTGTATTTGCCAAAGAAATTTTGAATTCTGACATCAAGCTGGGAGGCGGTTTCTGGACTTTCTGGATGTTTTCTGGACATTTTAAAACCCAAGGCTCTGGGGAGGGTGAGGAAGTTGGCGGCCTTAACGCTCAATGTTTTCTCTTATGTAATCAACCTAGTCAACAATCTGGACCTTCGAGAAAGTTCTCTAGGGCTCTCAAACTTAATAAAATGACGCTTGGGAAGACAAAGAGACTAGTAATTCCTCGAGGGCCCGGTGAGCCCGAAACTAAAGAGCATGCAGAGCCCTGTGACGACGAGAAAGGAGTCCCTGCCGACCAGGTGGACGCCGGCTGCACTCACTCACTGGCGGTGAGGCGGCAGAGGACCCAGAATTCCCCGCTGCATGGAGCCCAGAACCCTCGGAGGGTCCTCTGGCAGAGGGTCTGGGACAGGGCAGCAGGAAGCAGCAGGGGTCGGCGGTCATTGTTGCCCACCCCCTTCTCTGCAACACCCCTGGGAAATCTTCCAGTCGGTGTGCAGTGGAGTTCTGGCAGCGGGAACCATGGGCTTGGTGACTGAGGGGATGCATGTAATAACCAGAAGCCCAAAGGACAAGCAGGAGCCGCCCAGATGGCCTGGGAGAGAGTTTGTCAAAAGCCCACAAATGGGTCCAGGACGTCCACCGCGTCCTGGGTAGTCCCGACTGGGTTCCACGGGCACCCGGCACCTCCTCTCTTCTGCACACCTTCCCTCCACAAGCCGAGCCAGACCACCAGAAGCCCAGGCAGCCACCACTCGGCAGGCAGGCGGTGCCCTTTCTCTCCAGGCTGATTTGTCTGCCACTCAAGAATACCTGGCTTGCCCTAAAAATAAGTCCATAAACAAACAACCACCCCCACACTGTCTGGAAAGTTTTCTCACCAGAAACTCACTCGAGATCCAATTTATCACCCCTTTGATGACCTAGCACCTTTGCCCACCCTCAGTCCCCCCGGAGACAAGTGTTTGGGGAATTAACCTTGGGCTCTGCAACAAAGATTGCCACCCAGCCTGCTCCTGTCTCCAAATGTAAAGAGAAAGGGCCAGTGAGAGGGCAGGCCCGGGACCAGACTGAGCCTGGGAGGCAGGCGGGGCCACGTGAAATGCACCCAGGAGTCCAGGTCCCCTCCAAAGACAGGCCCAGGTCCCTGACACTGACGGCCAAGGAAATGCCCCATGAACGGCATTTGTGAGAATTGTGCACAGACACCAAGTGGTGTCCCCACAGGCCAGGCACTGCTGTCAACTCCCTGACATGAGCGAACTCCATTCACGGTTTACGTCCTCACAAGACAGTGTGTTAGTCTCACTTGATGGGGGAAGCCCCTAACGGCCTGTGCACACTTCTCCTTCTGGCAGGCCTCCAGCCAGCCCACCATGGGGTCAGGGAAGACAACAAAGGTTTTCAAGTCCATCTCTCTGGGTTCAAAGCCTGGCTCCTCCACTTTGAGCCACCTGGCTAGAGTTCCTCCAGCTCCCTGGCCTCAGTTTCCTCCGCCACTCAGTGGAGCCAGAGCAGCCGGGGGAAGAGCTCTGACAAGGACGGAAGCGGAAGGGGGATACAGCAGCTGATCTGGGGAGAGATGTCCTGCCCCCGCCACCCCCCCACTGAAATCTTGGATGGCTGGTTGTCACCCGGGGTGTCTGTGGGAGGCACAGGGCCTTGGACGGGATGCCCTGAAGCTGGGTCCCCTGGAAGAAGCGCAGCTTCAGGACATCAGTAAAACACAGTGGGGTTTTCCCCCCACCACCCACACTGAGGCGAGCTCCGGCCAGGAGGTTCCAGTGTACCCAGGGCCCGCACGCAGTTCGAATCTGCAGTCCCACCTGGAGGGGGCAGCCTGAACCCAGGCAGCCACCACCCACTCAGCAGGCAGGCGGTGCCCTTTCTCTCCAGGCTGATTTGTCTGTCACTCAAGAATACCTGGCTTGCCCTAAAAATAAGCCCATAAACAAACAACCACCCCCACGCTGTCTGGAAAGTTTTCTCACCAGAAACTCACTCAACATCCAATTTATCACCCCTCTGATAACCTAGCACCTTTGACCTCCTTCAGTCCCTCCGGAGACCCCAGCAGAGGGGTCTGGGGGGACAAGTTCCAGTTCTACCGGGGCCTTGGTGAGCACCCACTCCCCGTCTCTGGGCCTCAGTTCCCACCTGAAATTCTGGAAGGTGGACCAGGAACCGGAGTAATCACTGGGGAAGGAGCCACACCATCCACTCAGTGTACGTATTTGAACTCCTCCCAAGTGCCAGGCCCTGGGCCAGGTGCCAGGTTCCAGGGCGAGGCCAGTACAGCCTCCCTCCTCGCCCTCCTGAAGCTCATCCTCCAGCAGGAGACGGGGCACTGCAAAGCTAAGTTGCAGGTCAGGGGACACCCCAGGTTTCGCTCCTTACACCAGAGCATTGCTCCTCTGCGGGTGTCTCATGCTTCCTGACCCCCCCCACCACCACCACCACGACCCACACCCCGTGCCACCCGGGGCTGTACTGGGGGCCTTCCCCACATTTCCACCCCAGCTGGCGAGCCCCTGGAAGGCGGGGGCTGGGGCTGGCTCTCTAGGTACCTTGCTGATTTCAATTCCCCTTTGGGAAACAGCAAAGACTCCAAAATTTCTATACAGGAGGAGGCTGGGCTGGGAGGTTTGCCTTGAAACTGGGTCTTCACAGCCAGAACAAGGTTGTATTTAGATATTTTGTTCATTTGAGGTGGCTTAGGAGAAGCTTCAGTATAGCTGTTGGGTGCTGTGAGGAGACTGAAGTCTTCTTATGTGGCTGCTTTCTGAGTTCTCTGAATCTTTGGTCTTTCTCAGTTACTTAAAAGGACCAAAGAAGCTGAAGTGCCCAGGACATCTGTGAAGCAGAGTTTTTCTAGGGCACAAGATAACCAGGGGTCCCCACCAGATCCCCTCACACGCGCTGCCAGGCACCTCCCCCTTCCAAGCCACAGCCAGGTGCTGCCCCTGACCCGCAGGGGCTTCTGACCACAGAGGCAGAGACAAACCAGCTTCTGCCACTAATTTGACGGCGGGGGACAGCGCCTTTCCCCCTGACCTCACCAAGTCGCGCACGCCCTGCCCAAGGCTGAATCAGAGACCGCGGTGGATCTCCCCCGAATGTCGGAGTAATTCCAGCTGTTCTCTTCCCTGAAGAGCAAGACAGGCGGGTGGGGCCTCAGGGACGAGAAGGAAAGCTGGGGAGGGTGGGCGGAGGCGAAATGACGCCATTCCTAGCCCCAGCCAGCCCGGGGCCACCAGAAGCCCGCACGACGCGCGCCACCACAGCGCCAACCCCGGGCCACATCTGGGGGCGCACCCTGCCAGGCGGCGCTCACACACACTCGCTCCTGCGCTGGTCGTTCCAGCGGTGACACACCTCGGACCGAAACCCGCCCCCCCAACACACCACTCCGGCTTCGAGGCTCAATCGGCCCCCGCCCCTCAGATGCATATCCTTTCTGGCTCACTTTGGGAACCAGACACACCCACGCCCCCTTTCCAGCCTCATCTCCTGCTCCTACCCATCTCCTTTCTACACAAGCTCGCGCACAATTCCTCCTTCCCCAGACACCCCACTCCAGCGATACAGCCCCACACACACCCACACACCTGCCTAGTCCCTCCCTGCTCCCACTTCCAGCGCGATCCTCGGCCGAGCCGCCAGCGGCGACTCTGGGAGAACGTTGGGAAGCAGGATCCAGGTGTTCCCCGGCCGGCTCTTCACCGCCTCCACGACCCCCAGGACTCCCCAGCTACTGGAAAGAAGCGTGGAGACTCGTCTTTTTTCTTCTCCTCTTCCCTAGTCAACCCCCCCGCCCCACTCCAGAGGTGCCCGCGCCCTAAAACCCTCCAAACGCCTGCGCTATGAGGTCGCCGCGCACTTGCAGCTCCGGAAAATCACGAAGCGCGGTCCAGGAGTTTCAGCAGCACCCATGGGCGACCGAACCCCTCTGTCCCGCAACAACAGGGCATGGGGCTTACCTACGGTAGAGGGAGAAAGGCAAATGGGGCTGGAGCTAGGCTGGCGGTGCCTGGCGTGAATGGAGATCGGCGACGATGGGCGTGCGCTCCGGAGACCGAGACGAGAGTCTGGTGAGGTTTGTTTATGTCCGGGAGGAGGGCGACTTTATACGCACCGCGGCCCCGCCCCCGCGCCTCGCCCGGCCCCGCCCCTCCTGGGCCCCGTAGACTGCGGGGACACACCCCTTGCCCGCTCTGCGAGCTATCGCTCCTCCCGCTCCCGCCCGCGCGCCTTGCTCAGCTCCGGCAGCGTTCGGCCAGCGCCCGCCGAGGCACCGCCTGTTGCGCAAGCCCAAGTAGGGGCGCGGCGGGGAGGGACCTCTCGACTCCGGCTGCGGTTCGACTCTGCTGTCCCCGCGTTGTCCGGGGGGCCGTGTGCAGTGGGCTGACGTGCACCGGGAATGTGTTTGTGTGCTTGTGCGTGTACGTGTGCGCGCTCCTGCATGGGCCTGTGGACTTCCATGTGTCCCTGTGTGACCGAGTGGCTCCCATCTTGGTCTCAGAATTTCTACTTCCAAGTCCCGTCGCGCCATGCGTTGACATCCCTTTAGGGCGACTGACTCCCCAGCTTCTTCCAGGTGTAGCTCCCAAGCCCCATTTAGCTTTTTTCGCGAACGCTGCTCCCTGTGCTCTCCCTCGACAGCGCCCTTCGATTCTCACTCCATGCCCTCTCCTTGTTGCATCAGCTCTCCGCTGAAACCATTCATCCCATGTAATCTCGTCCATCTTGCCCACCCCATCCTAATGCCCAAGCGATCCCCTTCTCCTCCACTTCCCCAGTTATAAACCCACCTGCCCCCTTGGACACTGCCCCCCCAGCCCCGCCCCCCCATTCTGGCCTTCCCCAGGAGCAGGACTGGGAAGCCTCTCACTCCTTCCTCTCCTGGTTCCTGGAATTTACACTGAGCACCCTTTCCTCCCTTAGCTGTTGTCTGCTGTCTTGTTTCTGTTTAACAACTGTCTCTGTGTTCTCAACCTGCCCTGTGTATTAGAATCCCCTACGGAACTTTCTTTAAAACAGGGAGTGCCAGGCCCAGTTTAATCAGAACCTCAGGGAGTGCAGCATAGGCATTAGGGAGTTTTAAAAGCTCCCTGGGTAATTTCAACGGGCAGCCCTGGAGAGACACAATGCACTGGAGGAACAGTATGGCACAGTAAAGGAAGGTCACCATCCCCAGCCTGGACGTTGTCATTGTCCCCAGACCCTTTGTCCACCCTTGTAGTTGCAGGTTCCTGTGCCTCTCCCCCACCCTGCCTCTTCTGGCTGATTAGGAATCTCTTCAGGCTCTGCTCGAGGCAGGGGTCTCCGATGTCCTCTGGGCATCCTGCCTGCCCCCTCAGGCCCTGATATCTACTTATCCTGTCATTCCGCAAATATTTACTGAGCCGCTGCTGAGCCAGGTTCTGCACTCAGCCACCAGGAAAGGACCTGGAAGGCAAAGTCCTTTCCTTCGAGGGCATAGCCAAGAGCTTTAAGTCTCCATTCCCCATTTACACTAGAAGGGTGAGCTGAGCTAGTCCATTTGGTGACTGGACTGAGGACCTGCTATGTCCAGGCAGCATGCTAACATGGGGATACAGCAATGACCGGAATGGTGCCTCCTCCACAGCCACCCTGTTGTCTGAAGACCCTTCCATGTCTAGCAATCTGCACAGCAGCTTTCTTAAACCCTTCCCACACTTCCTGTCCCCTTACCTCCACTGTTTTGGCTTTCAATAAACATTTATCGAGCACCTGTGGTTGGCTACCTGCCAAAGACACAGAGTTAAATTCGAAAGCCTAGAGAAGCCTGCCTACTCCTTCAGTGACAAATGCAAACCCCAGTGTGTGGGCTGGAGAAGGGCCCTCGGCCTGGCCAGGCCCTCTCCTGCTCCTTTGGGGAAGTCTTCAGGGCAGAGTGCACAGAGGAACCCAGACCTACAGCCAGAGGCCCCCAGTTGCCCAATGGGAGGCTGGGTTTATGCTTAGGAGGCCAAGATTTCTGTAAGAAAGTGGGTACAGAACAAATTCCCCTTCGGGGAGCGGGGAGGGAAGGATGGCCCCAGGAGCACAGGGAAGAAAAAAGAAGAGTTTGGACAGTGAAGAAGTTTCTCAGTACAGCGGTGTTCTAAAACTGGGGTGAAAGAAGACCCTTGTAGAGTCCACATCAGCTTGGACAAACTCCACAGAGGTGCCCCTTGACCCCGAACTCCCTCTCCCGTAGGCCCAGCCCAGCCAGTTTCTCCTTCCTGTTGCCAAGGATTCCTGCTGCTCTCACGGAGCGCTGGGTGCAGCCGATTTTGCGTACATAGCCGAGGTGGTCACGCTCCAGGAAAGACTGACTTTGGTGCAACCCTGGGTGCACAGGCAGGTGGAGGATGCTCAGTCTGTGGAGTGGCCCCCCAGGAAATGAGAGGCGTCCACACTGTCACATCCCCTAACCCTGGTCCACTGAGGCAGCAGTAGCTCTTGGAGCCAAATGCAGTCACAATTGTATCGAGCTCTTTAAATGACTTCTCTTTCTCGCTGGTCAGCAATGGAATCGGATTACTTAGTGCATGCTCGCGTGCTGCAAATCCATCACAGGATGAGACTGGATTTTTCTGGATTAATGTCCCCTGGGGATTTCTATTTAGCAACCCCTTAAATTTTATCGTGGAAGGTTTGAACTGTAAGGACCACAGTGACCCTCTCTCTATCCCCAACCCCCTTCCCTGGAATGTGTGGGTACTGGAGGTGGAGAGAGACTCAAGAGGCAGCTGCAGTTCGTGGGGAAGCCCCCTGGTTTTGGCACTTAGGAGCCGTGTGGTCCTTTGGTCAGTTACCCTTCCTCTCTCTGTTCTTTTTCCTCCTGTTGAGTTGAGAAAGTTGGTTCCTGAAAAACCAGCATCTCCCAGCTCCGGTTCTGGGCTGCCTCTCAACCCCCTTGCTCCTCCAGCATCTATGGGTCCCCCTCTTCTGAATGATGCTAACCCACAAGTTCACATGCTCTCCAGTCAAGGACCCTCTAGACCAATCGCGTCTTCATCCTGAGTCTCCCACCAGTTACCGTTGCCCAGTGCCTCTCAGCCGGCGCTCCCCAAACTTCTCTCAACAGCGGCTGCACACGTGGTCTCCACTTCCTCATCTCCTCTTACTTTCACTTTCCACTGCTTAATTTATCAAGTTCCCGGTGGACCTGGCCAAATAATTCCACCAAACTTGTTAGGAAAAACAATAGCCTTTGCACCATCATCTTCCCCTCCCCACACCTCGCTATTTTTCTTGAGTCGCTTCCCTATTACGATCACTACCACCATCGTGGTCCTTGTCACTGTCTGCCCTGGCGCCTGGCACAGCATCTGACGCATACACACAATCAGACAAAAACTGATTGAACAAGTGAGCAAACGAAAGTTTCCCTTTGACCTGTCCCCGCCTTATTCAGGCTTGCCTGGATTTTGTTGCGGGCAGGGGGAAGGACTTCCCATTCTGGACCTGTGGAAGTTCTCCCTGGCCTCTGGGAGCATGCCTGACCTATAATATCCAGCTGTGAGCACTGGGAAAACCCCAGTGCTGTTGGATATTAGCGTATATCCAGGCTATGGACAGAATCCTTACTGTGAGCCTAAAGGGAGAGCTGTGCAACTTTTGGCCCACAGAAAATCAGTTTCTCTTCGTTCCTGCTGTGCAGCAGTTTGCCGTGGCTTCTGAAACCAAGGGGCTTAAACCACAGAAGTGTGTTGTGTCACAGTGCTGCAGCCCTGAGGTCCACCATCAGTGGGTGGGCAGGGCCGTGCTGACCTTGATGGCTCCAGGGAAGACTCCTTCCTCACCCCTTCCCAGCTTCAGGTGGTTGCTGGTGACCCTTGACACTGCTGGGCTTGTGGCCACGCTCCCCCAGTCTCTGCCTGGGTCGTCACATGACTTCTTTCATGCCTCTGTGTCCCTCTGCCAGCCATGTTGGATTAACGGTCCACCCTAATCCAGTGTGACCTCACCTTAACGAATTTCATCTGCAGAGACCCTATTTCCAAATAGGGTCACATTCTGAGGTTCTGGGTGGAAAGGAATTTGGGAAGGACAAGGTTCACCCAGTCCATGGTTCCTGCGTATTTATCACGTGTTTGTAGCTCACAGACAGAGACCTGCTTACTGGCCTGCTCCAGCTGCCCCGGTGACACAGCTGCTACCTAGCTTCCAGCAGCTGCCCCGTTCTGTCATCTGCCCTCTCCAGTTCTCTCCATCCCATGCTGGGCTGTCATCCCAGACCACCTCAGTCACAGGTCCTGCCTAACAAACCCGCCTTTGCTCCCGTCACCTGCCCAGTTCAGCCCCTCCGGGTGTGGCAACGGAGGTGGCTCTGTGCACGTCCAGACTCTTCTCTCCTCTAGTCCCTGGGTTACTCACCGCTCTTCCTTGAATATGCTGCTCACGCCCTCCTCTGAATCTTCGACCAAGCAAGTTTCTCCTTCTAGGAAGTCCTCCCACACCCTCCTCACCTACGGAGATTTCACTCATCAGGGGAAAGCACTAAGAATGTGGGCTGTCCGCTCCAGCTCCTCACTTCCCGCCCCTCCTCCCTGGAGCTAGGCACGTCTGTGGACTTGCACTGTCAATGAATGGGGTGTGGACATGATCCGTGTCACTTCCAGAAGGGAATTTAAATAGCCAGCCTGTGATTCACCCCAGTCTCCTCACTTTGGCTACTGTCACCAGCCTCGCTGGGAGGGTGGGGGCTCCATCCCCTGGGGCTAAGAAGGAGGAAGCATGGGCACAGTCCCCAGCTGACCCCAGACAGACCTGTGACTTGGAGAAGGAATAAACCTTGCTGCCACTAGGACTCGGAGGGGTTTTGTTGCTGCAGCCTGACCCAGCCCATCCTGACTGAGTCACTGGCATGAGGCCATGCCAGATGTCAACTGCTCCAGGAAATCCCCTTCCTTCTTTTCCAACTGCATTCATTTTGTTTTCATTCAATACATAGTTGCCGAGCATTTACAATCCATCAAGCACTGTGTGAGGTGCTACACATAAAAATTGGCACAACTCCGTAATTACAATCACTGTGAGTGTTAAGTAAAGAGGTAGGGTCTTAGGCAGCGACATGGCCCTGGAGCACCTGGAAAGGCTTCCTGAGAAGGGAACGTGGGAAGCAGGGAGCTGATAGGTTAGGCATGGACGAGCACGGCCGTACTGTCCTCTGATCCCCAGAGCATTACACGCTTTCCTTTCTTTTTATTAGTTAGAACTCCTCAGTGTATATGTGGCATAGGCATCATTTCAAATGGCTTAAGTAATAAAAGGCAGGGCGAACCTAGAGGCTCACATAGCAGCAAAGTACAGAGGATGATTGCTTCAGGCACAGCTGGATCCAGGGCCCGATGTCACCAGACCTCTGTCTCTCTAGCTCTGGTTACCTCCCAGATCAGTTTTACTCCCTGTTGGCTTTGTTCACAAGCAAGTCCTTTCTAGGTTAAATCAGAAGGCTGTCAGGTAGTTTTAGTTCAGTTTGTTGGAGACCTTCTCATCTTTGAGGAGGGCAGAGCTCCCGGGAAATTTCTCTTGTTTTCTTGGAGAGTCCTTGGGAGAGGCTTTGAGGAGCCTGCAGGCTTGCTTGGCAGGCACTCCTGGTGAAATCTCTGGCCCTTCATGGTCTGCCCACCTTCCTGGCTTGACCATCTGGCTCCACCAGCACCAGCTCCAGCACCAGCACCAACTGCACCGTCCAGCTGAACCTGCCCTCCTGCCCTGCCCGGTCATGCCAGGCACTTGCACAGTGTTGTGCCCCTGCAGGGCAGAACCCCCTGCAGGCAGGGCAAGGCTCCCTACAGACAGGGCAGGACCCCCTGCAGACAGGGCAGAACCCCCTGCAGGCAGGGCAGGTTTCCCTGCAGGCAGGGCAGGACCCCTTGCATACAGGGCAGGTTTCCCTGCAGACAGGGCAGGACCCTCTGCACACAAGGCAGAGCCCCCGGCAGACAGCGCCAGCAGCTCCTCTACCACAGGGATGCACTGCCTTGCACCAGGCAGACCAAACTTAAGTGATGTTTGCTACCCGAATGAAGGAAAGGAGGGAGAAAGAGAAGTACGTATGGAGATTCAAACTTACACTCAGGCAGTCAGGTTGAGACGACCGTCCCTCATCCAGGTTTCGGAGAGATGGAGTGGTTCTGCAGCACTTCCTAAGGTCTGTCTACTTCCCTTACTTCTGAGGCTGCACGGTCTCTCCGAACAGACGGTGGTTTTCATTGGTAGGGAAATTAGACTTGAGTCGAAGTAGATCTTCCCCGCCATCCCCCAGTCTCTTGACTGATGTTCTGGTCCACAGTCCCCTGGGACCTGGCTGAGGAAATGCAGAAGGATTCTGTGGCAGCCATGACATGTCCCCCTAACCACGTTAGAGAGGGACCATCACCTGACTCTGTATTCCTTGTGTTAAATCAGACCTCAGTCAGTCCCCCTTTGCTGGACCAGGTGAGCAATTCCATCTTGGTTAGTAAATTATCCTGCCCAATGTTATTACCACTAGGAAGGTGAAACTACTGCATTATTATTATTTTTTTTTAACATGTGATGCTTTCTGAAGCTAAGCCTGACTCAGATTCACCCCTTGCTAGGAGCCTCCTAAAGAGCCCCCTGCTCAGGGTTAGCACTGATTCTGCAGGGATGCCTGCTATCCCCTCTTTCTGGACAGAGCTGGAATTTCAACCCCACACAGGCATTCTCGCCATATGTGCCTGTGACCACCACCGGCATCCAATGCAGGAGGAGGGGATTTTGCAATGGACCCTTCTCAGGGCAACACGGCACAAGCATTTACCCTCCGAGCTACAAGGAACCAGAGGATGAACCTGTGTATATTTCCGGGGGAGGGTGGGCTGGACCAGGAGGAGTTACTGCTACTTTGGAGGTACAAGAAGATCAGGGCATAGCAAACACGGGAGGGCTGGGAGGGGAAACCAGCAAGCCCTTACTGAGAACCTGCCCGGGCTCAAAGCGCTCCCCCGCCCAGGCACACAGGTTTGTGTGCAGTATCCCTTCTCGCCTGTGCAGACTGCAGATACTTTTCAGCGGGAGGCCCCACCTGTTCTGTGCACAGGGAGGTGCTTTTAGCCCCATGTGGCAGACGAGGAAGCCGAGGCTATGACTTGGTTAACAACACAGGGCAATCCAGCCTTTTGTCCAGGCCTGAGGCAGTGGCCCCAGCGACGCATGGGCTGCGTGGCTGCCGGACAGGATGCTGGTGACACAAGAAGGCTGTTGGACCGCACGGAAACATCCAAGTAGCAGCTGTCTCTCAGGAAGGGGAAGCACAGGGAGTGCCAGGAGAAGAGGAAGGGTGGCTGCCACAGGCCCAGCAGCCTGCCAGGTGACGCCAGGGACAGAGCGGCTGAGCCGCATCTGGGGCACCCAGCCTGCCTGAAACAAACAGCCAAGGCCTGGTTCGGGGCCTGGGGAATGTCTCTTTGCCCAGGTACACGGTGACTTTCCATTCAGTGTCCTGTCATGTCAGCAGGCCTTGGTTTAATCCTGGCTTATTATAAATGAGGACATGCTATAGAAATGGTTGTGACTCACATAATAAAAACACAAGTGTTTCAGAAATACATGTTCCATGGAGAACTAGGAGGAAATTCAAAAACACTCTAAGTACATAGGCACACACTTCCATCTAAGAAAATAAATCACAAAGTTAAAATAAAACAAATACCCCCAAAATAATCTCTATTAATGTTTTAGCATATGTTTTTCCTGACATTTTTATAGGGGCATGGGTGTATGTAGGTGTGTGTAAATATCTACTTGAAAATTTATGATAGCATTTAATTACAAGCAGGTATTTGGATGACAGCATTAAAACTGCTCTCATACTAGACTGACATTTTTATAACCTGCTTTCTTCCCATAGCCATACACGAGGAACATCTTTGCATTTAAAAAATCTGTCACACTTTTTTTTTTACTTTCTTATTATAAAATACAGTATGCACAGAACAGAAAAGGCATCCACTTTAAGTGCACTGTGGCATGGAACAATTATAAAGTAGACACCCAAGAATCCAGCACCCACCTGGGGCAGGACAAGGCACATGGTCACCCGGTGGAAGCTCTTCCCACTGCCACCAGCACCCAGGAGGCTTCCAGATCATTCCTCATGAGACACAACATTTATTCCATGACACGGGTGGACCACCCTTCATTCACAGTGTTGCTGGTGGTTGGACATTTGGGGCGTTCCCAGTTTTCAGCTGCTGCGAACACCCCCACCCATCTTTGTGCATTCTTCCAATAACATTTTTTGGGGGAATCGCTGGGCCAAAAAGTGCACCTATTTCAAGCTCTTTGATACATTGTTGCAACCTGGCTTCCAACAGGCAGGATGGAGTTGGGTCCCACCAGCTGAGGGTCAGGAGTCCTTCCTCTGCCAACTTTTTTTTCTGATAGGTGAAGGCCAGTGTCTCATTGTCGTCTGGACACGTTTGCTGTGTCTCGGTGTCACTGTCTGCTGGCGGGCCTGCGTGAGCCCATTGGTTTATGTATTGACACGCAGCCTCTGGGGATTAGAAGTAGGAGGTTCATGGTTGAAACACATCGTCTCAAGAGCTTGTCCCAACTCTATGTCCATCCATAAGAGATTAAAAAAAAATCCCTTCTCAGCCCTCCTCCCCCTCACCCCAAGTCTGGAGCTCCTAGACTTGAAGCTAAACTTGCACTGGCCACTTTAGGCGAAGTCCTTGGTTCCCCTGACCAGGACCTGTGGGGGGCAGGCTGCCACCTCCCTCTCCGAGCCTCAGGCTGCTCGACGGACATGGGCTTAGCAGCTTAGAAAACAACAGGAGTAGAAGAGAATGATGAACTCTGTTTCTGAAATGACTGCTCATTGAACACCTGCGGTACGCCAGGCACCGTACTAGCCCCTCGATGCATTTTATTTCTCGTTTTTACAACACGCCTGCCGAGCAAGTGTGATCATCCTGTTTTACACCTGAGGAAACTGAGGCTCAGAGAGGTGAGGTGGCTTGCCGAAGGCCCCACAGTGGGAAGACTGAGCACTGCAGACTCCTAAGAACTCGTTCTCTCTGGGGGACCCAGCGCCGACAGCAGCTGCGTCCGGGCACATGGAGGGACCACCGTTATCAAACGGCACCTGGACGACACTCTACTTCGGTCTGGGAATGTTCTCGGAGAATTGCATTCTTTTCCCTCGGTGGCATCGCTGCAGTTTGCCACGCACGCCTCCAGGGTGGGAGACTGCTCCTTACCGGGAGAGCTTCCCAGTGACTCAGGGCCCCCTTTAGCCAAGCTCCTCAAGAATGGGACAGCGCCCAACCCCTCTTTGGCGCCAGGAAAGACATCCTTGTCTCACCCCTCCCTCTTCTCCTTCTGAATTCCACCTGTCCAGAAGGCCGATGGAAAGTCAGAACATCTCACCTGAGGATTCTTAGGAGAGAATGAGGGGAGGGGCCTTTCAGGGACTGAGTATCTACCTATTCTACAACGGGGTCTTTACTTATATCAGCAGTCCAGCCGCAAAGGAGTTATTCCGTCTCCTCTTTGCGGTTAGGAAGCTGAGCCTCAGACAGGTGACGCCGTGGGCTGAGGGCTCTTGGTTTGTGAGAATAGCTGATACTTATTTAGGTACTGGAGATGCTCGTGAACTGTTGCATGTAATTATCATGCTTTCACCACATCTAAAAGACGTTAGATACTTTTTTTAGCATCCCTGCTTTATAAATGGAAACACCAAGGTGGAACAAAAAATTAAGTCATTTGCTTGAAATGGCCCAGCTGGTAAGTGGTGGAGTTGGGATTCAAACTCAGGCAGTCTGGCTTCCAAGTTTGTCCTCAACCACCCAGTCTGGATGGCCCCCAAACCCACATTCTTCCTTCTAAACTACCAAGTGACCTCTAAAGGCAAGGAGCTCTACCAACAGCCTTTCCTGTCCTGCGGGAAGATGCTTGGAGCCAGCTCCCTCTCTGTTGTTGGGGGCCCTTGACCACTGAAGAGCGAGCACCTGGTACCAGGTCCCAGGTCTTGGGATTCTGAATCCAGTTGCTCCCTAATCCACTCCTCTGAGGGGAAAAGGGCATTGCTGGTGGTGTCTCCGCCCCCACACTGCCCAAGGCAGTGCGGCTGTATTCTGCGAAGGAGAGATAATGTCGTTACTTATTAATGGGGGAGGCTCCCGTGACTGATTATTAATAGCGGCTGGGAAAGGTGTGCATGCTCAGAGGCAGGCCAGGGCTTTGGCAGGCTGGGCTGGCCTGGTCTCCTGATTTCTGTAGTCACCTGGGTGATTCAGATTCTCGGTCGTCTGGCTCCCTTGACTCATTCCCTGGCCCAGGGCATGGCCTCTCCCCTCTGGGACACCTCTATTCCCAAAGCAAATTGCCGCCTCCCTTTCCTCCTAGCTCTTCGTCTGGTCCAAGGCTGGCTGCGGGAACTGAAACTCCTAGGCACGGAGGCCGGGCTTATATCCCAGGGGGCCTGGGCCAGATTGTCAAACCTCCTGGAACCTCAGTCTCCTCGTCTTTGAATTGGGCGTGAGGACTGATGGAGATAGTCACCTAGCAGACACTCTGTGAGCCGTCATCATTAGTATTAGTTACTCTGGGCGCCGCACTGGAATCTGGTGGCCGCAGGGCTGAATGGCCTCTGTCCCTGTGCACCTGCCAGTCCCTTGGCGGCAAATGTCTTCCTGGCCTCTCGATCTTTTCTCCACATGGTGTGCGACCGTTCCGTGGGACAGTAGAACTCTCTGCAGCATGAAGTAGTGGGAGTCTTCGTTTTATTTTTCCAGCAGGGATCCAGCAAGCAAACCTGGCCATTTTGAGTTCTCCCAGCTCAGGGGTTAGGGTTGGGGTCAGGGTCCCTGGGCCCAAAGCTAGGCACAGCCCTTGCTGGTTTTTGTTTTGGTAGAGCCTGAAGCAAGCAAGGTTTTACGCCAGTAACACCAGCAGGAAGGAGAGAAGCTGAAAGGTGCAATGGGAAGCTGCCTCTACCTGGGATGGACAGGTCCAGGGCTCTGCTAGGCACTGGGACCCTTGACCCAGCACCTTGAGGAGGGAGAGGGGCTGCTGCAGTACCCTCAACACATCCTCTCCAGAAGATTCTGCCGCCTGGGAAGGCGGCTGATATTGCCCAGTGCCTGGCCGCTCTGTACTCTAACCCTGGCCACTTTGCACGGCCCCGAGTGGGAGAGGTGTGTCCCACTCACAACCATGACCAAATTCCCACAGAACTGGCAACGTGGGTGCGGCACATAAGGTTTCAACTGGTTTCCAGATAATAAGGAAATGGGTATTCCCTGGGCGTCTGCATTTGCACCCTGACATCTCGCCACCACACACACCTGCACGGGATGGAGCGCCAGCTCTGCAGACAGTGCACCTGGAGGACCGACGTGTCAGGAAGCAGCAGAGGCAGGGCCACTGGGTGGCTTCCTCAGTGCCCAGGACTATGCTGACTAATGGGATAGCCAGGAACCACATGGGGCTATTTTTAAAATAATCCCAATGAAATGAAATGACAAATTAGTCACAGTGCAAGTATTCATCGGCCCCATGTGACCAGTGAGTACGGTACAAGTCAGCACACAGCTCCAGCATCTCGGGGAGTTCTATGGGGCTGATGTAACACAAGGCAATTCCCCAGGGGACGCAGGGAAGCAGGCTTTCTCCACCCCGACTGGCAGCAGATAAGGACCTACAGTGGGTTTCGGGGACAGCTGGAATGAACTGCAACCATCAGCAGGAAAAAGCATGGGGAGAAATTTGACCCTGTGCAGAGAATGGTCGGCAAATCTTCTCTAGCCAGCCTGCATAGGACTGTCGTGGCCACTCGGAGACATGGACACATCTCTGGGTCCCTCCTCCTGAGGTTCCTCCAGGATGTCGTCAGGGGTGAAGTGTCTCCATTGCCCATGTTCCCCCTTGTGCTCCTGAAGAAGCCTTTCTGGGCTGGCAACGTCACACTGAAGCTTCACTTCCTGTTTGCGGGTCTGTCCCTTCTCTCTGGGTGTTCACTCTTGGAGAAAAATCTCCTGGTCAGCAGTGCGTCCCCACCACCCAGGGCCTGGCTGGCACTCAGTAGATGCTTACTATGAATGTTGACCAGATGGAGGGACACACTGGCAGATGGCAAGCTGGCTTGGGGTGGCTGACTTGGATCTCCAAGCATGACTGGGTTTAAACCTCGCCATTTCCAGGAAATCTTTGCTCACCACAATGCCTGACTCTGGGCACAATCATCTAGATTTAAGAGCCAAAGGGTTCTCTGTAGCGATGCAAGCTCTCTCCATCCCTCTCTTCGGTGTTACAGACGGGAAGGCTAAGAGATTAGGGCCCAGAAAATGGGAAGGGGAGGGGGGCCTCAAGGAGGAGAAGGTTCACACTCAACAGACAAAAGAGATAGAGACAGGCCGCTGTGGGCGGGCACGTGGGGTAAGCCGGCCAGCTTGTCTGCTCAGCGCTCGCTGGTGCCGGTTGCTGTTTCATGGGCGGTCCCCCGGATCCGTCTCACCTCACCCTGCCCACACCTGTCCGCATGCTCAGTCACGTCCTCCTCGTCACCCACGTCCTGCACGAGTGCTGCGTCTGCCTCCCAGGGTGCAGGTAAGCCTCTGGCCAGAGCCCAGGGGTGACTGGCAAGACAGCCTCCCTCCTCCCCCGCCAAAATAAAGAAATCCCCCATTTTTACACTTGAGCACTCACTTTGTATTTGCGCATTTCCCGTTAGATATTAGAGCGGTGTCCCCTGAAAATATAATTTTATGGCATTTAAAACCGTAAATTAGTCCTGCCGTCTCCTAAGAAACATTTGAAATAGCATTCATTCATTCATTCATTCACCCATTTGTCCACAGTCCCTACTGTGAGCAAAACAGTCTACTCGTGCACTGAATGCTGCAGGTCCAGGTGGGTAAGGAACCTCTGCCCTTGGGGTCCAGGAGACGGCGGGAGGGGTTGCAGGGCAAGGTCGCTGTCATCGGAATCACAGCTGATACTCACCGAGTGCCCATTCTGCCCCAGCCCCGTTCTGAGTGCTTTCTCAATTTGGAGCCTCAGAACATGCTGACGAGGGACATTCTATTACAGCCCCCCTTTTATAAATGAAAAAGGGGGCACAGAGAGTTTAAGTAAAAAAAAAAATGTGTCACACGGCGTGTGTTAGCTTGCGGGGGCTGCAGTAACACAGTGCCACAGACCGTGTGGCTTAAACAACAGACATTGATTCTCCTGCACTGGGAGGCGGGAAGGCCAGGACAAGGTGTCTGCAGGGCTGGTTCCTCCAAAGGCCGCGGGCCTTGGCTAGTAGATGGCTGTCTCTTCCCCGAGTCCTCACAGGGTCTTCCCTCTGTGGGTTCCTGTCTCTGTCCTAATCTCGTCTTAGAAGGACAACAGTCATACTGGATTAGGACCTACCCTAATGGACCCACCACATTTTAACTTAATTTTATCTTTAAGGTCCCTGTCTCCAAATACAGTCATAGTCATGGGCCCCTGGGGTCAGGACATCCACGTGGAAACTGAAGGGCTCACAGTGCAGAGCCAGGGTTTGAACCCAGGCTGGCAACTCCACAGCCCATGTGCCTGAGCCCCATGGTGCGTCTCACTGAGAAATGCCCTGCTGTCCCCTGCTCCGGGAGCCCTCGCACCTTGGCTTAGGGGATCTCTGCGGCTCTATTGTCCACCATGACCATTCTCCTCCAGGCAGAACTGCAACTACAAGGTATGTGGGCACATGGATCCCGTGTTAAGTGACCCAGAACTGAGCACAGATGACAAAGTACTCTAAGCCCATTATTTCTGATCCAACAACTCTGCCAGCTAGGCACGAGCATACCCATTTTATAGATCAGGAAACTGAGTTTCCAAGGGTTTAAGTGACCTGCCAGGAATTTACTCAATTCCTGGATGTAAGTGGCTGCGAGTGGCAGAGCTGGAATTTCCCTTCAGCCACACCGTGCTCCCAGGAGGCAGCGGCAGCAGCTCCCTCTGCCTGAGCCCAGCTATCTAAGAACCTCCTAGGCCTCCACTTGGCTTTGCCTCTGGGACACAGCTGGGCGGTTCTGCCTGTGGTTGGGAAATGCCTTTGGGACTGTTTTCCCAGACGGTTCAGCTTGGGCCCAGAGCACGCTCTTCACGGACTGGTGTCTGGAAGTCGTTTCTCTGCGTGCAGGGGCAGGGCCGGACGCTGACTCAGGGCTGCCAGGGTGCCGTGGGGTGCTCATTTCCACAGAGCGTGAGTGCCTGCACCGGCTCCCGGCCTGCGGGCCTGGAACGAGGGGCCTGTGCAGGCCTGCCACAGGCGTGAAGGAGATATCACGGTCCCAAACTGACTGACAGGGGTCACGTGGGTAGGGGTTGAACATTAACCACTGGTTGTCATCTGTCCACAGAGAGCGCAGTGGTGCCAGCGACAGCAGTTGGAAGTGCACACAGAATGCTTCCTGCTTTGGAGAAGGACAAGAATTGTTTTATGAAGCACATGAGTTCATTTCCTCAACCCTCCCCCGCGCCCCCCACAGCCCTGTAAGCAGATCCCATCAAGATCCACGCTCACAGCCGCCTAGACCAGGAAGAACGAAGCTGAAGGGCGGCCTCTCCACCAGGTGGGGCTCACCAGGGGAGGAACTGGGGTTTGAACGCACGCCACCGGCGGTGGGTGCTCGTTCCCAGAACCCCTCTGTCACCCTGCTCACGGTGACCTTGTGCCAATGACATCGTCATTCCACTGCATGCCGGCATCTTGGGAGGGGAGAAAACAGTGAAGTTATGGCTTCTTTGATGAAGTTGCACAAAACTGAGATTTCCTCCCGGGGAACAAATCACCGCTGTTACCACTTGTCCCGGGAGTTTCTGTGGGAGAAAGTGGAGAGATACAAATGGCCCATCCATCCAGGAGAATGATTTGAAGGCCGTTGCTTTGTAGAAAGTGCTGACTGTGTGCCAGGTACCATGCTAGGCTTTGCACAGACAGCCACCCCCCTGAGCAGGTTGCGCTGTCCCACTCTGTGGGTGGAATCGGAGACTGGTGTCCAGGAAGGGGCTGGGCCAAGGTCCCAAAAGGAATTAAGCAGCAGAGTCAGGAGGCAAAGTCCCACATAGTCAGCCATGTGTGGAGCTTCCCCAAGTGCTTGGAACCAGAGGGAACAGACTAGAACTGGAATCCCAAAACCTGAATTTGGATCCTAGTAGCTATGTGTCCCAGAGCGAACTCCCCAGCCTCTCTGTGCCGTTGCTGGTGAGGCACAGAAACTGTACAGAATGAGAAAGCCCTGAGCAAACAATACATTCTGGGAAATGCACAAGGCCCTCCCTCCTCTTCCCCCCTGCGCCCCCTCCCCACCTGCTTCTCAGCCCCACACACGACTTCTTGGCTCTGGGAATATTTAAGCCCCCTGCCCATGCCCTGGACCAACCGGCTGCCTTCCTAAGAAGAGGATGCATTGTGGAGGAGAACCTGGCACATAATAGATGCTCAATAAATAGTCCTCTTTGCTTTGGACCCTAAGCATTGTAATTACTACACTTCCCACGCCTAGCAGATTCCTTGCATATAGCAGGTACTTGTGAGCTAAAACCTTTCCCCTGTGTAACCTCAAGGAAGTCTGGTAGCCTCTCCATGCCTCAACTTCCTCATCTGTAAAATGGGTGTGGAAGTAGGACCAACTTCATTGTGAGGATTCAGCTACTTAATACAGCAGGAGCATTTAGAAGAGCCCCCAACATGTAGTAAAAATTATCCACATAAGTGATTAGCAATTATTTTTATTGTCATTATTCACCTGCTGTCCCCCACCTTCCATATACCCCACGGTCTGTCTGGTGTAAATTACATAGACATGCTACCCGTCCCCCCCGCCTGGTCCACTCACGTACTGTACTACAGAGATTCCCCCCCATCCCACCTGCTTAAACACCCTCCACTAGACATTCAAGAGAGTAATTCAATTTCCTGTAATGACCTGGGCCCAGAACGTATGTCCATTTTGCAGACACTCAGAGGGGCTGTGCACAGGGTTAATGTCCTCTGAACGTCCTAGGATGCCACTGCCATGGGAATCAAAAGACATTGAGCTTTTCTGGCTCTGGGGTTTATTCAAGAGCCATTTTCTGTTTTTGGAAAATCCTGTCACTCAGAGAAGTGCTTTGAGTCGCCAGCAAAACACACCCACACGGGCCTGCGTTTGTAACTGCAAGAATGCATGGCGACTTTATTTATGTGCAGGTGCAGGCGATCTGACTGCGTCCTTCAGTTTCCCAGCACAGCCCCACCCAGACGTTTGCATAGTGAACTGTGTATTACTGCATTACAAACCATTTTCCTTTCATTTGCATTCAAGTTAGAGCCTTCCCTGTATTTTCTTAAAACTATACCTATCAGCAGGTCACACTCTCCAGGATTTTGATTTTGAGGCAGTGAAGGGCCTTTGCTTGTAGAAGGGGGCATGGACTCATTAGTTTTTTCTAGGGAAGAAGAAGTGCCTTCCTGCAGCGGGGGGGTGGTCACAGTGGGCTTGCAGGGATGTGAAAGTCCCTTAGCGGTGTCACGTGATGTACATTCTATCCCGGCCTCTAAGATACAGGCACTATCCCCACACCTTCACCCTTGAAAGTCTCTGGAACAAGTTTCCTTGCTCTTCAGGGTACGACTGTGTTTGTCCCTTAGAGGGAAAGGTGGCCAGCTGGGAGGGGAAGACTGGGGTCTGAGGCTCCCCTGCAGCCAACCTTGGGACCCTGCCCTTCTCCCGACCTCCCCCTCCCTGTGGGAGGGAGACCCTCAGGTGCACCCGAGACGGGTGTCAGCAGACCTGTGTGGGGCCAAGTGGACAGCAAGCAGCCTGTCCAGTGTCGGCTTTCAATGTCACAGTTCGAGCTCGTCCTCACCTCCACGAAGTACAGTATTACTCACCTGTATTTCTGCTCTTGTTTCTCCTATTTACATATTGATTTATCCACCTCTTTATTTTTCTTTGTGATAGTGAATGTTTTCATCCATCTAGGATTTACATGGAACCAGGGCAGGGGGAGAGGAGAAATCCATGGGTGCCCAGGGCTTTTCCTGGACCTCTATGAGGTGAAGATAGTAGGCACGTGGGACAGGGAAGGAGAAACTATGTGAGACAGTGCACCTGGTGGGGGGAGGGGACAGCAGGTGACATGCTGGGTGAGGGGCAGGAACAATCCCAGTGCTGGCTTCCCTTATATACCAGCTTGTCCTCTGGTCGGGGCCCCTGGGCCTGGCTCCACGTGCCACCCTTACCTCTCAGGGTGTCACAGAGTGTTCCTTCACTGACGGCCAGTCACAGCCAGCTCTGAATGGGGCCCAGTTCAGGCCCAGTTGAGGACCAGTACTAAGTGGTTGAGGGGCCTTCTCTGAGAATGGCCTGCTCTTGACCAGAGGCCAATGTTGACATCAAAAATGCAAAATGCAGAGGTTGCAGGCAGGAGAAAGGGGCTTCTCGGTTAAAAGGGGCTCAAAATGCATCAGCCACAGTGCCTGGTATGAACTTGATTTGAAACAAACAAATAAATAAAAAAAAAAAACCTCTATTAAAGTTATTTGGGGCACGGTTCTGGACATTTAAATATAAACTGGGTATGAGAGGACGTTCGGAATGTGTTGTTAGTCTTCCAGGAGAGATTACGGAGTGCGGTCACTTGTGGAAACAAAGCCCTTATTTTGGGAAGATACTTGAAGTGTTCCAGGGCAGGTGACTGTGGTGTCTCTGTCTTACTTCCACCTGTTCCAGCACAGAAAAGGAAGAAGAAAAGCCGCATGTGAACAATACTGAATCTTAGGGGGTCAGTGTAGGGATGATCACTGTGCTGTTCTCGAAAAATAAAAACACAACAAAAAGTTAAAGCACAGACCTAGTGACAAGGAAAATCAGATGCCCTCTCTTTGGGTTCTGTCTTGGTGTTTTATTAAGATCCTTAAGGAAAATACCCATCTGCCTCAGAGGTACTACAGGAGGCAAGCCCTTCCAGGGCTGAGTTTCAAAAAGGGGGTGGGGGCACCTGGGCATGGCAGGAGGGTGGTTCTCCGTCATGGAGTCTGAACTCCAGTGCTGCGCATCCCACCAGCTCATCCAGAGCAGCCCTCAGATGCAGTTTGAGGCACATCTTTGAGGACTGGGCGCAGCCTGGCTGGGAGCCCAGCCAGCCCCCCTCATGGGGGTGGGCTGAATGAGAGGACACAGGCACGTGCAATGTTGCTTCACCCTTCATGGGGGGTGTGCTATGCACCCAGGCCTGGCTCACATGACTTCTCTGGCCTCTGCCCCGCCAGGCTGTCTGGTCCACTGAACACTGGGTCACCCATTCGAACCCAGCGATCGTTTTCTAGGACGTGGCCTGGAAAGTGGGGCACAGATCACTATTGATTGGTGAAGACCTAGAGCGTTTCCCCATGGAGCCGGAAAGGTCACTGGCAGTTCGTTTATTCATTCACCCAATGATTCATTCATTTAAGAAACTGGCTCAGACCAAGGGCTGTTGACCTGAGGTCTGAAGACTGAGACCTGGTCCCCGCCCTAGAGGCGCTCAACATTAACAGGAGCAAAAATGATGATAGCGTCCATCGTGGGGTATGTGTACAGGGGTAAGCACGGCCCGCAGTGACAAGGAGGGGTCTTACCCAACCTGGGGTTGGGGAGCGGGGGAAGGGACTGGGAGAGGCTCAGGGGTCCTGTCGTTGATAGTGGTGCTGATCTTACGGAGCGAGGTTCTTACTCACACAGCATGGTGTGTCCATCGTCTTCTCGACTCCTCGCCACGATGCTGTGAGAGCACCCCCTTCTCACCCCCGGAGGCAGAGCAAGAGGTTGGCCCCAGCACTCTGGGCACAGGGACATGCAGCTCCTGTCCCCACGAGGGTGGGCTGCCAGGCCCTGGCCGACCTCGATCCGGAGTGGAGCCAAGGTTGGCTGGGCAGTTGCGCGGGGTGTATGGGGGCAGGGAGTAAGTGTCTATTTTTTCCTTCTAGTTAAATAAAAACCTGAACAGCAAAAGCGCTGCCTAAGCGCCAAAGGCACGTGTGCACAGGGCCATGTCCAAGTGCGTTTGCTGGGCTGACTGGTCGAACCCTCCCCTCCCCACCCACAGAGCTGGGGCCGGAGCAGGCAAATGGATAACCGGGGAGGGGACGGGCACATTCGTGCTCCCCAGACCCCCCACGCACACTTCCTGACAAGTACTGCTTGAGATTCCCTCCCAGGGCTTCCTAGTCTCCCCCGCCGTGGTCGGGGGGTGCTTGTAGGCAGCTATCCTTATCGGGACCCCCAGTGCTGGTCAGCTTTGGGGCGGACATCTCCTTCCCCATAGAGGTCATTGCCCCTCCTGCACAGACGGGAAACCTAGCAAACCAGGGATGCAAACTCAGTCTCCTGACACCCAGGCGTGGGCCTCCTCCTCCCTGCCTTAGCCGGCTCAGGCTCCTGTAACTAAATACATGGACTGGGTGGCTTCAAAACAAATATTCATTTCTCACACTTCTGCACACTGGGAAGTTCAAGATCAAGGCAGATTCAGTTCCTGGTAAATGGTTTCAGTAACCTGCAGTTAACTCCCACCGAAGAATATTAAATGGAAACGTCCTGAAATGATGCAAGCCTTTCAAATCCCTTACTGCTCAGAGTGAGCCTGACAAAATCTCCCGTCTTCCTGCCCCTCCCAGCCCACAGCCCAGTGCGTTATCTCACTGATCTGCCTCCAAAGCTGCCATCAGTCCTCCTGCCTTTGAACTCCAACTCCAGAGAAGCCTTCACCTCCCTTGACCCCAGTGTGTCCGTAATGACCCAAGTCCCATACCTCTGGACTTTCTCCTGGGGCTACAAGTGGGGGCCGCTTAACAGCCCGGGACTCACTACCACGCGCTGAACACAAACCCCCAATCATGAAGGTTTCTGGAAGAGAGGGGGCTGGGCATCGGAGGGCAGGCAGGTGGGCCTGGCTCCTCTCGTGAGAGACCCCACCACTGGGATGTGCAGACCCTGGGTCTCCAGGGCAGAGGCTGGGCTGAAAAACCAGAGACCTCCAGCTGGACCACCCCCTGCCTCCCAAGGACTGAGGGCTGGCTGTGTGCCCACCTCCGTTTGCTCAACAGTAAAATGGGGGGAGGGGGCAGCTTCAGGAACCAGGAACTCAAGGGCTTCATAGGGACCACAGAGACTCAGGGCTTGGTAGGGACCACAGAGACGTGTTTGTTCATTTCCTTCTTCGTGCCTATCCCCGCCCACCACTACCACCAGCATTTTAAAAAAATATATATTTTAAGTAAAAATTCAGCTCTCTGGGTTTTTACTTGAAAGGGGGCCACTGGTGTCCTGGGGCCCACATTCCTGCAGGGCAGATAGGTGTGGGCTGGAGCAGGGTGTGGCCGCCCGTGTCCAGGATGGCTCTCCGGGCTCCGGACCCCGCTGCCCTTTGTGGCGCACGCAGGCCGGGCCAGCCACCCTTAGCAGCATGTTGTCCGGGTGGTTTTTTCTAAGGAAGAAATAATTTTTCATATTTGTGAGAGGGAAAATAAAAGACAGATATGAACCCTAGAGAAGAAAGGGGAGTTTTACCTTTTGCTCCTGTCCTACGTATTTTTTATTTTTGTTTCTGTCTTGTTAGCGCACATGCATACTATCACACCCATGGGTGGAAATAAAACCCTTTCTGTTCCATGAGCAGAGTGGGTCTCTCATTTCTGAGGTCTGCCGGGAGGTCCCGGTGGCTGCAACCCGGCACTGGAGGGGCTGGAGGTCCCTTCCCCGGGGACAGCCTGTGCCGCAGCTGGCTGACCACATGGCCGAGAGGAGGGTCAGCCGCCTGGAGGCCGAGTCCAGAATGCTCTGTTTTGTTGTGTAATTAGCGCGCAGTGTTCATTTTTAGGGCCTGGCCCGGGAACCGGTGCCAAGAGCATTCCTGAAGGGTCAGAAGGGAATGTGTTTACTGTCAGGCGGCAGAAGGAACTTCCTTCAGCAAGCCCTTGGGTAACACGGCCGAGACCCAGTGCTCTCAGCAAACCCTCCTCAGGCCCCCACTGTGGCCCAGCTCTGGACCAGGCCTGGAGACACAGGGACATGCGTGGATGTGATTCTCCGTCCTCGGAGAGCTCCCAGGGCTTCGGGGGAGGCTGGCCAGTAGAGGGACAGGCCCGGGAGGGGTGTGGGACTAGCACTGGCAGTGATGAGCACAGGGCGCTGGAGGGGGAGGGGGCAGGGAGGGACTGCCGCCCGGGGCGGTGAGCCCCGCTTTATGCCAGGGGACACAGTTCAAGGACGCGCTGGCCTCTTCCTGAGGGCCATTTGCTAGTGTCTTCTTTTGAAATCCACGACTTCTTTTTCTGAATGCAAAAGTAATGCTTTTTTTCCAAAAATCTCAAATGTTACGATAGGTATGAGTTCAACAATAAACGCTCTTCAGAGATCCGATGGCCAGGGGCGGCTGTGTACATTGTTCCGGCATTTTCTTCCAGGCTTCAGCCTCACCAAGACTCCTGGGGGCACGTCAGGCTCCAGGCTGCAAGACAGTGTCACGTGGTTTCACCTATTTCATGCCCTGTGGGGAAAGGGTCATTAGCATGTCCATTTTTTCCACATGGGGAAACTGAGGCACAGCAGGAGGGAGTCACTTGGTCCCAGTCACTCAGGAAGGAAGTGGCAAAACCGAGACACCTGGCTCTGGGTCTGAACCCTTAACCCTGAGACACGGGAGTCAGGTAACTCACCCATCCTCACCCCTACTCATGGGCCAGTGCAGGAGACCAGGCCTGCACCTAAGAGATCTTATTCCAGAACATTTGAACTTAACCCCACGCTTGGCTGCCTTCAACATAGATTAAATGCATACACCCACATCAAAATATTTATGCAAATGGTCTCACGGTGTACTAAATATTCTACTCTCGAAGCAAATCTTGTGCCATTCATTGCCGTTATAAGCAAATCTACCTCCTTCATTTCAAAGTCTGTCTGGTGCTCCAAATTCAGACACACCACCACGGATCTGACCCATCTCCTCTTTGGTTTTTTGGGTGGCCTCCAGGTTTCCGTTCTGATGGACAATGCTTCTACAGAGCTCTTGGCAGAGGCCAATGGGAGCATCAGCCAGACCGATTCCTAGAAGAGGGACAGCTGGGACACTGGTGTGGACATGCCACCCGGACGGACCTGCCAAGCCTTCCTGCCCGGGGCTCACTTCCGTCTGCTGGAGGACGGCCGTCACAGCGGGTGATGGTTAAATGCCTTCCCTGCTGGGGCAGGTGCCCGGTCTCCATCTCACAGCCTTTGTGTGCTCGGCATTTTTTATCTCTGCTCTTCGATGGCTCAGAGAAGGTCATGATTGAAAAAAGAATCAATTGTGCAAATAACAAAAGCCACGATGTGGTCAGCAGCTGCCGTTCCCAGGAGGACAAGCCTGGCTGGGCTGTCCTTGCGTGTTGAGTACACCAAGGTGCCCCTTTCTCCGAGCAGCCGGCAGGCACAGCCCCAGAGAGCAGGCTTCATGCTGGATTTCAGCCTCCATGTGTGCAGGGCCCAGGCTGGCCAGCCTCAGGCACTGTTCTGGTTAGGGCGGTGAGCTGCATCCAGGCTGCCTTTAAGCCCTAGCGAGCATGTCCCCTTGGACACGCCACTCACACTGGGTGTGCCAGCTTCCTGTTGTGAAACAGAGGATAAGGACAGTACTAGTGACTCCTGTACAGGGCGGTGCCAGTGAGCATTAAGTTGAATGACCTGAAACCCTGAGAGGCCATACAGCACAGAACCCCAGATACTGGCTGACGGGCAGTTGTTACCCTGCTGGGCGGTCACTGAGGAGGCCCGCCCACCCTTCCCTGGGCCTGTGTTTACCACACAGGCCCCCTCGGCCTTCATGGCTGCATGGTGAGTGGACAGGTGCCAGATTCGGGAACCAGAGAGAAGGGAGCCAGGATCCTGACCATCCCCTACCATCTGTATAGTAACTCCCTCTTCTGATCCAGTTCTGTGTTTCTGAGTTTTGTGTCTGCATCCAGATGCATCCAGGTGCCTGGCTAAGAGGGCACCATGAATGTCGGTTCTGCTACCGATTCAGAGACACTGAGGCTCATCCTAAGGGAGACAGTAGGGAGGTGGAGCCAAGAGGAGGGAAGGGTATGTGGAAGAATCCAGAAAGGAACACCTCTTTGGGCTCCCAGTGCAGCCTTGCCAACGCCCTCCATAGCGGCTGAGTCCCACCTCACTGACTTCCGGCAGCCGTCCCTGGAGCCGCCCCAAAGCCAGGGCACTGTCGGGTTCCCACAGGCTGGGGTCCAGCCCGCTCCCCCCAGCCCGCTGCAACCAGTTCCACTCATTCTTCAAGACCCCACCTTGTGCCACTTCCTCCTGGAAGCTTGGACCTTTCCTCCAAAGTGGGACTGTCCCCTCCTAGGCTTTCCCCCACACCCCCCTGTGCTATTTTGCAGGTGCTAGATCCCACCAAAATTTCAACCACCTGTGAATAGTCTCTCATCTCTGGGAGACTGGGACCTTCCTAAGGGCAGAGGGGGTGGAATGCAGGGCAGGGCAGGGGGCAGGGGCGTTGGAGTACTGAGGTTGCCACCTGGCAGTTCTGGGGCTCGCTTCCCAGCTCTGCCCCTCACCACCCCAGCATCCTTGGGCGCGGCCCTGACCACACTGCCTTAGCATGAGTGGAGGGCTACTGGCCACCGTCTGCGGGCACCTCCTCCACCTCCTCTGTACCTGGAGGCAGGGTGCACTCCTGCAGGTCCTTTCAGAGCAGATGGGACCTTCTGCCCCTTCTCCTCTTCTGGGGAAGGAGACAATGGGGACCCGGAGGGAGCAAGGATCTGCCCAAGGGGCAGCACTGGAGTCTGAACCCGAGTTTGCACATGCACCCTCTGGCCACCATGGGCATGCCCTGTGTCGCCTCTCTCACAGCCCTGTGGGGACACTGGATGGGAGCCAGCTTTGCATCCTGTAAAACTCGGCATGTGGATTCCAGATAAGGACTTTGACCTAACTGTGGCTCAGAATACTTATTGCCTCAACGTGGCATGGTCTGGGCCTTTGAGTCTGAGTGGGGCCGGGAGACCTGGGCCGTGTGACAAAGATCGGCATCCAAAATTGGGGCGATACACATTTACCCACCCCCTCCACCCCTGACACTGTTCTCTCTTGAGCCCTAGCAGTCAAATCCTCCCAATTTGGCTGTGACGATTTGGAAGCAGCTTGTGCGAAAACCCTGTCCCGGATCCAACTTGGCAATCACCAAGATCCGCGGAGCCGCCCCAGGGCGGGCACTGAGCAGGGTGGCTGACACTGTGTCATCGAATCTTCACAGCCACCCAGAGGTAGAGCCTGTCACTGAGATTTAGAACAATGCAAGAGCCCCACCATGAGCGGCGGCCCCTGGATGTCCAGCCCAGGTTCCCTGGCAAGTGCACTAAACACTAACTTAGTGACTTACGTGCACCACACAACCCATGCACACTGAGCGTGCACGCGAGGAGCCAAAAATGCAGATTCGGGTAGGCACAGCCCAGGCCCGCGCCCTCGGCCCATGCTGCCTGCCCCCGGCTCTCCACAATGCTGCGGAGTCTCTTTCTGCCGAGTAGGAACAGCCTGTGCGCTGGCACTGCACTCGTTTTACGACTTCCGCTTGCAAACGGAATTGGAGCCTCGCCAGAGCAGGCCTGACCCAGCGCACAGCCTGTGGAACGAGGAACACTTCTGCTCATCTCTGCCGGGCCCCCTGCGACACCTCCCGGAGACAGAAACTGCTGGTCACGTGGCACCCCTGCCCCAACAAGAGGCGGCGGTTTGAGGGTCATGCAAAGAAGGGCGTGTGCCTGCACAGTTTGTTTCTCGCCCCACTGGGTCCCTCCTCTAAGTGGACTGGCCTATAGTGGAACAGCACTTCCGTCCCAGGCCCCTGGGCCGACGTGGCAGCCCTGGCTGTGTGACCCAGAACAAGCCACCGAGAGCCTCTGAGCCTTGCTACCTTCGACGGGAAGGATCCCACATATCTACCTGGGCAGGGGGAAGGAATAATAAGACAGAAAAACAGCAGAAACAGTGCTGGCAGATGAACAGTGCTGGATGTATGCTATTTTTTCCCCTTTTCCTTGCCGTTGGAAAGAAATAATTTTATCAGTTCTGTTTTTAGAAATGCATTTTGGTCTGGAGAGACATGTGTTTGTAAGATGTCGCTCCTGGGAATGTGATAAAAATCACTCTGCCACGTTGCTAGCTTCTCTGGGAGTCTGTCAAGGAGCTTACTGGACTACCACCCCTGTTGCACTGTTCCAGCCGAGAGCATTTATTGTGCACCACTGTAAGCCCGGCCTGGAGCCCAGGGCTGGGGAAAACCTGTCCAGTCTGCAAGAACGCACAGTCTGGGGCGGGGCAGGGGTCGGGGGTCGGCAAGCAGAGCCAGACAGAATGCACCACAGGGACAGACACCCCCTGTAGGCAGCCCCTGAGAGCTATTGTTCCAGACTGCGGGGATCTGAGGATACTTTCTACAATAAATGACATTTTAGGAGCCCTCCAAATAGAAGCGAGACAAGAGAGGGGGAAAAAAAAGGGCATCCAGACATAGAAAACAGCCAAGGAATGGCTACAGAGTTAACTCTGTGGAGCTATATTGTAAAAAAAAAAAATGTTTTCAAATGCTAGCAAACATCGGAGTCACCTGCAGGGCGTGTGAAAACACAGATCCCTCGGCCACGCTGTCCTTCAGCGGGGGAGTGATAAATATCAGTGGTATGCCCAAACATGGAAAACTAATCAGAGCCGAGAGGGAGTGAGCTATCAAGCCATGAGGGGACGTGGAGGAATCTGAGACACATGAATGAGTGAAGAAGCCATCTGAAACGGCTGCATGCTGTATGACTCCATCTCTGTGTACGACATTCCGGGACAGGCGAAACCGTGGAGGCGGTAAATGGATCAATCGAGGCCAGGGGTTGTGGGAGGGCCGGTTGGAGAGGTGGGGCACAGGGAACGTTTGGGGCAGTGAAACCACTCTGCACGATGCTGTCGAATTGGATACATGTCATTACACATTTGTCAAACCTCACAGAAGGCCCAACACCAGGAGCGAACGCTACTGGAAGCTATGGGCCTGAGGGGGTTAGGACAAGTTGATGTGGCTTCATTGATTGTAACAAAGTCCCCCCCCACCCCCCCGCCAGGGGGGTGTTGATAATGGGGGAGGCCGTGCCTGTGTGGGGGCCGGAGGATATGGGAACTCTCCTTTCTGCTCACTTCTGCAGTGAGCCCAAACTGCTCTAAAAAAATAAAAACCTATTCATAAAGCACACGCAGACCACTGCTCCCCACCCCAGAGTGTCCCGAGGCAGCTCACGAGCTCATTTTTCCACACGTTCCCAGGTGACGTCAACTCTGCTGGCTGCCACTGACATTGGAGAGAAGGAAAAAGCACAGGGGGCCGAGTGGCCAGACCGCGGGGCAGCCTGGGCGCTGGGCTGCATGCTGGTGACGCTCACACTCACGGCAGTTTTCCTGTTATTAATCAGTACATCACAAACCCTCGGATGGGGCAGTTTAAGGTGAAGTCCATTCGTTATTTCTCACAATCCTGTCACATAGGCTCAGCTCAGCCTGGTGCTTCTTCGGTGCATGTGGAGCCTCAGGGGCTGCACAGGCTGGGGTGGCACCTTGGTTCGCAGAGTAGGCCCCTCGTCAGAGGTGGCTGGACACGTGGGGCTGCTCAGGCATCCCTCTTTGTCAAGCGCCACCCCCCCCGACACACACACACACACACACACACACTCATGGCCAGCAAAGGCTTCCTTGCCGCGTGGTGGCCTCAGCCACTCACACTTCTGCTGTGGTGGCTGGCTCTCTGCAGGAGGAAATGGAAGCTCCCAAAGGGCAAGCCTGGGCAGGCGCGATGCCATCCCTATCCCATCGTGTGGGCGGGAAGAGCCCGAAGCCAGCGCAGGCCCCACCTGTCAGTGTGCGGAGTGGCCAGTGCTTGGAGTCAGGAAAGGCTCACAGGTCCCCTTCCTGGGGATGCTCGCTCACAGAGAGGGAGGCTAAATATTTTACACAAGGGGGGGCCTCACTGGAAGGGGTGCACATAAGGAAGGGCCGGAGACGGCTATGCGAACGTGAGGGAGAAAATAATTCTGGGGGACGTGGAGAGAAGCAGGTGCAGAGGCTCCAAATCAGAAACACGGCGTGTCCGAGGGGCAGCAGGGAGGCCAGTGTGGCTGGAGCAGTGGGCGAGAGGACAAGGGGAGGAGCTCACATGTTGATAACAGGATGCGGTGGGCAGTAGTTCTCGTGAGGTCTTCGGGCCGCTTGGCTTTGACCCTGAGTAGCTGTGGTGTCGGGAGGCCAGCTGTCCCGGTTTGCTCAGGATTGAGAGGATTCCTGGAATGTGGGACATTGTGTTCAAACCAGGAAGCAGACCACAGGGGACACGGGTGACGGTGAGGAGGCCTTGTGGGGGAGGCCCTGGGGGGCTCCAGGAGGAGGTGACAGTGGTCGGGCCTGTCATGCACCGAGGACTCTATCCCGGGCTGCAATTCACAGGCAACTTCAAAGCTTTGCGAGGGCAATTTTGATTTTTACAAGATTTCTTCTAAACCGTGTGACTGAACCGCTGTGGAAGGTGTGACTCCTCTAATGGCATGTGCCCCAGGATGTCACCGAGGATTCTGTCTGCCCCTGCGGCCCCCGAGGCAGAGGGTGGCAGGTGGGGTCCACGGAGACCGAGCTGTGATGCCGCCTCGCACCCACTGAGTCGGCTGCCCCTCTGTGGCGGGGAGCCTGGTCTCCCTTCCTTCTGGTCACAGCTTGGGCTCACTCACGCCTTGAAGAAGAAGGGCAGCACTGCTGGGAAGTCCGAGGAACCAGCCCACATCTGTGTCACCCCGGGTGTCCCCACGCTGTTTTCTTCCCTTGCAGTGTGGCTATCTAAGGCAGGTCCAAGGGGTATCTGAGGTGCTGGGGACACGTGTGCCTCTGTCCTCACTGCTCGGTGTCCCTGTTCGGCATGGGGACAGTGGCACCCTGGACCTGCCCCAGGAAGAGGAGCCCTATCAGGGGAGGGGACATCACACACACCTCACTGCATTCAAAGGTGGCTCAGGGGGAAAGCTCCGAGGAGGCCCTGGGTCCTTCCTGGAGGAGGTGGCAGGACGAGGAAGACTTTCCAGGGGCGGAGCAGTGACATGCCCCAGGCAGGGCAGACAGCTTGGGAAGAACAGGAAACACGGTGCCTGCGGTGGGAAGGCTGGGGTCGGGCGCTGTCCTGCTGCCGAGAGAGTGGAAGTGAGGAGGAAGGGGCAGGAGGTGAGGGAGGAGAGGTGTGGGGGTTCCAGTACGTCCTTCGGTGGTGGTGGTGGGCGGGGGAACTTCCAGAAGTTTCCACACCAGGCGGAGACAGGGTCTTCTTTCCCTAACCCCAGCCCCTAGCCTTCCACCCACTCCCTGACCACCCAAGCACCCGGCGGAGAGCGGCTCTTGGCAGCTGCCTTTCTCACACCGCACCCTGCACCCGCCTCTCCACACTCTGCCCCCTTCCCTCCCTTCTCCACCCCATTCAAACTTCTCCCATGACCCACTTTCCAGGCTAGGGCCAGGCTCCTGCCTTGCTTATCTTGGCCATAGGTACCCTGCCTACAATACAATGTTTGCTCACGTTTACCCAGGGGACAGGGTCTGTTAATTGGAGTGATCTACAGCACGGTGTTTCAGATGAAATACCAGGCTTGGACAGGGGCCTCCCCTGAGGTCCCTGGGTTCTGCCACCAGGCCCAGACCCCAGGTTAGGAAACCTGAGTTCCCCATGGCTGAAGGTAATCAAGGAACAGCAATGGAAAGATTGTCAAGGAGCAGCTAGGATTGCCTGATGACCTGTTCCTTCACCCTTAGGGTCTAGTGCTCAAATTCTGAGTGTTCCACTCTTCATTTAGACATGGCCATGGGATCCTCAAACATTTCCTGAGCACCCCTGCGCCCAGGGATAGGTCTGGGTCTGAACCCCAGCGGGGTCCCTGACCAGCTGTGCAAGCCCAGGGCACCGTAGCTTGCCTCTGTGCCTCAGTCTCCTCATCTGCAAAGTGGAATGTTAACCTCAACTTGCAGTTCTCGTGAGGGTTGGAGATGACGTCTGTAGAGCACCGGTATACAGCAGGCGCTCAGTATGTGGTAGCTGTCACCCTTCCTTAGACATCAAGAGGTCTGAGGGCACACCACGGTCTTGGGGACCCTGGCACTGGGGGCTTCCTCTGGTGCGGGAGACAGGGAGCCTCAGCAGAAACGCAGCCCCTGAGAGCAGTGGGGCTCCCGTCAGCAGCACCCCGACTCTGACAGGAGCCTCGTGCATAGGGAAGATGCACCCCAGTCTCCCAAACACTCAGACAGCTCCAGTCGCTTGCGCTGCCCGGTCGGTCGCCCAGAAAGCATGGGGGTGGTGACGAATACAGAGCCCACACTTCCTGGTGCACGGACCTGGAGATCTGGTTATTTCCAGATCGAGTCAGTCGGCTCCCTGCCTCTGCTGAGCCTGGAACCGCCCCCCGCCCCCCTGTCGGCTCTTCAGGCTCCAGCATTTTCTGCCAGCCCCAGCTCACATACCCCCCTCACCGCCCCCACCTCCTGGAAGCTTCCTGTTGGGTCTGAGCGAAGTTTCTGGCTTCTCCTAGGCCCACATCATCCTTGCGCAGCCTCTGTTACTGCCCTTATCTCACCCCCATAATTACCTGCTTAGGTCTCTGTCCCAGGGAGCTGGGGACGCCCCAGGGCCAGGACCTTGACTGGAGAGGGAGGTCTGTTATCTCCGAGACCCTTATCATTCCCCGCCCTGGACTAC